>LNGK01000006.1:0-361329 GCA_001510575.1 Knoxdaviesia capensis
CTATAGTTATCCCCTATTTATATCCTAATTCTATTTATATCCTAATTTCCTTTATTCTATTTTTATTTTAGCTACGCCTTACTATCGAGCTATACTATTTTCCTTTTTTAGAATTTTTTCTTTTATTATTCTTTTTTTATTTTACCGCTATTACCGCTAATATTCCGCCTTTTATATACTTTTTCCGATTTTTTCTTACGTATTTCCCTACTTTTAACCTATTTTACTATATTAATAATTAATAGAGCGCCCTAGACTTACCGCTACGCCTATATACTATTTTTTTCTTTCTTCCTTTCTTTATTCCTAATTCCCGTACTTTACGCTAGCTACCTATATTTACGTAGCTAACTATCGTACTTTCCTATATTCATACGATGAAGGGAGGGGAAGGAGGTACTAATTATACTATCTAATACTAAATAATATAATACCGCTATAGCACGATATTCTAAATACCGCGACTAACCTAAACGTCCTTTATCTAGCTATCCCTTCTATCCTCTAGGACCCGCTTTTCTCGGTAACTACCTAGTTTAATAGCTATTAGGACTATATTAGTTAATAGAAGGACTACTATAGTACGATAAACGCCGTAATAACCTTACTTTTTACGATAAAAAGCTAAATTCTTTCCTATTTATAATAAATAAAGAAACGAATAGTTATACGACTAACGAAGAAGCATAAGAAACTAGCGATCTCTAGCTATAAACGATTTAGAATTAGATAGTTCTTTATCTCTTTTATTACTACTATCCCTTTCCTATCTATCCTTCCTATTACTAATACTATTAATAGCTATTCTACTTACTAAGCCTACTATTTATACTATAAACGATAATAATATCTCTTAATAGCCTACTAATAATAATAATAATAACGCTAATAATACCTTATTACCTACTATAGCCGCTATTCCCCCTACCGCTACTCCCGCTACGAACGTACTACGCGTTACTACTATAGTTAGAGCCGTCGAGCCGATTCTATATACCCGATACGTACTAAGACGTATCAAATACCTAGGTATTCTCTACTATCGATACGTTATTAATAACGCTATATAGAATACTTATACTAAATACTATAACTATTAGGCTAATTACCGGGTACCTAGTAATATATCGGCCGAAATAGATACCTTTATAGATACCGATAAGAACTAGATTAATACGCTAAGTACGTAAACCCGAGCGCTATAGGATATCGCTATAGCTAAATATATATTCGTCTATAATAAGGACTCTACGGCCGCTAATTAGAAGTTAAATAGCGCGGAATTTAATAACGCGAGCCGTTTTATTAATATAGTAGCTATCTAATATACCTTTAAGGGATACCTCGTACCTATTTAACCGACTATTATACGCCTACGGCGTACGGCTTTAGCGCTAGCCCCAACCTCGGCACATATATTACCTCTCTTTTTAGCTACCGAGGGCGCCGAAATTAATATTATTAAGGGAGGACCCCCGCCGGTACCTACGGTAGCTCCGCTAGTAGTAGTACCCGTTATACTAGCCGTTACTATACTAATACTAGCTAGTAGAGCCGCCGTTATACCTATAATACCGGTATTTACGCTAATAGCCGCGCTAATAGTAGCTACCGCTATCGCGATAGTACCCCCTTTCCCTAACGCCCTAGTCCCCGTTACCTTTATAACCTAATTCCCTAGCATAGCGCCCGCCTATATTAACTAATAATAGGTAGACGAGTTACGTAATCGCTACCTATATAGTATAATATAGGCCGTTACTATCCGACTAGGTATCGTAGTATTCTTAATCCCCCCTAATACTATCTAATACTAAGGTATTTATATCGTTAGACGGATAAAACGGTACCTATAGCTACCCGAAACGCTATAAATAGGAAGTTCCCCTTTATTATACTAGATACCTATTTTCTTATCGATTATTATTATTATTCCTATCTAACTACTATTTAGACTCGCTTTATATTATATTTCTTTCTATACGCTTAGAAAAATTAAAAAGGATAAAAAAAAGAGGACCCCTAGAAAAATATAAAAATAATTAAAAACCGCTCGTAGTACGAGTATAAAATTATATAAAAGGAAGTCCTTTTAATATCCTTTACTAGTTAAAGGTAGATCGCGGACGATCTAATTAAGAAAGGGGATCTTATAGATCCCCTATAGGTTAGAGTATATTATAATTATATATAAACGTATACTAATATACGTGGATACTACCTAGCGGTAAGTATTTAGGTGTATATCTATATATATATAAATGCCTTAAAGAGCTAGTAAAAGACCTATAAAAGGCAGATATCTACCGCGCTTTTATAGGAAATATCTTAAGATAGAAAAAATTTAAGCTTCCCTTTATATATATTTCTCTATACGTGCCTTATAATTATAACTTATTTATTAGTCCTTTAGACTATATATCTAGGAATCACATCCCTTAGGTTCTAGGATAGCCTCGTAGTTATTAGCTAAAAGCTCGGCTCTCTTTTACTTCGAAGTCGAGGACTTAGTTAGGGATATCGTTTATTATATAATATCGTAAATAGTAAGGCTAACTCGGTAGGGGGAAGGGGGGTAGAATTAGTTACTAAAACTCGTTCTATTAGAACGTAAAAATCGGAGTACTATAAGAGTTAAATAGCTTCTAGGATCCGAAAACAGGGGGGGGGAGGGACTACGGAAGTTTTCTCGGTTCCCGTAGGATTAATAGGTAGGTTAAGGGGGGGGGGGGGGGTAAGTTAAAACGAAAATAGTAAGGTATAAAGCTACGAGCGCTAGGCTTATAACCTATTAGAAATATAGGAAAGGCGGTTAGAATTAAAAACGTAACTTTATAGTTAATACTATTTATAAAGGTAGGGGGTAAAAAATAAGATAAGTAGTTAATAGCTATAAAATACTATACTAGAATAGATAGGGGGAAAGCTTCCTTCTTATCCCCTATAGGATCTAGGCTTCCCCCCGCCTAGATCCTAGATGCCTTCTAAGGCTTCCCTTCCTATACTAGGCTCTTCGTAAATCTATATTACGTCTATCATTATTCCCCAGGCTATTCATCGCAGCCTTATTCTTTATTATGAACTTCCGGCTATATAAAGGATAATATAACATGAATTAATCCAATATTCAACAACTTATACACGAGATAGAAAGGTGCCAAAAATAGATTTTCACACCAACCCGAACCCTAAACAGCCAGCAACCCTAAGATGGTTTGCTTAACCCGAATCACTTACACTACAGATGTTCGCCCTCGTATGGACAGTTGTAACAGTCGCTGTTTGATTTTATACCGATAACCTTGTAGAGAAACAAAATACCATGCAATACCAGTCCCTACTCTTGATGTTTCTCCGCCTGAATCTCCTCCAACGCCGCAAGTGTGGCCCGCAGCTTCGCCATGCGCACCGGCTCCAGCCGTGCGCCATCCTGGGCCTCCAGGAACTCGACCGCACGCTTGCTGTACAGGTAGGCGTTGTCGGTGTCCTTAAGATCGAGGAACACCGAGCTCATGAAATCGAACTGCTCCGACATCTGCGACTCCAGGCCCTCCTGCTCCATCAGCTCGACGGTCTCGGCCATCAGCTTGACCATGCGGGCGGGCTCCGACAGGCCGTCGTCCCCCTCCTCCGACGCGGGGGACACCTTTGGCGACGGATGGGGCACCTCGATCGAGCGTGTAGGTGAGGGCGGCGAGGCAGCACCGCCGGCGCTGGACGACCCTGCGGCGGCTTGCTTCTGCGCGGCCTGGAAGTCGCGGCGCCGCGCGGTGAGCTCGCGGCGGATGTCGACCAGGCGCTCGCGGCGCTTGTCGGACTCGACCAGCACCTCCTCGGGCTGCGTGCACAGCGAGCACTGGCAGTCGAAGTTCCACCGCTCCTTCAGGATGCGGTGGCGGTCTTTGCGGGTGAATCCCACGGGGATGTCTGTTGTGCCGAGGCATGGTTAGTTACTTTCGGGGGTTGTCTCTCCGGGATCGGGATGGCTTCTCGTCCTCCAAGAATATATCTCTGGGGTCACGGCTCGGGGACTTACAGCTGTGCGTGATCTCCTCTCCCGCTGCGATGTCGCGGTATGCCACGATTTCCATCTCGAGAGTGTCCTTCATGAAATGTGCGTGGGCACTATATGAAGGGTGACATTAGGTTAGCTGGGTGCTCACTACTTGCTGCTGCTGACTCTGAAGGATCACGAGAACTTACTTGGGATTGCAGGCATGGTTCATGCGCTGGTGATATTAGATTGGACGGTCAGCTCAGGAATCCTCTCAGCGGAAAGTTAAAAGGTCTTAGACCGAGGATCTCGGGGTTCTTTTCTTATACGGATATAGAAAGAACACCGGCTGCAATAACTCACCGATACCGTGGGAAACAGGGCCATATGCCGAGCGTCCCCGATGGTCACACCAATGGCGTTCGTCTTGAGCACCGAGTCGAAGTTCTCGCCGCTGCCGCCGTTGCTGAGCGCCGTGACCTTGGTCTCGTCGATCAGACGCTCCAGCGCCTGCTCCAGCAGCATGTAGCTGTCCTCGGCGGTGACCGACTGCGGGAACATCATCTCGGCCACCATCGCGGGGAAGTTGGAGAGAATCACCTCGCCCGCGCGGATCTCGCGCGCCGCCACCAGCCCCAGGTCCTTCCCGGGGATGCTGGCGACGACGAACGCCGGTGCCGGTGCTCCAGCCGTGCCCGCCGGCGAAGCACCCGCGGCGGCAACCACCCCGCCGTCCAGCGCGGCGATGATCTGCGCCGCCATCGGCGGGGTGGTGATCACACTGACGCTGTCGGCGCCGCGCAGCCCCGTGAACACGCAGTACCGCGGCCCGGACTTCTTGCTCTGCCGCACGCACAGCGGCGCGTGCGACCACGGCGACGGCGCCCCGCGCGCCAGCAGCTCGCCCGAGCGGCGCCCCAGCGCCCCGCACATGGCCGGCCCGGCGGCGAGCGTGTGGCGGATGGCCGCGCCCGGCGGCGTGCACTGGCCGGTGGCGTCGACGCCGCGCCGCCAGCTCGGCTTGGGCGGGGTGTTGGGCGGCGGCACGGGGTCTCCCGTGGAGGCGGTCCCGGGGGCGGCGAACGCGGCGGTGGCTAGCAGCGCGTAGGAGAGGAGGGAGGAGAGTGCGTGGACCATTTTCTTTTGTGTGTGTCTCAGGGGACGGGAAGTGTGTGCGTGTTTTTTTTTTCTCTTTCTGTTCGTCTTGGGTTTCCCTGCTGGCCTTAATTCCAGGCTTGGATCTCAGAGATGTATGTCTATGTGAAGAATCTTGGGAAGTGAGACTGAGATGTGGTATCAAAAAGGGGGAATTGGATGATCTGAGCGAGGAGCAGAATAAACTCTCAAGATATGCTTCTACGAAGACGTTTTTTCGATTCTTCTAGAATGACAGTTTCCAAAAACACTCAGATTGAACACCGTGGTCTCTGGCCGTCTCCGGGCAGGGTGGTTCCATCATACTCGGAGCTCTTCCATCCGGTCTCTTATATTACTGAATACAACCACCGCCCTCGCAAAAAAGCGCTTGCAAAGCCGCCTAGAAACGCAGTGGACAGCAGCCAAGCTTTGACTTGTTGATGGATGGACGCCCAAGCACAAACACACCCACCACGGATAGATTAACCTCCTGTGTTGTGCCGGGCAGCTGCATCTCTGTGAGGACTTACACCTTCAGCAGTGAGCGACGCGGTGGCAAACGCTGGGACAGAAACATGCTCACACACAAGGAACCCTGAGCACACACACAGTCTAAGCTGGACGTCCTTGGAGAAACCTAAGCGTTCAGTGCTCAAGGGTGGATGGAGGCAGAGCCGGCTTCTCAGACCAGGGGCGCACACGGGGAACGCTGTTGAAGTCCCTGTTTCAGGCTGTAGCATCGGATTTTGGTGCGACACTCCCTTGGCTGGGAGGGGAACCGAAGAAGAGAACAGAACCAAACGCATCAGAGCACACACGCTCTTCTTAGGTGGGAATTACAATATATCTCCCCCAGAATTGCTGCTGTGGAATGCAGACTTGGCTGTTGTTGAGCGGACTGGTGGCTGACTCACAACCCCCAACCCTAAGATCCGTGAAAACCTCTCCTCTCGCTTCCAATCAACCTGTTCCTTTTTCCCTCCAATCTCGATTTCCTACCCCAGTCCCCGTCTCCAAAATAATTCCTTATCACCTGGTGCAAGGTGCAAGGTCTTCAACCAATCGCTTCGCCATCTTCCCCACGAGTGCCTCCAGTAGCTTCAAGAGCTCCAAGGACCGTCAGCCAAGCCGCGGCTGTCTCCAGGCGCGAACGAAAGCTGGTTGTTTTCCCTCTCTATTTTCTCTCTCTCGCTCTCTTCTTTCTTCTCCGTATTCTACTGCCTTGGCATCTGTTCGTCCCCCCTCTCACATATCATTTCCATCCAATTATCTTGGGCCTGACGGGTCCTGGTTGTTTTATCGTTGCATCGCATCTGTCCTATCACGACAGCTCGTATCTATTTTATGCTGATCGGGCTTTGCCTGAGTTTCCCTTCAACCCTCTTGATTTCCATCTTCGCCCGTTTCGTCTTCTTTTCTTCTTGCTTCTCTCTCTGATTTGCTGCTCCCCTCTTGAGCTGCTGCTGCCATTGGCAAAGAGCAGTTTTTTTGCCTGTGATTCTGCTCTTGACCTTCTTTGTTGCTGTCGATCTCCCTCACCCAATCTTCTCCGGCCGATCCCAATTCGCGTTCTCGTTTTGTAATCCTCCCCGAGATGCCTATCAAGATTAAATACCGGAATCGGCCGTCAGATGACGACCGTGCGCCGTCGCCCTCCGGAGACGGATACGACGATGTGGCTGATGTCCCGGATATCAAGGCCGGCGACTCATTCCACACCGTGGTCCAGAAGCTTGCATCGTGAGTTTTTTTCCCTCTTCTTTTTTTCGGTCTCTTGCTCCCTTTGCAATTCCCTCTTTCACCTGCTTTGCTTCCCCTCAATACCCTCTTTTTCCCCCCCTCGCGTTTCCTTTTTGAGCTCCCTCGGCCAGCCCTCAGCTCGCTTCCAGCCTCCGATTTTGCGTCTCACACTAGGGTCCCATCGGGTTAGGTTCGCCCGATAGGGGCCACTTAGGGTTACACCTTCTAACATTCTCCATCCTTCTTCCTTGCATGCAGATACTGGTCCAGCACCGTCTATATTCCTTCGACTTTTGACCAGCTCCGGACTACAGCTGCTGGTGATTGCATCCAGGTCTTGGTGGATGAGCTGTGTCTCCATTGCACGAACCCCTGCATCATCAATGCTCTTCTGTAAGTCTTCTGGCGTCCTAAGTGCTGTGTGAGTCTAGAGTTTAGCTCGGTGTTACAGACCTCTAACACCCGCCATAACCTGCTAAATAGCGCCCTCAAGTGGCACTATGATTCCGACAACGAGGATAAGACTCTCGGCGCCGCCCGCTCGGCGGCCTGCGAAATCTCCGCCTGGCGGCTCCTGGCCCGCCTCTCCGAGCGTGAAGCCGTGCAGTACTGCCTGTACGAAATCCCCGACGCTGCCACGGCTGCGGCCATTGAAGCCAGCCGCTTTGCCGCCTCCACAAACTTCCTGGACCAGGAGACCGACGAGGACACCCCGCTGCTGCCCACGGCCTGGTTCAACAGCCAGCCCCGCCGTGACTCGACCCGCCCCGGCAGCAGCCTGCTGCACAACCGGCTGGTGGCGTCCCTCTCCCGCCTGACGTCCAGCTTCGGCGGCGGCGACAGTGACGGCGAGGGCAACGGCGAGGGCAACGGCGAGGCTCACGACGACCCGACAGCGCCGTTCCGCGGGCTGAACGCCCTGGAGATTGCGGCCATCAGCAATGCCAAGCGCTTCCTCGGCCAGGACATTGTGCAAAAGATCATCACGGGAATCTGGAACGGCGACATCATCTTCTGGGACGGCCTGTCTGTCGACACCGTCAAGCGGCCGCGCTTCTACAGCACGCACTCGGCCGACCCGTACTCGCGCCTCCGCGTGCCCAAGTACATGAAGTGCTGGGAGGTGTTCTTCTTTGCCACCTTCCTGCTGCTCTTCTACGCCGTCATGCTGGAGCGGAACCCCACGCGGGTCACCACCACCGAGACCTTCATGCTCTTATGGCTCATGGCGTTCCTCGTCGACGAGGTCAGTGCGTGGATCGATGCCGGGTCCGTGTTCTACACCAGCGACGTGTGGAATGTGTTCGACATGGCCATGATCCTGATTGGCTTTGTGTTTGCCTGCCTCCGGTTCATTGGCATCTACTACGAGGACGCCAAAATCATCAACGTGGCCTTTGACGTGCTCTCGCTGGAGGCGCTGTTCATGGTGCCGCGCATCTGCTCGATCCTCAGCCTGAGCCCGTCGTGGGGCACGCTGATCCCGTGCATGCGCGAGATGGGCCGCGACTTTGTCAAGTACATGGTGGTGGTGGTGATCGTGTACTGCGGCTTCCTGTCGACCTTCAGCCTGCTGGCGCGCGACACCTTCTCGCTGCCGCACATGACGATGATCCTGACCAAGATCTTCTTCGGGTCCAGCGGCACGGGGCTGGAGGTGATGGACGACATCGACCCGCTGTTCGGCCCGCCGCTGATGATCCTCTTCGTCATCCTCAGCACCTTCATGCTGATGGGCTCGCTCACCGGTATGCTGTCCAACAGCTTCAGCCGCGTCATCACGCACGCGCGCGAGGAGTACCTGTACGTGTACAGCGTGTACGTGCTGGAGGCGTCGACCAGCAACCGGCTGACGCACTTCATGCCGCCGTTCAACCTGATTGCCTTTGTGGCCTTCCGCCCGCTGCGGCTCTTCCTGCCCAGCGACACCAACTTCCGCGCCGCGCGCATCTACCTGCTCAAGGCCACGCACTGGCCGCTCGTCGGCATCATCCAGCTGTACGAGTCGATCCGCGGCGGCGGCCCCGTCGACGACCACGCCGGGTTCCGGGCGCCGCGCCACCGCGGCCTGCGCCACGGCTCGCACCGCGGCCGGCCCCGCACTGCCGGCGCTGCGAGCACTGGCGGGGCTGGGCGCGCCGCCTCGCCCACCGGCGCTCCGGCCATGAAGGCCAGCACCGCCGTGGCCGAGCCGATCCCCATTGCCACGGCGACCGCCGACCAGGCGGGCTCGTCGGCGGTGTTTGAGGAGAAGATTGCCGAGCTGAGCGTGAAGATTGACCAGCTGTCGGAGATTGTCAGGGCCATGCAGCTGCACCAGCTGGGCGGAACGCCTGGGTCTCGATGAGGTTGACGTCCACCCCTATCATTTTCGATATGATTGCTCTTTTTTCGCTGAACCTGCATCTTTCTTGCTGCTGCTTTCTGCTTCGTTTTTTTTATTCCCAGTTTGGACTCTAAATCATAGCATGTTCATGTTCGCCTCACCAGATTCTGTTTCTCTTCACACTTGTTTTTCCTGTTAGTTTGCCTTGGATGATACCGTCGTCTTTTATAGTTTTTCTTTTGCTCGCTTCTGCTCCATGATGTGATCACATCTACGAACACGAATGTCTGTGTGTGTTTCTCTCGACTCGTATATGAGTCGATAATCAATCTTTCAGCATCAATTTCTGTTTTTCAACATGGCATTCTGTGTTGTTCGGGGCTTATGCCTCCGGTCGCCGACGGTGGCTTTCCCCGTAGAACAGGAACCCCGTTAACTTTCTCCTTGTGAGCTGTTATGATAGCGTTTTCAAGCTTGCTGTCAAAAAGAATGAATTAAGTGAACAGACGTGGCAGCACATGAAATTCCCGAAGCCCAACTCTCGACGCTTTATATACTTTTCTTTTTCTCGCAAGACAAAACAAAATTCCTTCCCGATGAGGCTATCGTCACGGTGTATTTTCCGAGCTCCGGCTTCGGCGATCCAAAGCGGTCCAGAACAAAGTGAAAATAATTTTTTCTCCGTCGGGGATGCATTCCACCCATACTCAGAAATCGCTCCTTCTCCTTCCCCTCCCAGCAACGGAAAGCGACCGGAATACTTCAAGTAACTCCTTCCTGTTGAAACCCCACAGAAGCCGTGGCATTCTCGAACAAAATTCATCTTGATTATCGGGTATCATTTTTTTTATGCAGGTCACTCGAGGACAATTTGGAAATATCACATAGCAGGAGAAGGATCGCTGCATCAAGTGACCCGGCCACGTTTTTCCTTCAACTCACCCATACTGTGAATCTAGGCCATGATAGACCCGGACTTAGTGAAGCAAGCGAAACAGAGTTTTTTCCTTCTCAGCCCTTCTTGTTTGCTCTGTGGTCCGTTGTCGCTCTCGCTAGTTCGGTGGACTTTTGCCGGTACCGCGAATTAAAAAAAACATGATTCACACACCTGTTTCTCCTTTTTGTAGTTGGCCGATGCTGGCCGAACCATCTCCAAAGAACCCCCCAAAAGTTTGAACCTCAACAAACGCCGGGTAGCTGCTTCCCTTCGGCGTCCGCCCTCCTTTCCTCCCTCATTCCAAACTCGCGCCTTCCAATTGGCAACCCGCGTCAAATATCTTCTTGGTGTATGACTCTTTCTATACTGCTTAATTGCATATCACTATCTGTAGCTGGTTTATCTGAAGTTCAGCCATATTCTATATCTTGTTCGCAGCTCTGCGCTGTTCATCGATTCTTCTTACACACACTCTCGTTGATGCAACATTTTATCTTACTCACATTCCAGTATCGCGACGAGAGAACCTGCTGTTCCTCACCGTGCTGATACCAACTGCTCCTCGACTCTTCTCACCTCTGACGTCGAGGACTGTCATCCCCCGATCTCTTCCACATCCGGCGCTCCCCACTTCGGCATGCTTGATTGCTCCCCGGTGGCAGCTATAACTTCCTCCAGCCTCAGCCCTCCCGCGTCGGACTCCCAGTCACCGCAGACATGAAGCAGGAACCGACCTCGGACGTCAAGCTCCCCGGCTTGGGAGATCTTCTCAGCCAAGAGCCGGCATCTGCTCCCCCGTCGGAAGCTTCCAGTGCAGACAGACAAACAACAACCCCCGCCACGACGACTACGCAATGGAACACCAAAAACTTACCGCTTCGCATAGCAACTGATACGGTCAGCGCGTTGTCGGCAGCTCTTCTTGTGGCTCCGATCATCTCCATCATTGACCGGTGAGCAATCTGAGACCACTCCACACACCGCTCAACATGGCTATATCTGGGGCCAATATATTCCACCGTACTAACACCGCGTGTCTCTCTCCTGGAAGATCGATCATGGAGAACGCATCTGGCCGAAATACGCTGGCCAAGTCCATCAAGTCGTCTCTCCGAGACATGGTGCTCCACCCCAAGTCGATATTCCTCGGCCGCCCGTTTGCGCTAATTACCATGCTCTACGGCGGAACCTACCTCACCGCAAACTCGATAGACACCGCCGCGTCGACGGTGAAGAACCTGGCCCCGGACCTGACCACCTCCGGCACCGCGAAATTCGCCGCGTCCAGCGCGGCCAACGTGGGCCTGTGCATATACAAGGACAAGGTCTTCGTGCGCATGTTCGGCCCGCTCGGCGTCGCCCCCCGCCCCGTGCCGAACGCGTCCTTTGCGCTGTTCGCCCTGCGCGACTGCATGACCATCTTCGCCTCGTTCAACGTCCCGCCGCTGCTGGCCCCCGTGCTGGACCCTTACCTCTCCGCCCTCTCCCACGGCAAGCTGTCCGGACTCACCGCCGCCCAGTTCGCCGCGCCCGCCGCCATCCAGGCCCTCTCGTCCCCGTTCCACCTTCTCGGGCTCGACTTGTATAATCGCCCCGGCTCGTCGGCTCAGCCCGTGTCCACGGCTATGCGGCTGGAAGCTATCCGGAAGACCTATTTGGTGACGGTTGCGGCCCGCGTGTGCCGAATTGTGCCGGCGTTTGGCGTGGGAGGTGTTATCAACCGGAAGGTCCGAAAGAATCTCATGGAGAAGCTTGCGTGATGTCACATTTGCTTCTTCGTAACTATTCAGAGGCATTCCCCTTTTTAATGACTTATGATCTGTTTGCTTGTTTTCCATTCTCTACATGGCCATGGCCGCCTGTTTCCTTTGTCTCATTTTTACTACACGTATAAAACCAAGGATTTGGATCTTAGACAGATATTGCGCAGTGAATCCCGGAGCAATTGCAACATTCAAATAAATAAAAAGTTATATTAAGCCAGTCCCTTCATTAAACGCCATGCCCAACACTACTAACACTCCAGCTTCATCCATCTATGCTCACACAAACCCAATTTGTGCCAATTGCCGGAGCATCTTCTCCTCGCTTGACTCCGCCGGATTCAGCGACCCAATATGGTTCGTCCAGAACTTGAGCCCCTCGATGCCCTCCTCGCGACAGAGCACACCCCGCTCCTCAGCCATCTCCAGCTCCTCCTCGGCAACACCGATGCTCCAGCCAAACCGCTCGGCCGCGTCCTGCGCGGTGATGCCGCGGCCAAAGCGGTGCCAGTCCCAGGGGACGTCGCGGTCGGGCGGGAACTGGTGCAGGTCGTCGAGCCAGGCAATGATCGCGCGGATCGTGGCTTCATCGGTGCGGTCGCTGCCCTGCACGACTAACACGCCCGAGCGGCGGAACGTGCGCAGCCGCACCGGCAGCCGCAGCGTCTCCCACAGCCGCGCGGCCTTTTCAAAGTCCGCCGGGCTGACCAGCTCGACGCCGCCGCGCGCGCGGTTGAACGCCGCCCACAGGTCGACCAGCGTGATCACGCCGCCGGCTTTCCGCAGGATCCCGCGTGAGTCGTCTGTGAGGTACTCGGCTAGGTTGCGCGCCAGCTCCGACAGGTACAGTGACTCGGAGCCGCCGCCGGCAATGTCCTTGGTGGCCACTAGCCCCAGGTTGCTGGCCGACTCCGCGAGCAGCGAGTTAGCTGTGATCTCGCTGCCCGACATGTCGTTGAGCTGGCCGGCGAAGCGCTCCGCCAGCGTGACGATGTCCTTGGCTGAGGCCATCAGCGCATCGAGGTCTTCAAAGGCGTTGCCGATGATGATGGCGTTGTTCTTGCGCATGTTGATGCTGCGCTGCTCCAGTGCCGCAATGCCGACAGACTTGCTCTTTGGCGGGCCCGACGAGCCACCGGTTGCGGACGACTGGCGGTCGGTGCCGCGGAGCGAGGCGTTGGGTACCGGCGGGGCGCCGTGTAGGAGCCACTTGCGCTGCGTCATGGCGTCTTTCAGGCGTTCGTAGAAGATCCTCTCGCCTCCGCCGCGGAAGGACACTTTGACAGAGTCAAACACATCGGGGGTGGTGGTGAGCGTCGGGCCGGGGGATTCGGTGCGGGCCGAGTTCGAGGCATGGACCTGGGCGAGGTCGAGCGGGACGTTTTGCGAGATGAGCGGTGCGCCACAGAGTTCACATGACAGGAGGGAGGGGTGGTTGAAGAATGTGCAGCGGGGACACTGGAAGGCTGCTGGTGGCGGGTTAGGGGCGCCTCCGGGGCCCAATGGAGACCGGAGTCGCGCAGGGCCGACGGCCGATGGGGTCTGGAGGGGAACTGTGGAGGCTGAGGAAACAAGAGAGGTGGAGGATGTGGTCGGAGTGCTGTAAGACGAACTGTTCGCCGATGGAGGAAGGGATGATGAGACACGCTTGCTGGCGTTGGAGATGGCTGCCTTCAAGATGTGCGACAGGGTTGGCTTGATGCCACAGGCGAGGCACGGGGGCAGCGGGGTGTGCTCGCTCGCGAGTCCGGGGTCGAAGTTCGCCGGCACCGGGTTGGACAGACTGCAGATGGTGCAGATCCACGTGGCCTGTGTCGCGAGGGCGATTTCGGGAGGCGGGGCACCTCGCGGGCTGCCCGGGGTGCGGGGCGAGCCGGTGCGGGCGCCGCCGACCGGGCTCGCGCTGATCGAGGCGAAGCTCTGGATGGAGGAGTGTTTGGGCGGTTTGGGGATCAACGTGACCTTCGCCGAGGACTTGAGGAAGCCGGCCTAGCAGTGAGAGACAGAAACGAGGGTTAGACTTGTGGAAGGCACGTGAGGATGTGTTTGGGCTCGAAACATACGTAGAACTCGTAGCGGTCGACATCTCGCAAATCGAGACACACGGAGTGTTTGCGCGCCTCGGCCTTGTCGACATAGCAAACGCGGTGCGAGGTCAAGTACACCTGGCCATTTTGCTGGTTGGGCAGCTTGTACTTTCTAGATGGACATGGAAAAGTGACTCTGTCAGTTCCTCGTGGTTGTCTTCTGGTGGTTCCAAGGACATCTGTATGGGGCTGTGCGTACCCTTCATAGAGGCCTACATTGTCCTGAACAAACAGGAGCACCTCGTCGGGGAGATACGACGGGCGAAGCGCGGTAGTCAAGTCAATCTGTTTCAGAAACATCCGTCATATCGATCTAGAAACGAAGAGGGGGGAGGATGGAGCTATGAGGCCAACTTTGTGCTGTTGGAGTTGGACTTTGGGAGTGTAGGTGTTGAGAGATTGTCGTGTGTGAATGGAGGGGTCAGATTTCACTTGGTGGGGGGGGGTCTCCGAACGGATAGTTTGAAGCCTAGCAGTATCAATGGACAGTATTCATAACCCAAAAAAGCCAAAAACCAGTATATAATAGATGATCTGAAGTATGGGGTGGCATACAGTCGTAAATAACAAACAAAATCGCTAGGCAACAAATTGTAGGAGAACCATGCTTGAGATAGAATGTGTTGATGTTAGAGAGAGCTTCCAGTGTTGATGGTAATCACACAAGGTAGTAGATTAGATACAACCCTACAGAAGAGGTCACATGACCTACTACGTGCACTCATGATTACACATCATCCTCCTTCTGTTTTAGCCACCACCGAGTCAGGCCAACCATTTTTAAGTGTTGTCATTTGACTTTCCCACATCTTGATCCTCTCTCGTCTTTTTTCCCTCCTCATCCACACATCTTCCCGCGATACCGCCAGATTCTCTGTCTTGACTCTGTTCCTCGACATCATCCCAATAACGTATTTCCCTCCATATTTTCGTCAGTACTGTACGGTGATCACACCAGAAATAATCAAATTTTCTTTTTCTCGTACCTTCCAGCAACTGATACCTCTGTGAATTCTCCCTTTTTCTGTGACCTCTCGCCTTTTCTTCTTTTTCTTTTCCCCCTTCTGCTATCTTTCTCTCCCTGCTTCTCTTCCTGTTTTCTATCCCGATTCTTGATTCTCATCATCACAATCATCACCACTTTACTCCCCTATTCACTTCATCATGATTCCTGCCGGCTACTCGGTGGCTCCTCAACCGCCGGGAACGTCGACATCAGCGCCATCGTACTCATATCATCCAGGTAAGAGAAACATATCTCTTTGAGTTGTTTTTGTTTTTCGTTGTGCTTCAATCGTCTTGACTCACCGCTCGTTTTATTGACCGACTGCTAACATTTCTCTCTCTCCGTTTGTTTTTCGCAGCCCCTGCTTTTGTTCCAGTACACATTCCCAACCCTTACGCACCTCAATACGCCTTCCCTCCTGTTCCTGCTGCTACTTCTTCCCCGTCGCCCGTCAATCAGCCCGGAGCCATGGCCCCAGCTCCTGATCCCAACGCTGCCAGACCTAAAGTAGACTGGCCAGATTCTGTCCGCTCGTATGTACAGCGTACTTTCCTCGCGACGAATCTGGATGCGTCTATTCCCAAGAGCGAGCTTGAGAGCAAGCTGAAATACATTATTGGTCATGCCCGTGATAACAACCTCTTGTATTCCATTAACTGGGATACACTTCCTCTTCCCCAGGCTGTGATAAAGCTTGAGCGGGAAGAGAGCCAGCGTCAGGCTGCTTATGCGTCTTACGCCGCTGCTACTGCCGCCGCCGTTGCTACTTCTTCTTACTATGACCAGACTCCGCCAACCCCCCACACGCCGTCGACCAACAAGAAACGCAAGTCCGTGGACTCGGCTCCCGAGGACCGCCGTGCTTCTGCTTCGGCCAACAACGCCCGGACAACTTCATCTCTGGAAAGCCGGATCTCCTTCACCGACCGCCGACGCCAACCTTCCGAGGACGCCCCCGCAAAGTTAAGTAAGTCCCAGAAGCAGCTGGAGAAGCGTCTCCGTCGCTTTGACAGCGCTGCTGCCAACCAACCGTCCCGCCGCTCTCCTACTCCTCCGCCCGCCGAAGGCCCCATCATCGGCACCAATGAAAACCTGGAGAAGAAGTACCTGCGGCTCACCGCTCCGCCTGTACCTTCCATGGTTCGGCCGGAACGGGTTCTTCGGAAAACGATCGAGTTTCTCAAGCAGAGATGGCACCAGGACAGCAGCAACTATTCGTACATTTGCGACCAGTTCAAGTCGCTGCGCCAGGATCTGACTGTGCAGCGAATCAAGAACGACCTAACCGTGTCTACTTATGAAACCCACGCCCGACTCGCACTGGAAAAGGGGGACTTGGGTGAGTATAATCAGTGCCAAACGCAACTGAAGTCCCTCTACCAGCTCGGCCTTGCTGGAAATTCCATCGAGTTCAAGGCGTACCGTATCCTTTACTTTATTCATACCGCAAACCGGACTGGTCTCAACGAGACCCTCGCCGATCTAACCCCCGCAGAAAAACGTGAACCCCCCATCAAGCATGCACTCGAGGTGCGCTCGGCTCTGGCTTTGGGCAACTACCACAAGTTCTTCCGTCTCTACCTTGATACCCCCAATATGGGCGCATATCTGATGGATATGTTTGTTGCTCGAGAGAGACTTGCTGCTCTGTGCATAATATGCCGAACGTAAGTGTTCCTTCTTTTCCTGTTTTATCCCCTTTTTGTTTTGTCATATCCGATACTAACTTATCTCCTCTTTCCCCATATCTAGATACAAGCCTGACGTCAAGTTGCGCTTCATTACCGAAGAACTGGGCTTTGAGTCCGACCCCGATGCTTATCAATTCATTGTTGACTACAACGGCCAGCATCTCCTGGAAGAGCGGGACGATAGCATCATCTTTCTCACAGGAAAAGCTAATGGCACGTTTACTGCTTCAAAAGATGCAGCCTTCCGCAGAGTTGACATTAAGGGACAAATATGAGTTCGGATCAACATGGATAGGACGATTTCCGTTCCCGTGCATCTTCCTATTCCTATTTACCCCCTCCTTGTTTTATTTCTTTACCTTTTCTCGATATCTCGGAGCTAATGCCAAGACCCGTTTCTCGGTTGCCGAGTTGGCGTCCTCGTCTTGTCTCGATCCCTTTCTCTTCTCTTCTTGGCGTCCTCTTGAAGCCAAATTCTTTAGCTTGGCAAGCTTGAGCTTAAATCCTTATTAACCCTCCCCGTCCTTCGTTTCTTTTTTCCCCCTCTGGTTTTTGTCTGCTCCTTTTTTTGTCGAAGTATTCTCAGCACTTTGGCTCAGCGTTTGATATCAGTAAAACCAGGAGGGTGACGACTCCTCCGGCATTCGACTCCAATATCGGTCGTTATATAGTCTTTCCGAGAGACTTTCGGTGTTCTCTCTTGGCAGTTTTTTTTTTTTCTTCACCAAGACGTTGCACGGTCTTTTTGCGCGTTTGTCTTTGTTTGCTTTTCCGTTTGGCGCTCTGGCATGTTCTGGAAGCTGATCTGTCCTGGATGTAGCCGCGTGTGCGCGGTGTTCCCGCGGTTGTGGCCCATGTCGGATCTCGTATTGCTGTTTTGTTTGCCCATGGGCCTATTGCAGGTGATGGCGTTTGTGGTTTTGCTGTTGTTCGGAATACGGCGCTCTATCCCCTGCGTTTTTGGTGAAAAGAGTTTTGTGGGAGTGGGAGTTTGCTTGACTGCCGGACTGGCTCTTTCTTCTCAGACTTATGGGTCTCTCGTTCGACTACTCCGGTGGACTCCTTCTCCAAGCTAGTCTGCTCATTTTGTCAAACCTGTCACTGGCCAATTACCCAAGTCCTGGCATGGACTATCGGAATGACAGGACCTGCTCCTCCCAGCATTTCCGGGACATCGGCTCCGGGAGTCTCTTCTGGCCGGGTCATCGGTTCGGCTCCGATCTGGTGCGTCAGTGCAACGCATATTAATCGACAACTTCATCTTCTGCTCCCTCGAAACGATTCAGTCTCAGGTCAACTCGCGGCACGGCAACTCCAGATCACTGCGGCGTTTGGATCCGGATTAGGTGCCAGAAGGATGGACGGCGGTGGTACAAATTCGCGATTGGGAATGTTGGGATGGCAGGCTTGGGCTTATCGTAGTGTTTTCATTCATTAGTTCGTGTGATGTTAGGCTGCAGCGTTGTATTCGGTACATCAATTGATTGATACTTTATTCACTTTTTTCGGTTCTGTGCATGGCCCTGTGACTTTCGTTCCTTGTTTTCTCTTCTCTCGTTGGAGATTTTCGTAAGCCGTCGATTGCTATTGACTTAGCAGCACCGGTTTGGCTTTACCGAGACCGTCCCTATGTGGATTGCATATGTGAGGATGTTTCCCCCTTCCCATGAACCAAACAATTTTGAGCGCATGGAAGGATACAGACTGACTGTACGCACACTCACCAGTCACCACTGACCGGCATACGTATGCCGGGCATGCGTGCGGTTGCGCCAGCCAACACTTTTCAATGCCAGTTTGGCTGGATAGATGAACGCTTGTTAGATCGTGCCTGCGAGTGAGACACGCCCCAAACTGGGACCCGACAAGCATAAACAAGGTGGTAGGTACAACCACATGAGTCTTGACTCTTTTTTGTTTCATGAATCTCACTGGGGGGGTGGCCTGGACTCTAAGAAAAGAAAGGTACGCTTCCAAGGCTGGAATGGAATGGAAGATACACGACCTGTCATCCATCCCGTGCATATTTTCTGGAGTATGTCGCAGCGTCGATCAAGCACGAGGGTACGCAAATGTACGGTGCTTTCTAGGGACCACGGGAAGTTAATTCAGGGACGCCACAGAGTCTGTCAGTCCTCAGGGACAGTACCGGCTTTGCTTGTGGCACTTGACCGGAGGGAACCCGGGCACCCAAAGCCAAACTCTTCTCCTTAAAGAGAGAGAAAGACAGTGTGTGTGTATGAGCGAGAGACAAGAGACAAAGAGGCAGGGAAAAGAAAGAAGAAAAAAGAAAAAAGGGAATTATATCCGTTGTATGGCACCCAGAGAACTCAAGTGTTTCATATATTTCTGGTTGTGTGTGATTGGGCGACGGCGCGGGGGCGAAGTCAAATCACTTGGTGGAAAGGTCTGTATGGCATTGTCTGCATGCATTTTTTGGGCGCTGGCCGGCACGGAGAGATGCCGGGACGGAACCAAGTCGCAGAAAAAGCGAAAACCGCCCAAGACGGAAGAACTCTAGGCGTCTGCGTCTGGTTCTGTTGGACATGCACACTGTGCATATATAACAGCCTCGAGATATACGTGGGCGATCTGTATGACGTTTCTTTTCCATGTACCTTCCACAGGGAGTTTCTGTCACTCTTCTTCCCTCTCTCACGTCCATCATCCCGCAGGTCGGGTGTGTTGATCGCCTCCAGGGAATCAGGGGGTGTGCGGTGGTGGGTGGGTGTTGACTGGGATACTGGATCTTGCGGCGCACGGATTTGGAATCATTCGACGCGACAGCAAAAATTATGTTCCTTCCGGTCGCGGTGGAGATCAAAATGCGATCTGAAGCCCGGATCCGCGACTGTTCGGGGAGAGCGAAGGGCGGTGGAATGCAATTATCTACAGTACGTAGAGACGGGGGGGGGCCGTGGATAAGATTCTCTCGTCCCTCCCTCCCACCTAAAGGATGTGCCACTCTTTTCACAGACACCATCTTCCTCAGACACATCAGGGAGCGTGAGAGTGAGTCTGGCGCCGTGTAATCGATGTGTCGGTTGACAAACGGGGAGGAAAAGCGGGATCCAACCGGGTCAAGAGGGCCTTGCAATTTCGCAGGGGGGGTTTTGCTCTCTGTTCTGTGCTGTGCTGTGGTTGCTGTTCTTTGCCTGGGATGACATATAGGACGAACCCAGACCTCTCTATCAAAAGAGTGACAGTGTGGCCCAGATGTCAAACAGCCACAGGGGGGAAGATGAAGGAGGCTTGCTTCGTCTCGTTTTCCAACGAACTGGCTTTGAGAGTAGTACCCTGCCACCCCCAAGGGACCAGAGCAGAATGAAGTTGAGACGGCAGATACATGCCCCTCATCCCAGTTTGCGGAACGCCGGAATGCAGCTACAAATACAACATGTACACACATCGTCCAGAACAAGAGCCAGAGGACGGCAACTGGGCGAATTTCACACCGGAATTCCTGTTCGGGAGGTATGCAGTTCAGGTGATCTGCACAATATGGATTCCGGTTGGCTTCAGAGTAGAATAGCCAGAATATCCAATCCTCCCCTGGGAATGCGCATTCCGATATTTGTCTGGTCCCTTCCGTCCGGGTGTGTTTCCGAGAGCGGATGTTTTCATAGTATGTGGCCTTCCCGGGTTCCATCACTCGCCTGTCTGCCGTGAACGAAAGAGGATGTCGGAACAGGCCCGGGGGACGGATGTCAAATGCAGGGGCTTTTTTTCTTTTTTTTCTTTCTTCAGTTCCGACATATACTGTACATACCACGGTATCAGAAATTCGAACAGTCCACCGGTACGAGGTCCAAGTTGGCAGGCGGATGAATCAACGGAAGCAGGAAATAAGCACCGAAGTTGAAGAAAAGGGTGTAGTCGTGAAGATGTGTCCGTCCGAATCGATAAGATGCCGCTGCCGTTCGTGAAGTTCGGGTAATCCACACACATCCTCGTTTTTGGAGGGGGGTTTTTGGCCGTTTTTATCGATTGACCCGCCGTTGCAGGGGGCTGGTGCCACATGCAAGATACTGTCTCGGTTTTTTTTCTTGGTTGGCCTGCATTTACGGAGGGCGACTCCGCTGTACTCCGTATGTCTGTCTGTATGTACAACACAGCGCGCATTGAAGATTCAGAGTCAGAGTCTGAGTCTGAGTCTGGCGAAGGCGAGCCGTGATTGTGCGGTGTTTGGTTCTCGTCACGGTGGCGTTTTCCCCGTGTGGATGGACTTCCAAGGTGCGCGTATGTCTCAATATCAAGAGATTTAACACATCGGGGTTTCATCACATGGTGGTTTCTACCCTCGTGAGTGCATATATATATATATATATATATTCTGATTCTGCATATATACGAGTGTATACTGACCATGAGCTTTACCTGTGAGTCCAGAACCCAGATCGGATTGCCACCCGAACCAAGAACTCCCAGCTGGATGGCCAGCCAGACAGACTCAACATGGGGGCCCAACCTTTGAAAGGACTAACTAGGGTCCCCTCCTTTCATCCCGTTGGTGCTGGACTGCTGGTAGTCTTGGACCCAGCAAAAAGCAGCAGCGGGGCCGGAAGAAAAATGCATGTAGTCTCCCCTTTTTTCTTCTGCTCTCTAAGGCCGACTTGTGTCCGCGCCATGGAGCGACATTCCGATTCTGTGAGGGGAATGGCTTGTGGGAGGCCTCGGCTGGCTCGCCGGTTGCATGCGGCCGGTGGCCATTTTTTCTTCCTTTTGTTCTTCTCTTTGGGGATATTTCTGCAGCTGTATGTCGCAAACGAGACGCATAATGCAGGACAACGATGATCGCCCACACGACGGAACTTTGGGAAAAATGGGGAGGGGTTGTATCAGAAAAGTAAGTGGTGTGGTGGGGTGTACCACGGCTGAAACCCGAGAGAGAACAAAACAAAAAAAACCAAGGCGAACAAGAAAGAAGATCTAGCCTAGACTCGCTCGCTAGTCAGGGCCCTTGGCTGAGGCGAGGTCGTCTTTCCACGAGATTTTCTAGCCATGTTCTGGCTCTGCAGAACAGGAAGGCCTAGGGACACCGGTCGTGTGGCTGGCGATGACTTCGCCTGTTCTGGAAGGGTTCGTCGGTGTGATAGAAGCTCACCAAGATAGATAAAATATATCTGAAGGAAGCCGGAGGTTTCTGCCCACCGACGTCTTTTTCTCCAACGCCGCGGGTTCTCCGACTTCAAGATTCACCAATCTGGGACCCCTCCCCTCAGCTGTGCTCAGTAGGCTCGTTCCAGCTAGTCCGCACGCTCCGAAGTCTCCGTATGAGCGAACACGTTCTATGTGTGGCGACATCCAGGCGGCGGGGTTCTGGGCAAAAAATAGATCAAATATATAAAAGAGTTAATATTGAAAAGAGAGAAGAGAGAAAGAAAGAAAAAACCCACCAAGATCAGCACAAAATTGTTTGCGCTGTGGGTTTCCACGTCGTGGCTGGCTGGGCCTGGCTAGGATTTACCTCCCAGGGATCTTCCAGGCACTGGAACCGATTACAGCCAGCTGGGAAAATAGGCTTGGTGGGTAGTGGCGGGGACCTGTAGGGATGGCATGTCTAAATATGCTGTGCACAGGTATGCCCTGTAGAAACCGATAAGAAAGGAACCTGCCCGACCTGTTGGCGATCATGAAGAAGTCTAGGTATCTGCCCAAGCATTGCGATGGCTGTGGTGTTTTACATTCCGGGGGACGAAGTATGGGTGTTGTTGCTATCGACCGAGAACACCGCCGCCATATCCCGGACAGACAGACGGCAGGGCAAGACCGGACTGCGGAGTCACAGCTCCATCGCACCGGCGGAAGGAAGGACCAACCATCGCATCGCAACTTCCCGCTCAATGATGCAGTGGGAAGCCTGAAATGGATCCGGTCGGTCGCACCTGCGCGCTTTGCCCGATTGAAGCCCCAAAAATATACGCTCAGCTCAACTCAGCACAATCTGAAACATCGCACGTGAAACTACATACTACCGACTATCCAATGTGGAAGGCTCCGGGCAGAGTTCCGTGGGCGAGAAGGAAGTTGCGACGGGGTGTGGTGGGAAGGAAAGGAAGGTGGTTTCGACTTGTGCATATGACTCCTATGGGCATACTGTACTATATGCGGGAATGCACAAGCAACTGTGTCCAGCAAACTCTGTCGAGTTACTCTGCACCCAAGACAAGGCCAGCCCCCAACCTACCTCCGTTCCCCAGCATGAACACCAAACTCTGTCTCTCTCTCTCTATCTGTCTTGCAATCGTTTCTTCCCCCGCACCAGGCAGCTTTCCCAACCGGAAATTTCGCCACTGTGTGCACGCACGCGCGCTTGTGCGTTGTTCCTGCTTGGCCGTTGTCGTCGTTGTTCAAAGTGCTGGTTGCTCTTTCCATGCAGGGCAGCGCCAGCGCCGGTGGGGAAGGAACGAAATGTGAAATGTTCCCACGAGTGACGATGATCGATGTCTTGTTGTCTTTCCCTGGGAAAAGGAAGGAAAAGAGGAAATTCACCCACCCACCCACCGCCGGCTCTTTCCCCAGAACCAATCAGCCGGTTGGTCTCTCCTTCCCTCCTCACCCTTGGACGGAGAAACTGCAAGTGTGACCGGTTTGTGTTGGGCCTGCATCGCATAATTTTGCCTTCTAGCTCCCCCAAAAAATGTTACCATACCTAACACAATCATCAGGGTCGTCGTCGGCCACTAGTCTGGACATTCCCACACAACGTGTAGGCGCCGTCGTCCAGGCCTTTCGAAGACCGTAGCGCCAATCATAGACCACAGCGCCGTAGGCGGTTCGCGCACGCAGGGAAAGAAGAAAAGAGAAGAGAGAGCATTCTAGTTTCCTGTGATATTAATCGGTAGGATCTTAAGAGCGCGAGAAGGAATGAAGTACAGTACATAGGCTCGCTCTTTCTCTCTCTGTCGGCCGTTCCTTACCAACACGGCCTTACACTGGACTTTGTTTGGGAAGTCGCGGTTGAGGGCCCCCCAATCTTGTCTGTCGTTCCCTCCTTCCTTCCCTGCCGTAGGTAGGTAGGTTCCTCATCAATCCAGTAAAAAAAAAAAAAAAAAAAGAAGTAAAGAACGAATCCTGAGGAAGGCGCCCACCCACCCACACTGAACCAACACCTGCTTTAAAATCTGCAGGTACATCGGCCCAAGGTACCCTTCCTGCACTAGCACCATTGCAAGCCACCAAAATCGGCTCAGTCATGTACCTCGATTTACTCATCGGTCAAGTCACTCCCATACTAGCATACACACCCACAACTTAATTCCTGCTTTATTATTCCTCTCCCCTCCCTCTTTTTAATCTTTTCTTCCCTTACTCCCCCCTCTTCCCCTATCACGAAAAAACATCGCCATCTCAACCGCAGCCTTTTTGTTTTGTTTTCTCCTCTTCTTCCCTCTCTCCTTCAACTTCTCCCGCTCTCTCCTTTCTCCTTTTTGTCGCCAGTTGTTTCTCCTTCAAGCAAAAGAAGTGTTCTGTTCATTTCTTCTCTTCTAATCCCCCCCACCACCACCAACAACAACACTCTCCACCTTGTCTCGACTTTTCGACCGCCCATCTTTTTCTCCCTGCATTTTCCGTGCTCTCAACAACTGTCGCCCAGTTCTGGATTTCTCTCTTCCCTTCGGACTCATATATTGTGTCTGCCGGCCGCTGTTGTGTTCGTTTGCCGTTGTCACGCTCTCTTCCACCAACTCAACTCTCTTCTTGTTGTTTTCCTCTCTCACTCAAAGAGAGGGGCCTCTCGCATTCCACTCTCCGCCACCGCATTCCAACTCCTCTCGTGATAACCTCAGTGTTTACTTCCTTCTGTCCATCGCCTGATCCGAAGACCTCTTTTCCCTTGGTCATCTGTTTTGCCTTGGCCCATCTGTGCAGACCCGAAAATCTAGACCTTATTTTGTTGTCGGATTTTTCTCTTTTCTTCTTTTTACTTTTGGCTTCCATAAAGCCAGTTGTCTGTCGGTCATTTTTGTGTGAAGTAAGTCAGTTCCCTGAAATCTGCCATATCCCCCGCCGTTATCGCCTTGTGTGGCTGGCCTTCCAGAAATGCCCGACTCGCGTGTGCGCAATCCCGCACTCCTCTTTCGCAGTGACGATGGGCGCTTTCGCTTCTCGGGTCCTCCTCTGCGTTGGATTTACTGGAATATCATGAATTCCAGAGTTGTCGCATCTCTCTCTTTCTTTTTTTCTCTTTTGCTGCTATTATCTCCGCACATTTCGCATATCCAGCAAGGAACCCTCTCATTTCATTCCTGGATTTCCCTGTGCCACCTTCTCTCCCTGCTCTGTTCTGTGCACGGACTCGTTTTTGCCTGCTCACTTTACTCACCATATATTTCTGATCACAGTCTTCGATTTCTCGTCCCTTCGTCAATCCCGCCGATACTACTTTATCATTTCTCTCGATCTCTCGCCTCTCCACCCGCCGAAAAGTTTCCCCTTTCCGTCCACGCTCCTGCCAATCTTTTCTACGTGCGACTGTTATCGTTCACCCTGCGAAGCCGTCGAAATTAAACCACATTCATCGAGAGGCATTTCCTCTTAGCCATCCGCCTCTCCGTGTTGTGTACAGACACTTTCCGCGAAAATGAAGGTACGTGCCCACAATGTGCATAATCTCGCGATCTGCGACTCGCTGTGTATGCGACTTGGACTTTCCAATGGCTGACCGCAGAATCTCTCACTTCAGGCCCTTCGGAGATCTATCAAGGGTGAAAAGGACAAGCCGCAGGTTGCGATTGCGCCAAAGTCGGCTGTGGCTATTGTGCCGCCCAAGAAGGTAAAGAAACCCAAAACCCCAAACTTCCACAGCGCCCATCCAAAGTGTGATTCACTAACGAGTCATTTCGCTTCCGGCTAGGTCATCCGTGCTCTGTACGATTACGAAGCCCGCTCGTCACAGGAACTGAGCTTTTCGCGCGGCGATTTTTTCCATGTCATTGGGAGAGAAAACGATTCTGAGTGGTATGAGGCCTGCAATCCGGCTCTACCAGATGCTCGCGGCCTGGTTCCAGTAACCTATTTCCAGGCTCTCGGCCGCACCGAGCGCGACAGCGGCCAATCCGACACCTCCCGCCCTAGCCTCCCCAAGAGTGAGCACGACTCCGGATATGCCGAGAACCCTCTTAGCTCTCCGTCGTCCGCTGGAACCAACCGTAGTTCCAAGTCGGTTTCCGGAAAGGCCGGTATGATCTACGGTATCGTTATGTACGACTTCAGAGCCGAGCGCGCCGACGAACTGGAAGCCAAAGCCAACGAGGCCGTCATCGTCATCGCCCAGTCAAACCCCGAATGGTTTGTCGCAAAGCCTATTGGCCGTCTGGGAGGCCCCGGCTTGATCCCCGTGTCGTTTGTCGAACTCCGCGACATGGCCACCAATACCCCTGTCGGTGACCCGCTAGAAGCTGTACGACGAGCTGGTGTGCCCCGCGTCGAGGAGTGGAAAAAGGTCACCACAAGCTACATGAATAGTAGTATCACTCTCGGCAAGTTCGAAGGCGGCGCCCAACCATCGTCGCAGCAACAGCCTTTGGAACAATCCATGGACCGCCTCAGCTTGCAACAAGGCGGCGGTCGCATGAGTACGCAAACAAACAGCTTTGTAAGTTCAATCTTGATCACTGTTTCTCGTCTGCAGCCCATTTACTGACATGTCCTTTTTTTTACTCCACCGGTTTAGCAGTCTCAACCGCAGCAGCAATCACAGCAAAGGTCGACCATGTCTTCCCAGCAGCAAAGCCAGTATAGTCTGTCTGGCTCACAACTCCTCGCCCCCATGTCCGCCTCGATCCCCCGGTATCGCTTTGCCGAGGACAAGTATTGGTTCATTATCGATGCTGTTCTGGAGGATGGCCACCGGTGGGAGCTGTCCCGCTACTACGAAGACTTTTACGACTTTCAAATCGCCCTGTTGGTCGAGTTTCCTGCCGAAGCTGGAAACATGCCTCCGCAAAAGCGAACCCTGCCGTACATGCCCGGCCCCGTTAATTATGTGAACGGCGCCATCACCGAAGGCCGCCAGCGAAACCTGGATGCCTATGTCAAGAACCTCTTGGCGCAACCGGAATACATTTCGCGCTGTAAGCTAGTGCGACAGTTCTTCGCGCCGCGAGAGGGCGACTACGAGATTGATCCCAACAGTGCCAGCGACGACTACCGTCTCTCTGGTGGCTCCCAAGGCGCCGGAGACATGGGCATGAACGAGATGTCGCGGAAAACCTCGATTTCCAACATGAACGGCGCTGGCTACGGTGGACCGTCTGCGACCCCCCGCCAGGTCAGCGGCTCTACCGGGCAGCCAGGAATGATGCGACAAGCATCTTCACTGTCTCAGCCGTCGCAGTCCTCCCTCGCTGCCGGTGGTGCATCGCAGGGTGCTGTATCAGCCATGAAGGTCAAGCTGTTTTTCAACGGTGACCTGATTGCCATCCGGGTTCCCACCGACATTCAATTCCCCCAGCTCTATGATAAGATTCGGGAGAGGCTGAAGATCCAGCCGGGATTGGACATGCAGCTGTTCTACAAGGACGAGGCCACTGGTGATAAGCCGAATCTGATGAGCAACAACGACCTCAACATGGCCATGTCTCGGAACGAGAAGCTGGTGCTGTTTGTTGAGCAGGTGTAACTGCCTCGTCATCTGGATCGATTTTCTCTCCTCTTTATATTCACAACCTTGGTCATTCGAATTTGAACTGACTATTGTTATATCTTGTTCTTTTTCATCCTTCTTCCCCGAACGCCCTCCATTTCTCCTTCCTCCCATTCCCATCTTGACCTTACCGCAGATCCCTAGGTTGGCGATGTCTATCTTTGAAGGGTATCGCGGCTGTGTTATTTGCTCTATGATGCTCCAAGGTTTTGGATATTGATGTAACAGGAAGAGCTCACACCATCATGCCCGGCTCTTCATCCAACTGGATGATGATATATGATCATGCCATCGTCCGCCCTTTTTATTTTATTTATGCTTCTCCTTTCGTTTCTTTTGGGTCTCTTGATACCCGTTCTTCGACCTGAGCTTTTCTCCATGTTCATGATAACTCACATGGTCTTTTCTTCTTTTTCTTTTTTCTATCACGTCGGGAGTGGAATTGATACCCCACACCTTTTTTTTTTCTCTTCTTCGCTCACTATTATTTTTTTTCTTTCATTTCTTCCCATATCCTTGCATATGTTTTCCTTTTTGTCTGTTGTTCTTCTAGACCATTGGTGCTTGACCCTGGGTAACCGATTGTGGTGGCGTTGAATGGGGTGCTCTCATGTTTTCATTTTGTGTTATGCGACTTTGCTTTTCTTTTCTTTTCAGGGTTGTTGCGTTCTCGTGTGTTTTTTTTCCTTCATATTGCTCTAATCTTGAATGTGTCCTCGCGTCTGCCAAGCCCTTACCTTCCGTCTTCACTTCGTGGAGGCGCTCAGTTTCCTACCTTTTTCATTAGTTAGTGTAGTGGAAGAAAAAATGGAATCTTTAGGAGCTTGCAGTTTGATACACCTTGTTGAAACTACGTCTTCGTTGCTGTGATACTACTTCCGATGTTCTTTTCGCCAGCTATCCATCGTAATCAGGGGCTGGGTTTTCAGTAGTTACGAAGCGATCTTCACATTCACTGGGCAGCGTTTCCTACGGAAGACGACATGTGATATGAGCAAGTTAATCGAACCATGTATCTATCTACCGGGGGAATCATTAAGCAATAAAAGCGAGGCCTAAACCACGGATGGACACAGAAACCATGACGCCCCCGTACAGCCCGCCAAAGGTGCATCTCCGAAAATGAGAGCAACACACGTGCGATTCCACGGCCGTTTGAAAAAGTAAAAAAGAAGAAGACCTGGGCGCCCCGAACCATTTCGCCGCGAGGGGAAAAAAACGAACAAAGAAAATAAAAGATGACGAAAGAAAATGCACAGGATGAAATGGGAAATAACAGTAAAATTCTGTTTCAAGTACAATGAGCCAAGTCGGCGTTCAGTCATCACAGGATCAGGGTCGTGAAGAACAAATAAAAGAGAAAAGAGAAAAGAAAATCAGAGGGGGTGCATGAGATGCGGATGAAGAAACCGACAAACGCGATGCTGCGTGAGTTTGAAGAGCGAAAGGAAATCGGCGAATGGTTTAATACATGGGCTATTATGTAATGAGCAATGATGCAGTGTTGGTAGACTCGCGTCGTGAAGACGGGGAGGGAGGATGAGTATGTCCGGCGTGGAGGCATGAAACAGTCAAAAGACGGCGGATGAGCATGGAGTAAAATAGACACCTGAGGAGGAAACAAGGAAAACAACCGAGATCGTGTCGTAAAAAATGAAGTCATGCAAGCAGAAAGACATGAGGAGGGGAGGAGGAGGAGGGAGCTTTAGACGACCACGTGCGACGACATGTGCTCAACGGCCTCCTGCACGGTCCGCAGCTGGCGCTGGTTGACGCAGAACGGACAGCGCATCTGCACGGCGCCCAGGGCGTCCTCACCGGCTGCGGGGAAGCGGAGGACGCCGGCCGCGGCGGGGCCGGGATCGGGGCTGCCGGCGGCGGTGGTGGTGGTTGCGGTGGTCGCGGCAGAAGGGGCAGAAGGGGTGGAGGTGGTGTGGGCGATGATGGCGGGGTTCGACGGGGTGCGCGCAGGGGTCGGGCCGGTGGTCGCGCTGCGGGGAGTGCCCATGGTGGGCGGGTGAGGGGCAGAGCCGCCGGGGGCGCCCAGCGGACGGCCCATGGCGTCCAGCCGGTCCCGCTCCTCGCGTACGGCAGAAGCAGTGGCCTCGGCAGCGGCCTCCTCCTCCTGCAGCTGGCGCAGAGCGGTCTGCAGCACCAGCTCGGGGTCCTCCTCGTCGGGCGCGGTGTACAGGTGCGCGGCGTCGGGCGGCTGGGCGGCATGGCCCGGGTGGTGGGCAGCCGCCGCCTGCAGCGGGGGCAGCGGGTGCTGGCCGTTGGCGGCCAGCACCGACGCGTCGGCGCCCGAGTCGGGCGGGCTGTCGGCAGAGTCGTCGATGAGGGTGCCGGGCGGGTGGCGCACAATGGTCTCGCGGACGACGGCGCACACCTGCAGGGTCGGCTCGACGCCAATGACGCGGCTGATGGTGTCCTGGATGCGCGACAGGCTGGTGTCCGGGCCGACGAGGATGTGGCGCACGACGCCGTCGACGAGGTACTCGATGTCCTCGGCGGGGTTCTCAATGTCGCCGTGGCGGCGCTGGCGGCGGATCAGCAGGCCGTAGCGCTTCTTGAAGCGGTGGATCCAGCCGGGCGAAAACTCGGGCGCCTGCTCCTCCTTGTAGCGCGGCAGCGCCGTGAACACGTCCTTGGCCTTGTCGGCCAGCTCGTCGTTGGTGGGGTGGCGGCCGGTGGCCTGCACCTGCTGGTACCACTTGAGCACCAGCTTCTCGACGTCGGGCCAGTTGCCGAAGCGCAGCCGCGAGCCGTTGAGCTGCTGCACGTCGTGGTCGAGCCGCGAGTACTTGGGCGACAGGCTGTGCGACACCGTGCTCTGGCTGATCGTCTGGCCGTACGTCTCGTGGAACCAGTCGATGCAGTTGCGGTGGCTCGGCCGCGACGGCTGCGAGTTGGCCCAGCGGCGGAGTGCGCGCCGCTGGTCGAGCGACAGGCAGTTGCGTTCCTTGCCCGAGCCGTCGGCCGGCGGCGAGCCACCGGCGTCCGCCGGGGTGGGCTCGGTGGCCGCCGCGGCCGCCGCAGCGGCAGCAGCGATGTCGACCGCATTGCCGGCACCGGCGGGCGAAGCCGGCTGCTGGTGCTGGTGCTGTTGCTGCTGGTCATGGTGGTGGTGGTGGTGGGGGTGGGGGTTGTGGGGTCTAACGGCGAGACCCATGGACGGCGGAGCCATGGCCATCATGGCCGGGTCGGTGGGGATATTGGAATGAGCGTGCACGTCAACCATTGCGACGACGACGACGACGACAACGACGGCGTTTTACGAGCCGTGAGAACGAACGAATGTTCGATGGTGGCGGTGTGAACGAGGAAAGACGCGTTCAGGCTTCGACGTTCACCGAAGCGCTGGGTGAGAGGCCGTAACCCTGAAAAACGGGGGCTTGCTCTAGGGAGATCAACAGAAAGGCTAGAACAGAAACATCGCACAGTTAATAAAAAGCTTCTCGCCAGAAGCATAAAACAGCACGGGAAAAAGAAGTAGACACGTACTCTTTTAGGGGTAAACCCCAAGAAGATGTTTTGGGAAACACCAAAAAAGGTTTGGAAGACCGATGATCGATGATGAACTCCAGGGAAAATAAGGGTTTGGCGATAACGATAAGCGGGTTTCAATTCCAACAAGTGGTGGTTTGGAGAAGAGAATGACAAAAGAGGAAAAAAATGTGCACAAAACGGGGGATATCGTTATAACCGGGGATTTGGCTTTGTGAGGAGATGAAATTATCGAGGGAGGAAGAAAGCGAACGGGCGGAGAGGTTAGTGCTATTTTGGCTGGGCCGGGTATACTTCGGCAGAATGGTGATACTTCGGTAAATTGGGCTTTGTGCGGTTAGGGTTTAGTAGCAGGGTCTGGCCTTCACGTGACTGACTCATGGACATATGTTTGTTGGTGCCACGTGATTCATGCACGTGACTCACTTCTCTCCTTCAGACAGACAGAAAAAGCGGTTGGAATCATTGATCATCATTCATTATTCATGGCCCTATTGGTCAAAGGATACCGAAAGCCTGAGTCTCGGGTATATGTAGAAGCAAGGTGAGAAAGGTTATCAGGGGGGGTATCATCAGGCAGGCAAAAATGCCTAAACCATTCGCTCTATTCTTCCCAGTTCACCGCACATTTCTGCCTCAACCTTGGATGCTTCTGTGGTCTTCTGCTTGCTGTCTCCCTCGCCATCCCGACTGACAGCCTCACCGGACAGGTCCGCACCCATAAGCCGCGGGTTGTGGGTCGCCAGTCCCAGCGGCGACCGCAGCTTCGGCGGTCGGTGCACGGAGTGGTCCACGTCCGCCAGCTTGGACCGCTCAAAGTCGATCAGCATGACCTGCCCCGGCCCGTCCTGCTCCGGCAGCGGCGGCGGCCGGAGCAGAATGTTGTATTCCCGCACGTCGTTGTGGATAACTCCCAGCCGGTGCACCGCCTGGAGGGCCTCGACCATGCCGGTGCGGACCTGGTCTTTCGCCGGCTTTTGCAGCGCCGGCGTGAGCGACTCGATGGACTCCCCGCCCCACGACATGAGCAGGATGTACACCACGTAGACGCGGTGCTCGTAGTAGTACGTGCGCCGCAGCGGCCGCAGATCGACCGCGCCCAGGTGCACCGGCACGTGGCGCCCCTGGATCGGCTTGAGGCGCTGGTACACCGCCGCCTCGTGCTGCAGGTACTTGACGAACACCTCCACGGTGCCCTTGCCAACGAACGTGTAGCCGTACTGCAGGAGGGTTACCTGGAATAACACGCCACGCGCACCGTGCTTCTTTTTGAACGGGATAATGCCGTCGTCGAGCGTGCGCTTCATTTGCTGCGACAGACGCTCGAGGAAGGTGGCGTGGGTGATGGGATGCTGGCGCGGCCGCTGGTGGCGCCGTCGTTTCCTAGGTGACGGCGGAGAACTGCATGCATCGCCGGCCGGACCATCGCCAGCCCCGGCGATATGCAGATGGACATTGGGGCATGCATCATCAAGGGCCGTGCCGTTGACCAGGCCCAGCAAACATTCCTGGGTGCAGTAGTTTCGCGTCGATGATGAGCTGCCTCCGCCCTGGCCGCGAGAACCTTGGCCTGAGCCACTGTCTGTGTGGGCTGGCGTCATGAATCGTCCAGGCAGTCGACGTGCTGTTGGGCTGGGAGTTTGAGGCCCCGGCTGGTCGCTTTCGTCATCCGAGGGCTCTCGCCTATAGCTGGAATAATGCGTTCTGGCGCCGGTATAGTCTGGCCCTGGGAGCTTCCGGCGACGAAGCTGGATCGGAGACCGATCTACGCCTGAGTATGTAGTGGGTATATACGCAGGGGAAGTATCGGGAGCCCGTCGTTCGTCAGCAGGGATACTCATGAGGAACATATCTATATCGATGGCCCAGGAATCTAATTGACATATCGCAGCGTCTCGCTCGTTCTGAGTATGAAGCCGGAATTCGCCAGGAGCACCCAAGGCAAGGAGACTAAAGGCTAGATACTGGCCAATTGCCGAGCAGACATGCGTTTGCCCGGGGTGGGCATCCACCTCGGCCATAGGCTCGGCGAGGTGGTAGTATAGCGTAGTGGGATCGCTCCAGTCAACCTTGAGAAACACCAGGGCCTCTGCCGTAGTGAGTAGCCCGTAGTTGAGCCCGCCCTCGATCAGATAGTTGTATGTCTGCGTTACGGCGCTTGCTGTTAGCTTATCGGCATGGTACTGAAACAGGGCTTCGGGGTCTTCTTTTGTTGGAATTGTGGTCCTGTTGATAACATCGCGCGGGACGTTCATCTCGCGAAGGCCCAGCCGAAGATGCGGAAGGGTGAGTTTGTGCGGGGGCTTGTATTCGGAGATGTAAACCATGGTACGATCTGAGCCATCGTCACGATCTGAGCGGTAGATGGATATCTGGTCGGGCTGGAGCTTGCGCGGGTCATATTGGATCGGCTGTGCAGGCCGCGGCAGGTTTGAAGAGCCGGGTTGGCTTGGCCGGATGGGAGTTGAAGGCACAGCATTCTCCATCACAACCTCTTCCGACGAATCGGCCAGTGCGTGCACGTGGTTATCAAAGATGATTCCCTCACCGAGATCGAAATGCTGGCGAAGCCCCGGGTGGTCCTTCAGTTTGTCGATGATGATACGCACGGGATTCTCGGCCGCGATATGAAGAAAATACTCCAGCTTCCTCTCATTGGAGATGCGAAGTTTGCCGAGTCGGTTTCCCGTTTCGGTGAGGAAATGGAGCGATTCAAAGTCGCGCGAGTCCGGGGGGAACAGCTCGTAGACGACGCCCAGGATACGGCGTTGTTCGTCGATAAACGACTCCCACGGCTTCATGGTTGTTGGACATAGCTTCTGGACCGGCTCGGCAATCGACCCCTTGGATGAGAAGGCGAGATTTGTCTCCACGGTCAGCCGAGAGTACACGAGCGAGTGGCATACCCGAATGTACTCTGCAAGGGAAGTCGGCTGGATCTGCTGCTGGGCTTGCTGGTTTAGGCGGGCCTCTTCATCGGCGCGGCGGGCTTCTTGTTCTCGCAGGCGCATCTGTTCATCTGCACGTTTGGCTTGTTCGGCGGCGCGTTCATCTGCGATTCGGACCAGTTCATCGGCACGTCGAGCCTGCTCATCGGCACGCCGGGTCAGTTCCTGGACGCGTCGCTCGGCGGCGGCGAGAGCGGCAAGGACCTCCGGGGGAAGGTTTGGAGGGAGATTCGGCGGGAGATTTGGAAGGGGGTTTGGAGGGGGATTTGATCCGTCCATTGCAAAGTGAATCGTACAAGCGACGTCCTGAAATGGAGGAAGAAGAAGACAACGGGAAAAAGCTCGCGTTTTGACAGCTTGTGGTTATGGGCCGATAATCGGCAGCTGAGTGGGAATGGTTTCTGGCAAGATCATTTCCAAACAGGATAAATTTTTTAAATATAAAACCATAAATTAAGATATTTTTTCCTAAAATAAAATAAAAGGAAAGGAAAAGGGAAGTAAGGAGAACTGTAATCGTTGTGATAGTGATATGTTTTGTTTACTGGAAGGATCGCCCGAGATCCAGCAGATATCAGGAAGGAGGAAACAAGGAAGAGGAAGCGGGAAGGAGAGAGTGGGGAAGGAAATATAAACCCGAACGAGGTGAAGTTATACTCGTGATGTTGAAAAGTATATCCAAACCAAATTTCCGCCTTCTCTCTACTTTCAGCTTCTTATTCTTTCATCAATCAGGAGTAGACGCGTTACATTTCAGTGATTTTACCACTATGAACCCCTGTCGCGTTTTGGGACACTACAATGGCCCAAGAGTACCTGCTCACTTATTCGATATCTTGGTCGGCCTTAGGGTTATCAGCTTCCTAGAGGCACGTTGCGCCAGTTAATGGAACCACACCCGCACTTCGCAAAGGCATACGGCAGCAGTGTAGCCCCCATTGAATAATCTCATAAACTGTAGATTGGCTGCTTCTTCCCTCCAGTCCTGTGAATCCCAACCAGCCCAGACATGGGAAGAAGCCGCATCCCGTAGCCTAACAGACAGCAGAGGTCTGGGTTTCCCAGGGCCTTAGGGTTGTAGCCTGGGGCCAGCCCGTCAGCACTCTATAACGACACGGCAATAAGCGCGCGTCCATAAGAACGATCGTCGTCATGCCTCGGATTGTGTCCAGAATATGCATCTTGCTCACCTGTATGATATTTCTCTCGAAACAGCCACTTCTTTCTCTCTTAAAAGGGAGCACCGAAAGGGCTCTGCTAAGACTTCCCGCGGCATCGTCACTGACGTTATGTTCAAACAACTACGGGTCTCCCTCCACACCTTCGTTTCATCCACGCCCCGGTATCCGTTCCAAAAATGATTTCTTTTCTGGCATCGGCAACAGTTACTTAATACTTATGCATGATGGCCACACGGATGAAAGCTGAACAATATGTCATATGGTGTCGTGTGCTTTAGAGGACGAACACTCGAATATTCCACTGCTTGATTCCCCGGCCCAGCTAGCTGAACCAAAAATGGCCTTGAATCAATCACTGGGAACAAACGACGGATTCCGCACCATTCATTTGGGCTCTCTGTGGAACACACCCACAAGACCCCTTTCTGGATCAAACTCTTCCCTCCGTCGAGTGCGTAATGTTTGCCTCTCTTCCACATTGTTCCGGTTCCGCGACACAACCCAAACACGCCCGCCGCAGAGCCCACGAACGGAGCCGCGGAGTTTCCACGCGGGATCGGGCGATAATTGCTCCATTCCGGTGGGGAAAGGCCAAGCTTCCAGCACTGGGGGGCTGGTTTGAACCGCGCTTGTCCCCTGTTTTTCTTACGGGGACGCCAGAGTGGGAAGCGAGCACGACTCGTAAGTAAACGCAGCAAAAGATAGAATTTTGAAATGAAATAAAAACTGCGCTTTGGGAGAGGTGGCCACTCCGCTATGATTTTAAAAAACGGAGTGCTTCTCACATGTGAGTGTGGGTGAGTGAGTGAGAGAGGGCCCGGTGGAGTGAGCAGTGAATAGCACTCTGGAGGCGGAACCTTGAAGCATGCCACTATGGGGACGTGGCACTATGGACGAACAGCTACATCCATTGTGGTATAGTATTGGCATTCAGGGCTCCGATATGGTGACCAGGCCAGAAGGTTTCCTTATGGTTGCTGGCGTAGTCGTAGATCTGTCTGAACCCGCCCCTAGCGGGCCTGCTATCGATTGCCGGACCTATATATATATATATATATATAAGTCAAGCCCGCCCTCTCTCGCTCTCGTTTGCCTAGTAACACTTATACACATCGATCAAGCTTAACCCCAGATTCTCTCTCTGTCTCTCTCCGTCTTTCTCTCCTGTGACTTGTTACTCCCACTTCCTCATCCCCTTTCACCTCTCTCTTCTATATACACTCAACTACCCACTCACACATCCCTCACCGACCATGGCTGCCACCCCCGACACCCGCAAATCGGTGCTGGTCACCGGCTGCAGCGCCGGCGGCATCGGCCACGCGCTGGCCCGCGAGTACCACAAGCGCGGCCTGCGCGTGTTTGCCACCGCCCGCAACGTCGACAAGATGGCCGATCTGCAGAAGATGGGCATCGAGACCCTGGCGCTGGACGTCGTCGACCCGGAGTCGGTCAAGGCCGTTGTGGCCGAGGTTGCCGCGCTGGTGGCGTCGCGGGCCGGTCTGGATATCCTCGTGAACAACGCCGGAATGGGTATGTTCTTGTGTCTAAAGCCTTATGCTACCATCTTTCGACCCCCCCCCTCAGTCCTGCTAATATTAGACACTCATTCCCCTATAGGATACTCTGCCAGCTTCTCCGATTCCACCATCGAGGGCATCAAGCAGATGATGGACGTCAACTACTACGGCCTGATCCAGGTCACCCAGGGCTTCCTGCCGCAGCTGATTGCCACCAAGGGCCGCATCGTCAACATCGGCTCGATTGCCAGCGTCCTCGGCGTCCCGATGCAGGGCGCCTACAACGCCTCCAAGGCCGCCGTGCATGCGCTGTCGGATGCCATGAGGATCGAGCTGGCGCCGTTCGACGTCAAGGTCATCGATGTAAGTCTCATTTTGCTCTTAGCATCGGGAGACATACTTCAATCTCGCGTGTAGGACTAACTTCCTGTCTCTGGGATAGGTCATGGCTGGAGGCATCAAGTCGCACTTCTGGGAGAACACCGGAGGCGCGATCACCCTCCCCGAGAATTCCATTTACATGCCCGTCAGGGATATCGTCGAGCCGGTGCTGAACGCATCTACGAAGATGAAGCCGAACGCATGTAAGGAGAACTTCTCTCTCTCTCTCTCTCTCTCTCTCTCTCTCTCTCCTCCCCTCCATCGTACATACGCATGCTGACCAGTGCAATTTATCCACGTAGCAACCCCTGAGGAATTCGCGGTCGGCGTTGTGACCAACTCTCTCAAGTCCTCCCCGACCGCCCGCTTCTGGTACGGAGCGACCAGCTTTACCGCCTGGCTGACTGCGACCTTTCTCTGGCACACGGCACTTGTAAGTCACTGGAACTCCCGGTCTCCATCCCTCTTTCTTTTCTCTCGTCCACCCCCGCTTTTTTGCCTTTCTCTGTCGCGGTTCGAAGCCCTGCTGCATCCAACGGGGTTTGATAAGCGTCTTCCGCCGCTGCATCAAGCCTGTTCCGCCGTGAATAAGCCTATTCCGTCCCGGAACGCTACTGTGTCATACCGCCGTCACGCTTTTTTGGCGGGGGCCCGAGTAACTGCCTCTTTCTATCTAAGTTAACTGCATATGATTAACCGGCTTCGCTTCGCTATATAGGATATGTTCATTCCTCCAGCCCTTGGCTTCGTCGGCCTGAAGGAGGGCCTGAAAAAGGCCGCTGCCGAGAAGAAGTAAAGCGGGGGGTTCATCCCCGGAAGTCTCGTGAACCGGCTTCTGCGGCGCCTGGAGAGTTCCTGCGTGTGACACTTGGTGCTGTGACGCTGACATGTCTGTGAATGATGTGCAACCTTGCGTGATTTATGTGGGTGACAGGCACACATACGTTCTTTCGTTTTTCTTTGGTTTGGAGATGATACCGCTCTCGTTTTAGCTTTTCTTTTTTGTATTCTTATGGTTTCTTTCAATATATCTGTCCCTCACTCTAGGACTCAAGGCGGACTGGACGCCGGATGGTGACATCACGCTGACGAGCACGATCAAGTGAAACCTGATCGCATGTAGCCGAGTATAGCGATGTCTCTCCCGTTCATATTATCTAGATCACCCACACCAGCCCCCAACGTGTGCTCCTACGCTGTGTCCATATCACCGCTGTCCTCCAGCCGTAGCTGCACTCTCCAGAGCCGTTGTCCACTGCATAGAAAGACCTCTCCCCCGCTTCCAAAGGTGAATCCACTCACGCCGCCTTTGGAGCCGCAGCGCAGTTGATGTTAGTGATACAGCCCATCAAGCGGAAGTTTCGTGTATCAACTTACCTGGTACTTTGAAAATCCCAAGTAGAACCCCACTGCTGTTCCAAACCTCTAATCCATCTCCACAGCCGGCGAGTACATTGCCCCGCGAGTCACACCGCAAGCTTTTCGGGACTCCGCTTACTGCGAGAGCGAATAGTCGTCGGTTGGTGACCTGTATACTGCCTGATTCGGTGGTGACCACGTCAAAAGCATAAATGCATGCAGGTCTACAGGTTCAACCAGGCAGAACGGACGTGTTAGTATCAGCAGAGATCCAAGTTAGAGAATGACACCAACGACTGAAAGGGACGGACTCACCTCGAAAGGTCCCGAGTAGACCCAGCTGCCGCCCCACAATCCGAGACGTACAGCGTCTTCTCGTCCGGACTGAACGCAACTCCCGCCGGCCGGTGAAACCCATCAGCCATGGCTCTCAGCTCGCGCGTAGCCGGATCGAAGCGGTACACCACACACGGGAGCTGCGGCGGCGGCCGAATATCCTCGTCGGCACCGGTACACGGATCCGAGAACCACAGCGCGCCATCCCGCGCAACCGTGACGTCGTACGGCGAGTTGAACACGCGGCCGAAGTAGTCCGCCACAACTGCACACGGCGGCCGGCCGGGCGCCATGAAGTACAGGCCGCCCGACCCGACAGCGGCGGGCTCCACGGCGTCGGCGTCCCGCACCACGCCGCCGCGCGGGCCCATCATGCCGCCCTGCGAGCAGTACAGCACGCCGCCGTTCCACGGCACCGCGGCCACGGGGTTCGCCATGTCGGACGGCGGGCGGAGCTTCATCCAGTCCACCGCGTGCACGGACGGATCGAGGGCCGACCGGCGGGAGAGCTTGACGTGCGAGATCAGGACCACGGGGGCCCGGCTGGCGTCGCTGGGCTGCAGCGGGCGGGATGTGATGAACAGCTCGCCGCCGGGACTGGCGGCCGGCGGCGGAACGTAGGCACATCCGGTGTGGAAGAAGGCATTTTGCGACGTTGACACGGACGAGAGGAGAAGTGACTGGGTTGGAGACGGGCCGGTGAGTTCAGCCAGGGACGCGTGGTACTGCACGATGGTGATGCGGTCACTCGGGTAGAGAGGGCCGGGCCGAGAGGAGGCTCTGGAGAGGGGAATGTTAGTGTTGTCGGAAGATACTGTGCACTCGAGTGCATGTAGCCTTCATCTAAGACCGAGTTTAGTCTTCCTATGAGGGTCGCGAGAGCCAGCCTCGACGAAGCTCCGGGGAAAGTGCTAAGGGTAGGGAACAGGTTCAGGAAGGTTCCGACATGCCCCGAGCCGATTGTCGGCCCCGCAGTCCGGACTCCGGGGCCCATCTCCGGCTCAGAAGTGAATCACCACGACGGCTGCAAAAAGTGCTTACTTGCCTCTGTGCCGCCAGCTTCCGCTCGTTGATGTCGTTGACCCCCTAAGAAATAGACGTTAGCAATGCTGGCCGTGCGGGGAAGAAGGCAACAATGCTGGCCATTAACAAGCGAAAGCCCGAACCGGCTGGGAGCAGATAAATAAGAAACATACAAGAATCTCTATAGAATCCACGGCGATATCCGCGACTTTTACCGAAGCCATTTTGAAGGTTGTCAGACGCAGGCCCGGGTCCGTTTCGGTTCCCACTTGCACACGGTGATTAGAGAGCCGATATAGTAGTAAACCCGAAGCAAATAAACCTTGTGATGAAAGCTTGGGAGTCTCTATGGGAAACAAAAATGAAGGGGAAAAAAAAGAACGTGATATGTTGAAAAGGAAGAATGGCAGTCAAGATGAGCATGGGTGAGAGTTCGTTCCCAAGACGAGCGAAGCTTTGCGGAGAAAACTGGTCAAGCTGTACGTGAAGTGCGGGTAGGTACTTCTAATATGTGAAATACATACAAAGAGGACTTGTCAACCAAGCTTCAACCAGCAACTGCATGCACGTGGCCGTGATCATGATGGAGGAACTGTAAGACCACGAATCCTGTACAGTTCTCTTATGCTATGTATCTAATGTCCTCACGCCAAGTTTCGCTATCACCAACGCCCTGGGGGAGCCCCCGGAACATCGCCAAAAACTTCACGGCGAAGAATGGCTTCCCCAAAGCCGTCTCAAACCTGTCAGGTATATGAGAATCGATGTGTATCGTCATTCAAAACAGAGTCACAAATAGCTGAGGAACCAACGGCGTAAACGGTGGAACAAGAATATGCTGTGGAATTGTGGTTGGGGGGGCATATATATTTAATATACACAGGGACTGTCGGTCGACTGCCGTCCCCGAATTTTTGTGGTCATCTCCTTTCTCACTGGTTCGTTGATTGAAGTAAATCCGTCACTCGCAAACAAAAGAAAGATTAATCTCATCGTATCCTCGCTCATTCCGCATCTCTCCGTGGTGGGACAGCTTAGTGGTGGGCAGGTTTCGCGGGGGCGTCGGAGCTCTCAAGGAATTTCCTATGTGGCAGAAAAAAGAAAAAGAGAGAGATTATGTTAGTTCACAGCGTCCAATGGGCATATCTGACGAAAACACATGCAACGCCCGATGGTAGCGCGCATGTTCAATGGGGTCGGAAAAACAGCGCATCGGCTTCGGGTGGATATCTTCGTCGGCCGACCGGCGGGAACACCGAGGCGGAGCTGCCGACCGAGCAGCGAGAATCGAGCGCCGGGATCGGAGAACTGGGGTTGGAGAACGCACTTGATGAAGTCCTCCTCGGCCGGAGTAGAGGCGTTGATGGGGGGAGTCGGCTTGGTCTTGGTGGACTTGCCGCCCGACACAGCCATGTACGAGCCGGCGAACAGCGAGCCAAGAACACCCATAGCCAGCTAGAAAAGAGAGATTTCCGGAACGTGTTAGCTTTTCGGTCCTCGTATCTCAGGTTCTCCCGGGATGTCGCCACGGGCCAATTGGCTGGCCTCTCTTTGCAGTTCAGCGGGGGAGCCTCCGGAACTGCAAGATCACGGAGGTCGGCCGATGACACCCTCGCTCCGTCCCAGCCAAAACAAAACACGGAAGATCCGAGGGGGGAAGGAGATTCTGCTAACCCAGTGCGAGCCGACCTGGCGACCGAGAATGTTGTACATTTGAACCATGATGGGCTAAGAGGAAAGAAGAAGTTGGAGGTTGAGAGGAGTTCACAGTCGGGTCGATGAAGGGGCAATTGATTTGAGGATGGAAGTGAGATAAAAAAAAAATCAAAAATTATCGAAGCAACTGTCAATGTTCAATGGCTTTGCTGGAGCGAGCGCATTTTTCCGAGAATTGTCGGAAAGGGAAGTTTTGGCCTGAGGCAGAAATACTGCAAGCATGGATACTTATGGCCCCACGAGGTCGCTAAGGGTTGGACCCTAGCTTTTCTGGTGTCACCACGATACGATTTGAGGAGGCGACATCCACGCGGTCTTGAGTTATTGGCGACTTTGAAGAGTTGAAGTGCTGAGTGGTGTTCTTCACTCGCATGGCTTTCCCCTTGGGTCAAAAAAAAAATGCGATCATGGGAGTTGCACCAGAGGTGAACATAACCAAAGCCAACATGACAAGAGCCACTCTTCCAGTAACTCATAGCAACCCAATTAACTTTGACTACATCGGTATCAACATCAGCTTAGTCGCCTCGTCCTCTTCCTCTCCCTCTACCCCGCCCCCGTCCTCTTTGCCGGCCCCCAGACGCTCGGATCGCCCGGTTCTCGCTAACCTCCCTGAGCCAGTAAGTCTTGATCATGTTCTCCAGAGTGTTAGTATTGGGAAAGCTTAACCAGGATGAGACCTGTTCATAGTTGTGGTTGGCATAGGGCTGCCGACTCGAGCAGATATCTTGAAAATGACAGACGTGTTAGTATTTGCAGACAGCCACGAATAAGATATAGACCTCCCCGTCCCAATGGCAACTTACACATATCATCGAGGATGAATATCTTGAATAACGCCGCCCAATACTCAGAACTGCGATTGGCAGTTTCACGACTGCGATCGTTAGTTCGGAAGTACTGCGAAGCCAGGAAAATCATGAAAATGATGCGCCAGCAGTGGGCGAGATATCGGTCGAGAATCTTCTCGTTGGCCGGGTGGAGAGGGTCGTGTGCGACGGTGAGATCCCGCACCCCCGAGCCGTCGAGAAACCCGGCATGTCTGAAGATGAGCTGCACAATCTCGCGAGGTAAATGTAGTCGGTCATGCAACACAATAAACGCTGCTGCAATCTCGCCACGGGAGGACATGGCGGGAGGAGACACGCGGTCGACACACAAGAACTCATCATACGAGATCTTGCCCAGCTCAAACGAGCCCGACTGGCTGTATCCGTAGGGCCACCAGTAGTCCCGGACTTCTTCCTCTCCAACCAAAGGTACGTCAAACGCGATATACTCCGCTCGCGGGGCACTGAGAATCTCGGTGTCCTTGTAAGCCTTGAGAGCCTCGTCACCCCTCTCGGCCCGGATATTCCACAGTTCCCGCACGCGCTTTTGAGACTTCGGGAACGACCCCATGAAATGTCCGTCGGGGATTCCAAAGAACTGCTGGTGCATGGCAAACACGGCAGGACTGTATTCACGCCCGCGGTTAGTGGATGGGACATAGCCGCTTTTGTTGGGGTCGGTCGGGCGCTTGGTTGCCCGGTATACCATCCTCTGGTAGAAATACGTCGACCGGTAGTCAAAGGGGGACCGCTTGACCATTTCCCGAAGGAAGGTCAATCCGAAAAACGAGTATAGGGCCATATGCAGGGTTCTGTCCCAGAAAAGCGTGTCATCCCGCTAATGAGAGAAAGTATGTAAGTCACAGGATGCAAGAATTGGAATTACCTCCCCCCAACTCCCCAAAAGGACTTACACGGATATATCTCGCCCACCCCACCCAATCAAATGGGTGATCCCGTTCCAGGTTGTGGAAAAGCAGCCGCAGGAACAGTTCAACACGGTCTCTTACAATCAGCGACGTCAGTATGTGCATATTGAAGATAGCTGGTCCGTCGTACTGTTCCCTATATCTTGCTGAATTGGCCGTCGCCCTGGGGTCGTTCAGAAAAGCCCGACCGAGCCGCTGGCGGTACGGCACAACACAGTCGCAGAACATCGTCTGGAAGGTGGTTTTGTGAGGGCACAGCTTGTGAGTGTAGCTCCGATTTAGACTATAGCCAGCGCAGAACAGCCGCATGTTGAAGTTTTCGGGCAACCTGGTGTCGTCAGTCGTGCCTTGGTCAACCGCATGCTGCCTCTCAAAGTCCACCTGCAAATCTCGCACGATCTGGCGGAACTCGTCCAGGGTGATCTGGTCGTTCAAGAGTCCGTATGCGTGCCTTTGGATTTCCTTTTTGAGAACATGCGCGTCTCCATCCCGCACGTCTTCCCTGATTTTCCGGTTGATGAACTGGATCTCCTCTTCCGCGAGCTCGGCGGTCTCCAGGGTGTGGTAGAACTCCTCAAAGTCGGCGTACTCGGGACCGCCTGCATAGACATATTCCATGGACTTGTTGAGGAGCTGTCTTGCGGGCAAGACATCCTCTTGGATGTCCAGCGCAGTCTTGTCGTCGATCAACACCTCGTCGGACGGCACGCCAGCTATAACCACATCCTTTAGATGCAGTGTGGCCTCGAGTAGTCCGCCTAGTGTCGCTGCAAGCTTCTTCGAAACGTGTGAGCAGGCCACCGTCAGAGGGTGCTCCGCACCTGGATACTCATCGGTAAAGATGAAGTTTCGCTCCCCGGCCTCCGAATGCCAGGCCCAGCTTTTGAGTACATCGTCCCAGTTTATACCATCTGTGATGTTAGCAGGATCTGACCATGGAAATTCGCGAATAGACATATCCAGAAGTGTGTAAGAGGAAAAGTGATGGTAATAGTGCGGATTGGGACTGTTGCTTGTGATGTTGATTGTAAGGAGACAAGTTCTCGATAAAACGGGCAGGGCTCTTGTGATAGGTGCCTGGTGGCCACAAGAGGGGGTGTACCTCCTAACCCTAACCACGGTCATTTTTCATGAGCCACATCTACAAGACCGCGAATGCCATCAAATTTGACCCAACTTCAGATGCCAATAAAATCCCTCAAAGATAGGAACCAGCCGGTCCGGATCTTGTGGTTTATACAGACAAATTTAGCTATATTCTACTCTTCGGTAGCTCACGTTAGCAAGAACCGAGCCAGCTTAGGGTTGCTTAGGGTTCGCCTTCGCGGGTGCCTGAACGTGACAAGCGATAAGAGGAAAATCCACTCATTTCCCGAAAGCCCGTGAAAGATTGCATGAAGTGGACTGAACGAACTAGACCCAAAGCCGACAACATCTGATCTTCCGCGGCTCCGATTTGTCTCTTCTGTGTTAATTTCGTGCCCGGTTGCCCGTACATGACGTACGAAAACCCTTGTTTTAAAAACGCCGGCCAGATCCCTCTCTCTCCGATCCGTCCCTGTTCGCTTCGAGTCCTCATATTCAAACCCCCGCTCTCCTCACTTCCCTCCATTCCTGTTTTTCTTCATCTGTGTTTTGTTCGTGTCGAGCTTTACCATTTCTTTCCTTTTATTCCCATCCTCACCCTTTTTTATTTTATCTCCACACACACATCTATCCTCACACACAATGGGTTGGTGGAGCCGAACCCCGTCGCCCCCCAAGAGCGAAACCCCGGCTGACCCGGAAAAACCCGCGAAGAGCGAAACCGACAAGAAAGACCGGCCTCCCTTCGACCCGAAGCTGCCGCCCATCGAGGCGCTGCCGGCCACATTGCAGAAAATTCTCGACAAGGCCGAAAACGAGCTGGAATACTTCGATGATTCGAACTATATCAGGTAAGCTCTTTTCTATGTCGGTCATTGTTTGTCGATGCGCCAAAGCTGGATACAAGCGCTCTTGCTCGTTAGGAATGGGCACGGCGAATCCAGCTGTTGAAACAATCTGGTTCATCGGTGGAAAACATTGCGCCGTCCTCAGCTATCCGATATGTACCCCTCGAATCTATCTAACACATGGCCTGGTTCCCACTCCGTTCTGTAGCACCGATTCGACCGACAGCAATGTTCGCTATGCTGCCTACCTCGCCCGTATACGCACCCTCGTAACCACCGGCCACCGGTACGTCGCCTACACCTCCGACATTGGCGAGTCGTTCCGGCCAGTGGTCAACCCGACCATTGTGCGCGGCGCCTACGGCATCTCGTGGCTATACCTCATCGGCGATGTCAGCTTCGAGGGCTACAAGGCCTACTGGCAGAACCAGCGCACGCTGAACCCGGCCCTGGAGCTGTCGGAGATCCAGCATAAGTTCACCGGCCTGACGGTGAAGCCGCTGGACCCGACCGCGCCGCCCGGGGTCGTCGCGCCGCTGGAGGACTACCGCACCGTCATGGTGCAGCGCGGCATCTTCCAGAGCATCGCCAGTATGGGCCTGCCGGCCTTCACCATCCACAGCGTCGTGCGCTATTCCGGCAAAGCTATGAAGAACGTGAAGAACAAGACCATCCGCACCTGGGGTCCGATTGGTCTGGGCCTGGCCATTGTGCCGTTCCTGCCCCGCATGTTCGACGAGCCGGTCGAGAATGCAGTCGAGGCGCTGTTCCATAAGGCATTCTACTATGCCGGTGGCCGGAGTTATGTCGGCCATACCCCCGAGATTGGCCGAGAGGACTTGATGAACAAGCGGCCGCCGCTGCCTTCATCTAAGCCGAAGCGTGACTAGGGGTCGAGCCGTCTGGGCGTATTTGTATTTCTGATATCATTTTTTTTGTTTCTGGTGTTTAGTGGGCTCATCGGTACAGTCTTGTCTTTTCTCTCTCTTTCTTCGTTCATCTTCGCCCGGTTCTCGCTGTGTTTCCGCGTCCAGGGCGGGTGGGCATGTTCTGTACTTCTCTTCTCACTTCTTTTGTCCAGCTTAGACTTGCTGCGAATACAGTTCCTGGGTTGTTTGAAGCGCTGAATCTGGTGTGTGTATCATTATCCCCGTATTGTGCGAGATATCCGAGTTGCTGTCCACGCAAGCATTTTGAGTTGATCCTTCAACGTTATCCCGACCAAAGTGGCGATACTTTCCTGGCCGGGGATCTCGTTTTAGCGGGCGGTTAAGCGCTGTGGCCACTACAAGACTCCCAAATTTAGGCGCGGCCCGCTTTCCAGATGCTTCTTGAATGTGCCAGTTCCAGGGCACCTTCCAGCGGGCCAGTGTCAAGTGGGCGCCCATTAGTCAGCTCTTTCTAGTGGTTGTCCCGGCACTCCTTCAGCGCATGCCAAGAGGCGCAATCAGCTGCCTCTCCCCCTCTGCTGCCTTGAGTTCCTCGATTTGGCATCCTGATGATTCTCTCCTCTTCCACCTGGCTGCTCCGGTTCCTAACTGAGCTGCCGCGTACACCTGTTCCCCGTCTTCGGTTTCTAATCACAACGGGGCAAATTCCATCATCGTTCCTTGGGCCCTGACCGGACACTCTTTAAAACCCCCTCCAAAACCTGCCCATCATGTCTTCGTCACAGTCGTTGCGGCCGTCTGCCCAAGAATCCTCGTCCTCAGACACAAGCTACGTCAAGATGGATGATAAAAACGACGCCTCGCTGATCGGCACCCACTGCCAATACGCCTTTTGCAACCAACTCGACTTCCTCCCGTTTCTCTGCCAAAGCTGCACCCACACATTCTGCCTCGACCACCGATCCGAGACGTCCCACAAATGCACAAACGCCGGCGCGTGGGCCCGGCGGCGGCGTGAGGCCGAACTCGCGAAAGCCAGCATCGGCCAGGGCCGCCGGATCCGCGACGCCGTGTCGGAGAAGCCGTGCTGCGTGTCGACCTGCAACACAATCATCGGCACCCCGCGCCAGCCCGGTGTGCACTGCCCAACATGCTACTACGACTTCTGCCTCAGCCACCGGCTCTCCGAAGACCACGACTGCAAGAGCCGCGTGCGCCGCGTATACGATACCCCGGACCTCTCCCAGCGCAGCCGGACGGCGCTGGACCGGCTGCGGGCGTGGGGGTCGAGCAAAAAGCAGCAGGCGACGCGCGCCCTGCCCAAGCCCAAGCCCAGCAGCGCCTCGCAGCGCATGGTCGCGGTGAACACCCTGAAGAAGACCGCCAAGGGCGACGCCAAGCTGGCGCCGGAGAAGCGGGTGTACCTGTACGTTGAGGCCGAGGCCGAGACCACCACCGCCAAGTTCCCCAAGGGTGCCTTCTTCTACTCCCGCGACTGGGTCATTGGCCGCGTGCTGGATGCCGCTGCCCGCAGCCTGCAGGTCGAGAACATCAATCACCAGTCGTCCAGCGAGACTGACAAGCTGCGGGTTTTCCACGTTGAGGGCGGCCGGCTGCTGGAGTTCGATGAGAAAGTGGGCTCGGCTGTCGTCAGCGGGAACACTATCGTTCTTCTGCGCGGAGTCGGACCGCCGCCTGAACTCATCGACCTATGAAGGAGCGTTCCGTCGAAGACGGCATGTTCTATGATATATACTGCTTCTCTTTTGGCCTGATTTCAATCTCACGATGCGTAACGACTTTATATAACGTCTGCCATAGTGGGGGTGGATTCCTGTGATTTGAGATTAGATTACACTGTCAGAGCGACTTTGATGGAATCATAGCATGTTTCTCTTTTCTTTTCCTGTTTTAATGTTAGCTCCATGTTTTGGGAAAGTGGCTTTTAACTCAATGAATTCTTTCTTCATTTTGTGTGCAAACCAATGCGAACTTTACTCTTCTGACCCTTCTCAAATCAACCTGTAGGGTTATGGTATTTTTGGTTAGGGTTAATAGAGCTAAATAGCTTCACGTGACTTCGTGAATCTTCGAGATGTGAATCCACCAGGCATCATCAGGGCGCTGACTTCACGCCAATCACCTAACATCGTATTTCCTCCAATTCCAGTCCATTGCCTGTTTTATTTGATTTTCCAATGCCACAAATATCTCCAGATTTCATTACCTCCCGATTTTACTCTCACCTGGACGACAATGCCGCCTCGAGCGCCGAAAAAGCGCCAGCGTGAACCAGCCCCGAAACCCACGCCCTCGAAATCCCGTCCGGGTGCGCGTAAGCCGACATTGTTTGACGATATCGATGGTGGCAGCAGCTCTGCGAATCGATCTACTCCCTCGAAAACCGTGCTAGACTTGGATGTCGGATCAGACGGTGGCCATGACGACAGCTCTTTGTCGTCTCTGTCCGACGTAGACTTTGAGGATGTTCCGCTCCCGAAGCGACCCCGAGTTGACCCCGGCCCCCAACCAGCCGCGCAAACCGTCGAAGCAGCCTCCGATGGCGAAGACGATGACGAAGAAGATGACGATGACGACGACGATGTTCAATTCGAAGATGTGCTCGCGAATCCCATGGATTTTGTCCGCGAAGACACGCCCTCCGCGCCCTCGGGAACTCTCGAACTGACGTTGCGGCCGGATTCCCGTGTGGCCATTGACAACGTGTACGGAACGAAACGCGGCGCGACAAAGCTGGGCAGGAAGATCCGGCTCGCCAGCCACAGTCTGCATGTGCAGTTCCTGCTGTGGCACAACGCGGTGCGCAATGCGTGGATCTGCGACGCCGAGGTGCAGGCCACGGTCATGTCGCACGTCCCGCACCGGCTCTGGGACGAGATCGACCGGTGGCGGCGCGAGAGCGGGCTTGAAGTCGAGCCAGTGAAGCCGAAGCCGAAGCCGAAGTCCAAAGCTAGCGGGAAGGGAAAAAAGGCGGCGGTCGACCGGGAGCGGAGCAGCGCGGCCGAAAAGCTCGGCTCGGCCGCCGTGGACTTGAGTCGTGGGGACCCGCTGTTCCGTCTCATGCAAACGCTCGTCGGGTGGTGGAAGCAGCGATTCCGTGTTACGGCCCCCGGACTCCGGAAGATTGGATACATGGACCTGGACCGGTTAGACCGTGCGAACCGCTCGTTTCTGTCGGATCCGCACGACCCCGCCAAGTTCGGTGAGAGAGTCGACGGGCTGGATGGGTTTCGGCAGTGTGCACAGGTCCTGGAGGGGAGTCGGGATATCGGCGCCCAGCTGTTCACGGCTCTGTTACGTGCTCTGGGTATCGAGGCCCGCATGGTCGCCAGTCTGCAGCCTGTGGGGTTCGGCTGGACCAAGTTTGAGGAAGCTGAGCCGGAGAAAGACGTCGCCGCGGTGGGTGGCCAGACGCCGAAAGCGGCCAAGGCTGGGGAAGCAGTTGGTTCCGACAGACCAGCACCTGCAAAAGCCAAGAGTTCGCGGAGGCCTTCCCGGCCAAAGCGTCAAGCGTCAGATTCAGATTCCGACATGGAACTCGCAGTTCCCGATAGTGACGACGAGTCTGTCGAGGATGTCCCCGTCACCCCACGCAAACGCAACGCGGCTTCATCGACGCCAAAGTTTGACGCCGACCTTGAATACCCCATCTACTGGACCGAAGTCTTGTCACCGATTACGAACAAATATCTTCCTGTTGAAGCCATGGTTAAGAAGATCACAGCCACCACTCGGGAGCTTACCGAAGCGCTAGAGCCGCGTGGTGCCAAGGCAGATAAGGCCCGCCAGGTCATGGCTTATGTTGTAGCGTACTCTGCCGATGGTACTGCCAAAGACGTCACTGTACGGTATCTCAAAGGCCAGGTCTTCCCTGGTCGGACCAAAGGCACTCGGCTCCCACCACAGAAGGTGCCCGTGTACAACCGGCACGGAAAAGTCAAGAGGTACGAATACGCCGACTGGTTCAAGAGGATCATGAGCGGCTACCTGCGCGGCGGTGACAAACTACACCCGATAACCGATGCCGACCAATACGAGGACGAAACGGATTTGCTGGCGCGTACCGCAGAGAAGAAAGAGATCAAGCCCGGCGAGGAGACGCTGCAGTTTTACAAGAGCTCTCAGGAGTATGTGCTGCTTCGGCACCTAAAGCGTGAAGAGGCCCTGGTCGCCGGAGCGAAGATTGTGCGGCACTTCCGCACGAAGACCAAGGGAAGCAGTAGTAGTCGCGCGGCCGCCGTTCCGGAAGCGACCGACGGCGAGCCGGTGTTTCTGCGGTGCGACGTGGTGCAAGTGAAGAGCGCAGAGACGTGGCACAAACAGGGCCGCGCACCGCTTCCGGGCATGGAGCCGCTGAAGCGCGTGCCGTACCGCGCCGCCACGCTCAACCGCAAGCGCGAGATCGCCGAGGCCGAAGCGGCCAGCGGCGCGCGCGTGCTGCAGGGCCTGTACAGCTTCGACCAGACCGACTGGATCATCCCGCCGCCGATCCGCGACGGCATCATCCCGAAGAACGAGTACGGCAACATCGACCTTTTCGTCGAGCACATGTGCCCGGAGGGCGCCGTGCACGTGCCGTACCGCGGCGCGGTGCGCGTGTGCAAGCGGCTGCAGATCGACTTTGCCGAGGCCGTCGTCGACTTTGAGTTTGGCCACCGCATGGCCGTGCCGGTCATCCAGGGCGTCGTGGTGGCCGAGGAGTACTACGACCAGGTGATGGAGGAGCTGCGGCGCGATGAGATTGAACGGGCCCGCAAGGAGGACGAGAAGCGGCGCAAGGCTGCGTTGGCCACATGGCGGCGCCTGTTGATGGGTGTGCGGGTGGTCAAGCGGCTGCGCGAGGAGTACGGGGGCATGGGCGATGGAGACACTGTGGTTGTGTTTGGGCGGCGTCGCGGTGTGCAAGATGGGGGATCGTCGGCGGCGGTGGCCACGCCAGTTGCTGCTGCTGGTGATGTCGAAGCGTCTGTGGATGAGGCCGAGCTGGGTGGAGGGTTCCTCCCGGAGGGCTTTGAGGAAGACGACGGCGGGGATGTTGCCGAACCTGTCGGTGGAGACGCGGCCGTGTCAAGGTACTTCCCGGTTGTGGATGACGAGGACGACGACGAGGACGGCCCGGCAGCCGGAGGGCTACACGTTGAAGATCACCGTGCAGTCTCGCCGCCAGAAGCAGCCGAACCTGCTGAGCCGGCGGCCGAGGAAAGGCCCGCACCCGGGCCGATACCGGTGCCAGCAAAGGCTCGGACTTCCAAGAAAACACCTACGGCCGCGGCTAAGAAACGTGCCGAGCCGGCACCGTCGACACGACACCAGCCAAGGCGAAAAGCGCAAAAGGCAGCGGTTGTTCTGGATGATGACGATGATGAGGATGATACTCTTTAGCACGTATTAGGATTTTACAGCAAACCATAGAGTGGAAGAACAAAAGATGGTTGGTTGATTGACGCGGTGAGGCTAGAGATACATGATTCTTCATAAAACGAAAGCTGGCTCCGGACCCGAAGCGGGACGTTCCACAGCAACCATCCAAGACACTCCCCCCAGACCCCCACTAGCAAGCATTCGATTATAACCAGGCCTACCGACACAAAACAGGGCTAGCATCCAACCAAGTCAAGTGAACCACCAGAAGTCCTTCCGTTTTTTGTTGGTTTTTGTGTCTGTCGAGAAGTTTGTCGTAGCCGGAAAGGAAACACAGAGCAGAGGAGAAATGCCGGTGTGTTTGTCGTGAGGTGTTTTCGCGTAGACGGCCGAGCGAAATGATATCGTGCACAATATCCACGTCGGAGCGAACAGACGGAGAGGGCGGGAGAGAAGAGGCTCAATTGCGGGATGAGCAAACCGTTCTCGGCGGAGAGAAGAGAATCCATGGGACGCCATCCAAGGAGCCGAAAAGTCCATGGCTTACCGGAGCTCTCGGTCAGGGAGCTCGGCAAAGCTTTGCGGGCGTCAAGGAACAGTGTCGACAAACCGAACCTCGCCTTGAGTGATGGAGTCATGGAAGTGACAGGGTGGGTACCGGAATCACACGTCCGGTTTGCGTGTTTGCCAAAGTTTAGACGCTGAGGCAGCGCTTCCCAATCGGATATGCGGGAATTGGGAAAGCCCGCTACCAGGAAAAAAATATTGGTGTTCCCCGTGAGGAACCCGCGCCAGTTTACCGCATGGCAAGCGATCCCAGTGTTATAACGCCGCACACCTTCGGTGTGTGACCATCGGACATACCTGCTTCGCAGGCATGCCCATTTCGGTCCCCAACGGGGTACAAAGGTATCTGCTTGGCAGGCGAGTTCGCCTGTCAAGACAGATCCCAGTGCCAGCAGATCCGGACAAGATCTCGGCGCCTGGTGTCATGCTATGCCCGGTCCGTAGGACAGGGGATAGCCTCATTCAGTGGGAATCCCTTTTAGCAGTCCCAACTGATCATCTCGGTTTAACCGCTCATTCACGGCGACACAACTGTGTCTCTCGTGAGATATGCCAGCCGTCAAGAAGCAGGTTCCGAACCTCTTCTGGCGGACTGGCCCCTGAAGCCCGATCAATTTGTGATCAGTCAACAGCTTCAGCGGGGGGAACCCCGGGGAACCCCGCGCTGCGTCATGCCGGGCTACTGTTGTAGTCGGCCGTGGCCAATGGCCGGTCACTGAGGCACGGTCCTCGTGCCTCGAGCGGATTGCCCTATGTTGAAGAAATCTTTCGACACGGACTGCTGTGGTTGAAATCAAAACGATGAAAGCAACCACGAAATGCAGAATGGTGAAACCAGAGTTCGTATCTGCCTGATGCCAGTTTGATCCGCATGGCCAGCGGTCTCCCCTCCAATTATACGGTGAGAGGAGTAGCCCGGAATCGGATCCCCGGATAGGCCGCACCTGGGTATCAAGCAAACGCCATATAATCCACGTGAGTAAAAGAGGCGGGCGATAAGGACTTCACGGAGAAAAAGAGCGAGAAAGAGACTCTACATACCTATACCGCTGCTCTGCCCCGATGGCTGCGACATTTTCGCATGCTCCCAGCAATTTCGCGAAAAATGGGCGTCCGTTGAGTCGAGAAAGGATCGATTGAATGAAAGAGGGAAACAAGCAAACTTAAAAAACAGGGCGGATGACCGGTATTTATAGGTTGGGAACTCATGTTCTAAATCACGTGTTGTCTCAATTGCAGCCTATCACAAGGGTGGGGAAGTCAGGAAGCAGCGACCGCATTTGGTTTAGACCTGCCTCGTTTGCAGGTCGTTTGCTATATAGGGTTTAACCCTGTGCTATCTGAGTATGTACTGTTTACTGTGCACACACATCACCGTGTCTTTCCAAACTTCTCATGCCATTTCCCGACCTTCTTGGCCGGTTGGGCTGTTGCTGCGGCCGTGTCAATGGGAACCATCTCAAAAGTCTCATGCACAGTGGCTAGGAGGTGTAGGCCGTCACGCGAAGGAAGGTCTGTATCCGTCGTGGTATCGTCATCCGGGGCGCCGGCAGAGGGGTTGGCGTCAAGGGCAGCAATGATTCCGGTGGTGGTCGTAGCACTTCTCCGCGTGGGGACAGGGCCGGGGCTGGCCAGGATCAGGGAGTTGGACGTGTTGCGTTGGCGCAGGGCATACGTTCGTGAAGGTGACTTCAGCACGGCGGTATCTGAGGCGGGGTCAGACTCGAGGTACAGGCTATGGAGAAGAGGGGCGGTTCAGCATGTGCATTCGGGGGTATCGGGGATCTGAAGACAGCTGGGGTATATAATAGAATCCCAGCTCGGGGGCGGAAGGCCTCGACGCGGAGATTCTTACATTGGCGGTGATGGCCCCTCCAGAAGAGCCAGAAGATCTGCAGGGAGCTCGAGTAATCTGTAGCCGACACCGTCGGGGTTGTGGGCGACGGGAATACCATCACGTGTTTGGCTGGACATATTAGAAGCCGTATGTCACTTGAAATGGAGAGATAGGTAGGTTGGACACGATGTTTGGAGCAGTTGATGTATGTGAGCTGGGGCATGTTGGTCGCGAGATTTGCGTGCAGCGAAACCAAAGTGGGGTGTTGCTTAGGGTTAGGGTTGGCCGCTGTCCCTTCTCTCAACCGTCAAATCCAACATAGCTTGAGATGTCAAGCTTTGCGGCGGCCTAGTACAGGATGAAGGTGCCTTCAAGCCTCTCTAGTATCTCCTTATGCGGACTAGTAGTAGAGTGCGCGTAGCAATCACTATGTGAGACTGACCAGCTCTTATGTGCTGTCCCGGCTGACCATTGGTTCTTCCTGGATGGTCGACTCGCCGAATCACGACGGGCGAAGCTGGTGGGGGCACTATGGAGCCATCACCACTGTTCTTGTGTCGTATAGCCAGCCCTTATCAGGACAGCAAACTTGACTATGGGCCTTACTGCTTAGGCTAAGTCAGAATCAGTTTCTATGCCAGAGAGTAAACAAACGGAAACGTCTAAGCATCACCAAACACAGAGAATGTCCCGGAGCAAGCTGTGGGTGGATATCTATGGTGGCGATCTCTTGCTGGTGATTGGACCGCCAGCCGGAGACGCGTTTACAACCCTAAGCAAACGCGTCAAAAGTGGTAACCCTCAACATAAGCGGGAGCTGCTTCCGCTTTCAATTTTGTGTTGTTGACATCAAACAAAACAACACACAAAATAAAACTCAAAATTGAGCGTAGATGAGTATCCAAACATGGCCAAAGCCAGCATCACCGCATTTACCAGAACAAGACGGACGATGACGAGTGTCTGTACCTCAAGTGCAGCTTCGACTTACTGTTTCGGTGTTTGATACATTTTCCAGACTCACACCGGTGTTACTACATGGCGATATAGGCCTCTTAATTCTCCCGATACTCTCTTCTCCTCTTGAAGCGAACCGTGGGAATCTGCGCCGCCCAGGATTTGACAACAAACGGTGAATATAGCCCTGACCTGAGTTTCAGAGGGCCCATGAGCCCAGACCAAGCCCCAACTGTGACGCCTATGGACACATCCCAGTCAAAGTTCTATAGAGGATCTGCTTCGGCCCCCGTTCGGAACCCCTGCGCAGCTCCTTTTTCCTGCTAATTGGATGGGACCGGGTTTGTACCAGGGCTAAACGGTGATCCATATCAAAAGATTTTCGGGGTTTCTTTTTCTTCTTTTTCTTTCCGTTTCTGTGATTCACCCTCCCTTGACGGTCCACATCGAAACACCCTCCAAACATTTCGAGGGAGAGGACGACGACCACGAGACGAGTTTGACCGATCTCACGACGACCGAGTTGTGCAGATATAAACCGGATAATCCTGCCCCCCTCTAAGCAGCAAAACAAACGAGAAGAAAAACAAACGCCGTCCCCTGGTTACCTGGCCACAGTGGGTTTTCTCCGACTTGCGTCGTCCTGCAGGCTTCCCGCATGCATAGACGAGGATAACACGACGCCTAAAGACGCTACTCTAAACCTGCAGCGTAAACACAATATACGCAAAGCGGAGACCCCGACACAAGAGGGTCGGCGATAGAGAGAGAGGGAGAGGGAGATACCAAAGCCCATGTTTATGCCTGCTGTCGTGCAGCCGCTGTGCAGTTGAACCGGCAGATACAGACACGTCAACTGTTAGTTGGTGAGTGCAAACACTTTGGGAAGAGGAATTACGGGTCGTTGTCTATTTTAGTCGTCTCTAATGCGTGTGTTCTTTTCGTCGGGTTGCAGGTGATACAGTAATACCCAACACAGCCTGTTGTTTTTGGTTGGCGATCGACCCTCACTCGACCTTGTTGTAAACAACCACGAAAGAAACAAAGACAGCGATTTTTTTTTTCTGCTGATCTAAAATCTTGTCTTTCTGTTTCCCCCTGTTGTTTCTCATCATCTTCTTTTCTTCCCGCTCTTTCTTTTAATTTTTTCTTCTTGATCCCTTGACCTTTTGGACTCTGTCTCCCTCTTCGATCTCTTGCAATCGGCATCCGACGGATTCCAGTCGAGCGGGCCCATTTCCCCGACCAGCTTGTCCTTGATCCAACACGTCCGGCCCTTCGATTCTTCCGAGGCGAATGCCGGGATCGGCCGACCTCTAGTTCTTCTTTCACCAACAAACACACACATACTCTCACCCACCTACACACCCAAGGATGGTTCGCGTAACGGACGACCTGGCGTTGTCCGCAGAACACGTGTCGCTGTACCATGCGTCCGACCCTCTTCTCGGCCACCTCCCGGTGCTCATCTTCTACGGCCCTTCCACCACTGCCAACTACACCCTCAACAGCTCTCGCGTGCAGGTGCACGTGTTCAGCGCTGCCGGCTTCCAACAGTTTCACCGCATCACCATCTCGCCTAATTCGCCCTTCTATGCTGTTGTCAACTACCTTCCGCGCGAGTTCCAAGGCGACGAGGTCTACCGAGGCCTTGCCTTTGGCCTGCTCAAGTATTTCACCGAACTCCCCGATGTCGTGAAAACCCACCTCAAGAATCTGTACCCCACAACGCGGGGCCGCCGCCCGGGCTCGGCTCCGGCCCTGTTCGGGGAGCAACATGCAGCCGATCTGGCCCAGGCCATGGTCAAGTCCGAAAACACAGCTTCGGTTATCAACGCTCTGCACATGACTTTACAGACGCAACACTCGAACAATATCGATGTCGATTTTGTGCTTCCCCCGGGCTCGATAGTGCCGTCCCGGCCTGACGGCGTCGACGACGAATTCGATCTGCGAGACGACGATGGCGACGATGTCATTGACCCGACACTGCGGCAGTACGGTTCCCTTGCCCCGCTCATAAAACTGCTGGGAGAGCCGGTGTTTCTTCCCACGTCGAGACTTCGCCGCGCTCCGTCCAAGCCCACCGCTCTGAACCGGGGAAAGTCGTTTGGCAAGGAACAGAAGATGGAGCTGCGCATGAAGCTCCGCGAGCTGGTCGACACCGAGGAGCGATACGTCTCCAAGCTATCCGAGCTCGTTGGCACCATTGCCACCGACTTCCGCAACGAAGCTGCAAAGAAGGCTCCCACCAGCATCAGCCCCTCCGCGTCCGATCTCGACAAACTGTTCCCCAAATCGGCCGACACCATCCTGCAGCTAAACTCGACCTTCATGCAGGAGCTGCGCCGCATCCTGGACGAGAGCGAGGAGGAGGCCGTCCAGGACTTTGACAACCCGGCCGTCATGCTCACCGGCTCCAAGCAGGGTCTCTTGCGACAACGTGACGCTAGCGGCGCCTACGCTGTGGCAAGACTGTTCCTCGAGTGGTTCCCCAAGTTTACCGACAGCTACCAAGACTACATCCGCGCCAGCCAGCACTTCCCGCAGATTCTCAACGGCTTCCTCGATCGCCAGTCCAGCTTCAAGCAGCGCGTGAACCAGACGGGAGAGCAAACTCTGCGGTCCATCCTCATCGAGCCTGTGCAGCGTCTTCCGCGCTACAGCCTCCTGATCGACCAGATCGTCAGCAGCCTGCCCATGACCCATATTGCGCTTCAGCCTATGTTGCGCGCTCGCGACATCATCGCCAACATTTGCTCCATGGACGAGCCCCTCCAGGACAAGCCGCATGTGACCAATCGCCTGCGTAATCTTGTCGAGTCGTGGCCGTCGGATCTCGAGCCCCAGGGCCGTCTGATCGTTGCTGCTGACTTTGTCGAGATTCCTCCGCCTATCGACCCGGCCAAGGCCAACCAGCTTGACCGCGCCGGCATGTTCCTGGTGTACTCCGACTGCCTGGTGATTCTGAAGAAGAAGGCTCTGAATCTTGGCGCGCGGGATTTGATCCGTGAACTCGACCGGCCGTCTCCCGCCGGCTTGATGATGTCCATGGCTAACGCTGCCGGCGGTCCGGGAAACTACGATCTCGCTTTTGCTGGGTGGCACGCGCTTTCCGATGTCCGGTTCACCGAGTCGACTGATGGGGGCCTGGTGTGGATGACATCGATGGCTGAGATGAAGGGCGTGTCCAACGTCCCCGCGGTGTCGAGCAGCATGACAAGCAGCATTGGCCTGGTGCGCCGAAACACCGGCGAGGACAGCTCGCTGTACAGCACCGCCTCATCCACATCAACCTCGACCGCCATGACCAGCCGCTGTTTCCTGCTCTGCGAGGGCTACGAGGGAAAAGCGCTCCGGTGGACGGAGGAAGTGGCCAAAGCGCGCGTCGAGGGCCGTTTTGCCGAGGCCGAGCGCGAGGACCCGGCGTGGACGCTGCGGGCGGTGCGCATGCCGGACAGCAACCTCGGGCTGTTTGCGGCGGTCTTCCACGAAGGCGCCGAGGAGCTCGTCGAGGGCCGCAAGGAACCCGCCCCGGTGCGCGTTGTTGTCGACCATGAACGCGGTACCAAGGGGGCACCCGTTGGTCACTACGGCGTGGAGATCGTGGTGGATGTCAAGACTGTTGGGGCCCCCAACGGGGGCGAGATCCGGCGGGTGGTGGTTCGGAGCGTCGGCCTGAATGCTAAGGTCTATACAGACGACGTTGCTCTGGAGGATTTCCTGCCGACTCTGTCTCGTCGAGGTAAGAACTTCTTGAACTGCTCTAGTATCTTGTCTATCTTGTTGCTAATGTGACCTTTGTGTGTGTTTGTTTGTATAGTTATTCAACTCATGAGCACCCAATTCAACACTTCGAACCGACGACTTGCGCCCGCGCTGGTTTCATACTACACACGCACCCTGAAGGGCCTTAGCCTGACGGTGGGCCGCGAAAAGGCCCGGTCGTTCCTGGGAACATCCCCCGTCAAGCTCCTTTCAAGCTTCTGGGGCGCTGCCTCGTCGTCCATGTCTACAGGCACTGGAGCCGGAGCCGATCAGGCGTTTGCTACCGGCCCAGTTCCTGGATCGCCGCTGAAGCACTCGCGTACACCCCTCACTGCCGTATTCCCCCCGACACTGCAGCATTCGGCCAGCACTAGCAGCCAGCACTCGATATTCGGATCGACGCGCGACCGGGACCGGGTCCCCATGGCCGAAGGCCAGAACCGGCCCGAGAACCCGCTGGTGCGTCTCGAAGAGACCTTCACGACATATGTGGCGGCTCTGCAGGGCAAGAAGGGCGGCATTGCCGGCCGTGCGATTCTGGGCCGGGGCAACCTTGCCGACGAACTCGCCGTCAACGACATCTACAACCGGTTCATTGAGACGCCGCTGGACGTGACCTATGCCAACGAGTACCCTGCCGAAGTGGTGTTTGTGGCGTTTGAGAAGTTTTTGCGCATTGCTTGGACAGCCCAGATGGGACCAGTTATGACTATCCAGTCCCTGGACAAGCTGTTGGCGCGCCTGAACCGCCGGGTTCCCGGAGACTTTGCGGATTTCGTCAACTTCTTGTTTGGCGAGATGGCTCCGCAGAATCGCCGGGGCTTTACCGCGTTGATCAAGCTCTTGGCGGATCTTCTTGATGGCTGTGGCAACGACAGTGACCGTGGAGCGCTGACGGTCGCGTTTGCAGAGTTGATTGTGGGATGTGATGAGGGCGGCGGCAATGGCGACGCCCACCAGTACATCAACCTGCTTGACCGCTTGGTAGAGGACAGCGATCGGCTGCTCGAAGAGCCGCTGTCGCTGTCGTTCAGCACTCCGGCAGCCGGAAGCTTTACGCTGGGCACCACGGCCACGTCGGGATACGCCCATGAATCGCTGACGTCCACCATGCGGGGAAGCAGCTCGCACACGAACAAGTCCCACAGCGGCTCGCTGACATCTAACACGTCATCGCTGCGGCGCAAGTTCGGCTTCGACACGCTGCTGATGCGGCAGAACAGCAGCAAGAACAGCGAGGCGGGGTTTGGGCTCGGCTTCGGCTCGTCGAATTCCGGTCAGGCTCCTGGATCCGCGGGTAGTGGCTCGGGCTCGGGAACTGGCTCGGGATCGGTGTGGCGCAGCCTTAGCAAGCATTCGCGCAACGCCATCTCCATCGACGCGAGCGCCGGCACGGTTAGTCTTTCGCGCGCGGCGACCTCGGGACGCACCCGCTCGATTGACATGGGCGTGCCCGGCGGTATTGCGGGACTGGTGCCGTCGGCTAGCGTGTCGGGGGTCCCGGGACGTCGTCGTCCCGGGTCGCGTGACCGGCCGGCGGTTGCTGGAGCGTTTGAAGAGAACCCTCTGCAGCCGCCGATCACGTTGCGGCCGACGAGCTCGCATCGTCTTCTGGAAACCATAGGGGAGCCTTCTGACGATACTGGCGAGGCGGCAGGCGGTGGCGGCGCAGGTCTGAGCGCCAGAACCGGGCTTGCCGGAACCCCCAAGTCGTCTCCCCGGCGCAAGAGACGCAGCTCGCTCTCCGATCTGCGTAGTTTGATGGAGGCTACTGGAATCCGCGATGAGGAGGATGCCGGCGCGGATGTCGTGGTGGAGCGGACAGTCATGCCCCTTCAGATTACCAAGCAGACCTCCGAGAAGTTCAACTCGACTCCCAGAGCGGCACCGGTGATTTCACCCGGAACTCCCTTGGCGTCACGGATCCCCATCAGCCCTCACTCTCAGGCCTTTGCAGCTATGCAAGGCAACTTGAATGCAACCCCAGGACTTCCTGTTGGAGGAAGCTTCCAGGGCCCGTTCCCTGCCACGTCGCAGAGTCTGCGGTTCCCCAAGCAGAAAGAAAATGTCGACGTCTCTGCGCTCTCGGCGTCGGTTGGTCCTGGAGGCGGCAACGCGTCTGGGGCTGCTGACTCGACTGCGCCGGATGCTGGTAGCAAGCCTGCAGTGAAGGCGCTGGGCATATCGAACATCCCCACACTCAAGCCGCGGTCGACGGCGCCCGCGACTATGGGCGGCGAGCGGAGCCCGACCCGCGGCGGTGGCGGCAGCACATCGCAGAAACTTCGACTGCAATCGCCCCAGAAGCTGCGCGAGCGCCTCCAGACCGAAAAGCGCGCGGTTGAAGAGGTTGATGCATCCCTGCGGACTGAGCTGACGAAGATTGCGGAGGATATGGCGCGGCTGGGAAGCAGCCATGGCGTTTTGAACGGAAGCAGCAGCAACGCGAGCAGCATCAACGGTGCTGGCAGCAGCAGCATGATCAGCGCGGCGGAGATCCAGCGACTGGCAGCGGCGGTCAAAGCCCTGGAAGACCGACTCCCGACGACGCTGCGGGAAGTGTCCGGGCGGCAGAGCTCGCTGCAGATCGAGATGGACGGGGCGCTGCGCACGGCGGAGACGAAGGCGCGGGCGGTCGACCAGATGTACAAGGAGGCGACGGCGGAGAACGAGCTGCTGTACGAGAAGTTCAACTCGGAGCTGGCGAAGATTGTCAAGGCGGTCAAGGGCAAGGGCCGCGAGGACAAGGAGGAGTTGGTGACGCGGCTGCGCGAGCAGAGCGAGGAGACGGCGCGGCTGAAGAAGGAGAATGCGCGCTTGCGGCGTGAGGTGGCCGGGCTGCGGGCCGCGGCGGTTGGCATGTCTGCTGCGGCGTCAAAAGAAGCGCCGAAGGAGGGTGCCAACTGAACAGTCCGACGGGCCTGAAGACGGTGTTTTCTTATGGCGGTTAAGCGTCTTGCTCTTTTCACTTTCTTTCCCCTTCTTAGAAGGGGAACACGACGATGAACGATTGAACAGGCTTTTTCAATGGCGAACGAGGATGTTTGTTTGATAATGCTTTGGCCGGCGGGAAGGGGAAACCTCGGGCGGGGATTTGTTTGTTTCTTTTTTCGTTACGGGGTGTACCGGAAGGGGAACGGAATGGTATTGATTCTGTGTATGAATAGAGAGCATTTGATTTGTTGCACGCACACACGGAGCTTCTGACGACCACAAGAAAAAAAGCCTTAACTTTCGGTTTGGTTGATTCCTTGTATTGTGTGCCTGGAGGCTTTTCATACCCGATGTCTCTCATGACTTTGTACTTGATTTACTGGCATCTTCAGCCCTTGCGGTCTGGGCAGCATCAAACGCGGCCTGCAGAGCTTCGGTCTTGCCCTCGGCCTCTTCGGCCCAGCACTCGAAGAACATCGGCCCGGCTGCGACAGACCGGATGGGCCGGGTTGCCTGGCGGGAAAGCTTTGGGCGGTTTCGGCGAGAGCGGGATTTCGGAGGGCGGCGATTGTGGAGGGGTTCTGTGGGAACCCAGGATCGTGGCTGTAGATAGAAACGTAAGTGATGGTGAACTACAAGTGGATTGGAAGGGGAGGAGGAGAGAGGACACACTATTAACGGCGCCGGGGCTTCATCTCTAAGTTCAATGGCCACTGTATACGTGCACGCATCAGGAAGTTGGCCTAGTTCCTCCGCAGTGTGGGAGAGTCGTCGTAAAGCCGCGCGGAACTGCTCGTCCACATCGACCCAGTTGATTGGCGCCGCGGACCGGGCCGCCCCCGCGCCACTCTCACTGGCCTCGGCCTCGTTGGCACTGTCGGCGTCGCTATCGGAGTCGTCTTCGTCCCGGGTCTCGCCGCCCTCCTCATCATCCAGCGCATCAAGTCCGCCCCCATCATCGGCCTCGTCGGAGTCCGAGCGGGCGCCGAACGCAGCCTCCTCGTCGTCGTCGGCCGGGCTATCGTCCGCGGCAGCATCCGGGCCGTCCAGGAACGCCGGGAACCGCGACACATCGAACACCCAGCGCTCAACCACCGCGCGCACACCAGCCGCACCTCCGCCTCCGCTGCCGCCGCCCTGTGCAGCGGGTGCCGCAATCCCCGCAGCCGCGCTCGCCACCGCGCGCGCATCCGCAACCGACACCGTCGGCGGTGCGTGCACGACAAACGCGATCCGATCGACATTTCCGGCACGGACTTGGCGGCGCACGGCGGCCACGGCATCGGCCACCCACGCGCGCACCGCTGGATGGCGGGACTGGTGGACCGGCAGGTTGTAGGCGCGGGCCGAGAGGAATGTGCGGGCCGGGTACAGGTTGCGCAGGAAGAGCAGGGTGTGGATGCTGGAGGTGAGGAAGTCGGCAAACGCGGCGAGGAGGGTTTCGGCGTCGGAGAGCGGGACGAGGACGGGGGCCGGGGCTGAGTCCGGGCGGCCTGTTGTGTGGGGGCCCGAGGGCGAGTCCGGGGCCGCCGGCGGTGGCCGGCCATCTCGTGAGCTTGGTCGCATTGTATGTGAGACTTTCTGAAGCTTTGGGCTGATCGAATCGAAAAAGGGAAATGTGATGGGGATTTGAAAACAGAATTGTACAGCCAAGACTATTACTCGAGATTCACAGCCTCCCAAAGCTCTCGAGATTGTCTAAAGTGGGAAAAAGAAAGACAAAGGCCGTCATACAAACGCGCGGTTTCCATGATCACCATTGGGCCCCACTTTAAGCTTCTATGCAAACGCGAGATTGCCGCGTTCGTCATGTGATGAGCACGGGCAGCTTATAACCCTAATTATGCCCCGCCCCGCCCTCTAACCCCAACAAACATGGAATGATGACGCCCCAGATCTGCCTACATACTCAGACAACAAGAAGTCAGTCAACCTTCTCCGTTACAAACTCTTTGGAAGAATTGTTGACCCAACTTCCTTGCCCTATTACCATCACAGATCCCTACTTTAACTGTAATGCATTTTTGGTGATTCATTGCCCCCCTCCTTTTCCCTTAACTTGCCTATTTACAGAATTTCCCCACATGACTATTGATAACTCCGCCCGGCGCCGGGCAGTGCTCCGGCACATGGCCGAAGCGCTGCCGACGCACGCCAAAGACGACCCGACGTCGGACCTGAGCTCCTCGTACGAGGCCGTGGCCCTGCTTGTCCACGCATACATGGCCAGCCTGTCGTTCCGGCTGCTGGGCTTCGACGAGGACCGCCGCACGGAGAGCGAATGCCAGCAGCTGGCGCCGCGGCTGCCTGCGGCGTGGAACGCGGCGTTTGGGAACCACGTGTTCGTGTACGCGCACAAGCAGTCGGCCATGACGTTCGTCATCCGCATCGATCGCATGGGCACGAAGCTCGAGGTGCGCGGCCTGGGCGTCGGCGATGAGCGGATCCACCGTGCGGAGTTCCTCGCGCGCGATGTCGTTGCTTCGGCGAAGCTGCCGTTGAGAATCACGCTGGATGCTGCTGGCGACGAGGACCGGAGTGATTTGCAGGCCAAGCTGGAGCAGATCTTCGTGTCCCCGGAAGCCATCGATAGTACGTTCTCGTGTGGTGTGGTTCTGGTCTCATCATTTCCAGTTTAGTGCTAACGTCTGTGCTCCGCTAGAATTCCTCGACGAGCTCCAAACCAAGATCATCCAGAACCTGATCCCCAAACTCCAAGCCGAAGGCTACGAAGAACAAGGCCGCACCGCGGACCCCACACCAACCCGCCATCTGACGGACTCGACCTTGCAGCGCTCCGACCCGCTCGCCGACCCCGGCCTGCCACCCCGGCCGAACCCCTACCCGGTGCCCCCTGACACCCTCCCCCACCCCCGCCAGCCCCCCACGCGGCCCTACGCCGACTTCCCACCCCCGGGCTTCGACGACGACTACGAGATTCTCGGCCCTGCGCGCCCGACCTTCGGCGGCGGCGGCCCGGCCGGCGGGCTTGGCCGCGACGATCTGTACCCCGCCGGCCTGGGTCCGCACGACCCGCTCCGCCCGTCGTTCACCCCGTACGGAGGCCCGTTCCGCCCGGGCCCCGCCCGCGGAATGCACCCTACCTTTGACGATCCTGCATTCTTCCCCGGCGGTGCCGGAGGGGAGTTTGACGACCCGCCTGCTCCGCCCGGAGCGCGCTGGGATCCGGTCGGCCCGGGAGGCTTCCCCAGCCAAGGAGGTGGAAGAGGCCGGCGAGGACCGGGTGGTGGCAATGGTGGCAACGGCGGTGGTGGTGGGTATGGGCCATATGGCGGGTTTGGAGGGGATATTATCTGATCATCCATTCCCCGACTTATGTGTGCCGGACACCACTCATTAATGTGTATTGTATGATGTTTATGAACCAGGGAAATCCAATTGAGACAGACAGTCTAAATTAGTCTAGCTAGGACTACCGCCGAAAATGACAAACAAGTAAACATGACTATTTTGGGATATATCTTGGGCGGGAGCTGCCATAAGATATAGAGAGAGATGATTAAGGAGACGTAGTGAAGTATTGTAATCGGGAGGAAGATAGAGAAAGAAATCGGTTTGGGGAACTGATTGACTGAAAAAATAAAGAAGAGAGATATAAAGTCGGGAGGAATCCTCAACAGGCTTAAAGCACAGACACACACACACACACACACACGCAGATAGATAGAAGGGAAAAAAGTTCAGAATACCCCCACTAATGCATGAGCTCAACTCTTCCACCATACCGACAAGAAGAAAAAAAAGGGAGAGAGAGAATCAAAGGGGCTCGCAAAGAATAGAAGAAAGAAAGGAAAGAAACAGAAGCCGGCGGGGCGTATCCCACCTACGCAGCAGCATGCGCACTGTTGGCAAGCTCGGCCAGCTTGGCCTGCTCGTCCTCGGTCAGCATCTTGTACCACTCCTGGAAGTTGGCCAGGTTCTCCTGGGCGGCGCGTAGGAAGAACTCGGTCAGGTAGGTCTGCGTCTCGTCGTCCTGCGTGCGGCCGGTGCCCCGGATCAGGCGCATCAGGTCGGCGCGCGTCGAGCCCAGGCTGAGGTCCAGCGCGTCGATCTCGTCCTCCCACGCATCGTCATCGTCGTCGTCCTCGTCTCCGAATTCGGCGGCCGCGGAAGCGGAAGCGGCGGCCAGCGTGGCCGCCGCCTGGGTGCCGGAGGCCGAGAGCAGCTCCTCAATGAGCACCTTGAGAATCTTCAGCGTCGCCGGGATCTGCGTGAACTGGTCGGGGTCTGGAGTGAACAGCGTTAGGTTAGAAGGGGCTGACCAGTAAAGAAGAAAGGTCGGTATGCGTGGTCTTACTCTTCTTAGCGCGGGACCGAGTCATGATCTGGCCGGACTGCGTGACAATCAGGTCACCATTGACAGTGGTCTGGGTCAGGCGAGGGTCGTTGAGCGAGTACAGCTTCGACAAGGCAATAACACTGTACAAGACAAGCACGTTAGCAATGCGCCTTTTCAAAGAAGCCAGAATAAGCTTCGGGGAGATTTAAAAATACTTTTGACGGATCTCATCGTATCCAGCAAAGCTGATCGAGTTCTCGAGCCACTTGCCCAACACAACATCCAGACCCGACTGAGTTCCGATGGTGATCTGGCTGAGGAACTCAACAACGTCACTAGCGCCCGAGAGCGACAGCCGCGCGAACACGAGGATCAGGGACTGGATAAACGACGCAGCCTCGGCAGAGGCCAGGCGGTTCGCCACAGCCGTCAGCAGCTGCAGCAGGTACGGGCCGAGCCGCTCATGGCCGGCCTTCTCGACGAGCTCGGCGGCCAGTCCACCGACCTCCGAGGCGGCGTTATCCTCCATGTCGGGCGCCAGCAGGCGGTCAATAGCCCGCAGGCAGATATCCAGACCGGTCTGGCCCGACTCGTCCTGGTAGTTAAACACCTGCTGGTGGTCGTGCATCAGCAGGTGCTTGACGCTCTCGGCCGCGGGGCGCAGAATGTCGCCCTCGTTGGACTCCATGAGCACGCGGCGCAGCTTCGGCAGCGTGGCGGCGACAAAGCCGGCGGGCAGCGGCTCGGTGCCGCTCTCGATGAGGATGACTAGCAGGTCGGCAGCGGCGGCAACCAGCGGGTCGTCCTCGGTGAGGTTGGCCACGTCGAAGGCGCCGGTGATCGTCGGCAGGATCTTGGCGCTCAGCGCAGCGTACGCCTCCGGGCCCGACAACTGCTGGACAACATCCTCAAAGGCCTCGCTGATAACCATGACCACCTGGAAGTTGGACGCGCCGATGCGCACGAGGGAGAAGAGAAGGTCGAGCGGCGACACCTCGTCGGAAATGGCAACGCGGGGGTCAATGCCGATGAGGTGGCTGATCGCCTCCACAAGGGCAATCAGGAGCTCGTCGGCGTCCTCAATTTCATCGGCGTCCTTCGACTGTAGATATTGGGCAATTGCCAAGATCAACGGAACCTGCTGGGCAGGGAGGACAGCCTGAGCCAGGCACAGGTCTTTGATGGCCTTGATGCAGGAAACACGCACAACCTCAGAGTCGTCGCCGTTGATCGAGGTGTAGATCATGTTGGCAAGCTCGGTGGGGATGGTAAGGGCACGGCTGAGGGCGCCGCTGACAAGGAATCCGCGGGCACGTAGTAGAGGGGCGTCGGTTCTGCTAACGGCAAACTGGGCTAGCTCGAGGTAGCCCGGTAGCAGCTCGGCGGGGAGTTCTCGGTCTTCCTCGAGATGTATTGAGAGGATGATGCTGAAGAGGAACAGGGCGGACTCCTGCATGCGCCAGTCGCTGGCGTTGGCGAACAGGGCCTTGGTGTAGGCAAACAGGCCGGTCAGCGTGGCATTGCCAAACATCTCGCCAAGCTTGTTGATCATCTCACCGGAGGCAGTCCGGGCGGTGTAGTTGGCGGAGATAAGAGCCTCTTCCGAAAGGTACAGCGAGCAATCAATATCCCACAGACCCTCCTGCTCCTTGACGATCAAGGCATACCCAGCCATGATCTTCACAGCATCGCCAATCCAGGGCACCTCGGTGGGAGAGGGAAAGGAAGCCAGCTGGCCCTCAAGCTGCTTCTGGACGGGAGGCGCGCGCAGGAGTTGGTGGATGACGTCAAGCTCCTCGACAACCAGAAAGTCGAGAGTGAAGGGTAGCTGGTCGGAGTTCTCAAGGCGGGCCTGCGACTCGGTATCAACGTAGAGGGTCTTGTACGGGGCCTGAAGGAGCAGGAGTTCCTGCCACACGGCGGAAAAGTAGTCGACCGACTGGCCAACAATGAGGCTAGGGAGCACGGCGCGGATCTTGAGGATGGTCTTGTTGACCTGGAGCTTGAGGGCTATGATGCCGTTCCACGACTTGGGCTGGCCATCCCCGGCCAGCGACTCTTGGGGGAAGGGAGCCTTGAGGATTTCGAGAAAAAAGGGACTCCAGGCCTTTAGCAGCTCTTCACCGAAAGCCTTGACCTCGGAAGCATGCTCCTCCTTGACGATCTCCAGGAGGTCGAAGCACGAACGGAACACCGACACGGCCAGGGCGCGGTGGGGCGTCTCGCGATTGCCGTCGAGGGCCACGGCGGTGAGCGCCTGGATGATATCACGGGCGAGGGTGAAGAACTGGTCCTCGCTCAGGCTCTCATCGACGATGTCTGAGAGGATCTTCAGGGCACCGTGGACCTGGGCGCTACTGCCGGTAGGAATGATACTGAGGAGCGTGGGAAGGAGAGTAGGCCAGCGGTCTGGGACGTCGAAGGTGGCAAGACGGCCGATGACGGAGCTGAGAGAGAACGAACACAGAGGTTAGACCGGATATACACACATATATATATATATATATATAAATAGATGACCAGCGGAAAACTCACCTGGTGATGGCCTTCACTTTGGTGTTATCCTCGTCGCTGAGGGCCAGCTCCAAAAGAGACTGGCGAATGCGCTCACGTGTCTCATCGGGGACCGGCACGGGAGGAGCAGAGTCGTCCTCGTCCTCATCCTCCTCGTCCAGATTGTCGTAGTCTTCGGGGTTCCAGTTGCGGTTGACGAACTGGCGCAGGGCGGCCAGGGCCGATTGGCGGACGGCAGTGTCGGCGGACACGTGCGAGGCGACGGCAACCAGAGACAGCGGGAAGCCCGGGTTTGTGCGAGCCTGCTTGAGCGCGGCTTCGGCCTGCTGCCGCGTGTCTCGGTCGGGAGACTGCGTGTTGAGAAGAACGTGAACCAACTCGTCCTCCATGGCTGGAATGTGTTGTAAGTGGGGGAGGGGGAGAAAAAGCTAGGGTTATGATAGAGGGTGAAGAGAGAGATAAGGACAGGGAAGCAAAGATAGAAAAAGAAGAAGAAGAAGAAGAAGAAAAAAGAAAAAGAAAGAGAAAAAGGAACACCAGGAAGGGTTTAAAATAGACACTTGCAGTATATGGCTTTTGGAAAGAGCAGAAGTCAGCTGCGTGTCAGAAAGAAAACAAGAAGGCACGATCAACTGATCCCAGTGCCTGACAGGTACCAGGGGGAAAGTGCAATCAACAACCACCAGGAGAGGGAAGGAGCTCTTATGATAGCAATGTGCTGGTTGCTGGCCGTGTTTTTGACCTGCTTCTTTCGGGGTTTGCTGATTTCCAGAGGATGGACCGTTGTGTAATTGTTCAAGAGAAGGAGAAAAGAAAACAAAAAAGGTATCTCGTGTGTTTTTCCTTGTGAAGATTTATTGGCGGGGTTCACTGCTGGTTCCTGTGGAAAAAAAAAAAAAAAACCAGAAAAGTGCGTTGGTGCGATGATGTGGGGTTTGCTGATTGTTTTTTTATTTTTTATTTTTTACTTTTATTTTTTTTCATCTTCTGCTCTGGTTGGGTTGACTCGGTGAGGGGCATTTAGTACTTGATGTGTTTGATTTTACTGGGGTCCAGCGGCTGTTCTGATAGGGTTGTTCCCTGCTCACGTCTCCAAACAGAAACAGCGAGTGGTGGAAGATAGAATGCCGATTTATGCGTTGACAGACAGGACCTTGGAGTGACGACATAACCCTAATGACCAACCCTAGGATGTTCGTCAAAGATGATCCAGCCATTCCACGTAAGCACCGGCGTAACCCTGGCACGGACCCGAACTAACCCTTAAGTGCATAGCGTCGTCAAACCCCGGCTGCCAGGGCCGCCAATCGTCCCAGCCGTCATTGCCTCCCGTCAAACAATGCCCACCAAAATGTCTCAATAGCATTCCATTTACCGAAGCAATGAATCAAAATCCATATATCGGTAGGAATGTCTGTAGCAAACGACCCTTAAAGGGTGGCTAAATTGCTCTGCCTAGGCCTGGTTTTTGGGGATCGACTGGCGTCTGGCCAATCAATAGCTTGTGCCCAGTCGCGACCGAAAGTTCGCATACAGACGCGACAAGGCGCGGATGGATTGAGGAAAGAGCTTATGTGGCTTCTATTTGAGCTGTGTCGTTTGCTCCTTCCCCTGCAGCTCGCACTGGATGCTGTCTAGGACGATGGGAATATTCAGCCGTGCTTATACTTTTGGCCACATAGAATCTGACGGTGAACGTGAAGAACGAGTCGAGACATGTGGCGAACCTACAAAAGGATCCCCGAAGACTTGACAGCTGTTCAATACTTTTTGCCTGCTGGAATGTGGTCGGGTGGGTGTGATATGGGATGGAGCTTCAGTGGAAAGACGAACACTGCTCGGTGACACAGAACGAGCCCCGGATAGAACCCTACCGATATATAGGAGCCGCCTTTCAGATGGAAGCAGTTCAGATAGAAGAAATCGACAGCGATCTGGGGTTTCAGTGGAAAACGGCACCCTAAGACTTCAGCACATGATGTGATGCTACAGTGGAAAGGAGTACCGCGGTCCTTGTATTCTTGGAGTCTGCAGCGATGAGTTGTGCCACAGCAGCTCTGGGAAGAACCTCAGGGCATGTGATTCTAGCCAGAGTTCACCATGCCGCTAACTTGTATAAATAGGCACTTCTCGAGAGCTAAATGATACTAAATGCCTGAGTGTACCAGTTCCTGAAGATGAAATATAATAATTAGGGTTAGTGGAGGTGCAATAAAGGAGGTGGAAACAGTGGGGTTTTTCGATAAATTCCAGTCTACATATCTCCGTTTTTGCCCTGAAGAACTCTATTCTTCTCCCTGCTTGCTATCCCGTGTTTGACTCCTGACGCTCTTTCCTGCTTCTTCTTCCCTTTGCACCTTCTTCCTCTTTTCCCACCCTCCTTCGCTGACTTTTTCCCTCCATAAAGGCTTCGGCTCCTTTGTGGCGTTTCCTCTTATTTCTCACCATCCTTCTCCTCTTTTAACGTGTTTCTGGTTTCTCTTCTCTCCATCTCTTCTTAATTCAGGGTTTACGAGGACAAGACAATAATCGCCTTTTATCTATTATCCGACCCCTTTCTCTTCTTCAGGCCACCAGTTGTATCTTTTAGCTGACCTTCCCTTCTTGCTCCTAACATCTTTGAGTTTGCATAACTCGTCCCATCACTTTCGTCTTGAACTGACACAATATCACGAATCCCTTTCATGCCAAAGCTTCCATCTTAACTAACCCCCTGGTCTAGTTTAAGAGGTCTTTGGAAACACTGGACATTCCACTAAGAACGCCTGGTGTCTTTAGCTACTAAAACACTGCTTCGCCAACTACTTACTATTGGGCAACCGCACACACCAGAGAAAAAAAAAAAAAAACAGGGCCAGCCGGGTTCAGCTCGTATTACCACTGCTTTTTCTTTTTCGTTGGTGTGTGTCCTTTTTTCTTCAATCTGGCTTTTTCAGCCTTCATTGACTGAACCACCACCTCTTCTTATTAATTGATTGGCTTTAAACCCTCTTTTTATTCATCCTTTTGCCATTTTCTCAATCCCACACCCCCTCAATTGAGAAATCATCTAATCCATCTAGAGATCCATCTCCGAGTTCAGAAACCCTGCTTCACCGAGCCCTTTCTGCTGTTCCGCCATCTGCTCCTTCTCGACATCTCTCGCTCCTTCCTTCCATCTGCCCCCGATGGCCGAAGACAAGGCCGCGCTGGCCACCGGCGCCGACGTGGCGGACGGCCTAAGACGCCGTGCTGTCCCGACGTCTACCGATGCCGCTCAACCGCCCGCTGCCGCTCCGATTGTCGATGATAAGAAGCTGTTGAAGAAGGAGGTGAGTCTCCCGTTTGCAGACAGACCATGAATCGGCAATTTGCCTGTGGCCCCTCCCCCACATCATGGGTTGATCAGATTCAGTAGCTTTGCCATCTTGATAGCTAACATTTTACGGCCTTCGGGCCCTTTGTCAATCTTGCAGAAGTCGCCTCTCAAAATCCTTTCGGAATGGGAGTTCGTAATTGCCCCTATTGTCTTCACTCTTCTTGCCATCTTCACGCGGTTGTGGAAGATCGGTCTCAGCAACATTGTGACCTGGGATGAAGCTCAGTACGTCTTGCCTCGCCAATACCCCCAATCTCTGTTGTTATCCATCGACTCTTCCCCAGATAGTTACTCGCTAGGTTCTCCCTGCTTGTCGAGAGTTGTCATACTGCTGTTGCTGTCATCGGCCGCGTTTCACGGCGTCCTCACTCTGACGGACATCTCATTGCTAACGTTGATCCTGTCTTTTCTCTCTCTAGTTTTGGAAAGTTTGGTAGCCACTACATCAAGCGGGAGTACTACTTGTAAGCTTACCCTCCACCTGTCTATCGATCGATTCCAGCCGTATCGACCTCATCTGTGCTTCTGACGACTATTATACGAGATACGAATGGCAACAACCCCGAGCCCCTGAACTCTGAACTAACTCTCTGCTCTAATAGTGATGTGCACCCTCCGCTGGGAAAGATGCTCGTTGGCCTGTCTGGTGTGCTCGCTGGATACAACGGCACCTTTGACTTCAAGTCTGGCGAGATGTACCCTCCCGAGATCGACTACACCTTCATGCGCGCCTTCAACGCCGCCTTCGGCATCGTTTGCGTGCCCCTGGCCTACTTCACCGCTCGTGAACTCCGTTTCCAGACTCCGGCTGTCTGGCTGGTCACCCTGATGGTTCTCTGCGAGAACTCGTACACTACCATCAGCCGCTTCATCCTGCTCGACTCCATGCTGCTGTGCGGAACCGTGTCTACGGTTTTCTTCTGGTCCAAGTTCCACAACCAGCGCAACAACGCCTTTTCGATTGATTGGTTCTTCTGGCTGTTCATGACCGGCCTGAGCATCGGATCAGTTTGTAGTGTCAAGCTGGTTGGCCTGTTCGTCACCGCCATGGTCGGCCTGTACACCATCGAGGACCTCTGGAACAAGTTTGGCGATGTCAAGATGCCTGTGGTAGGTTCTTTTCTCTTTTTCATTGATTGCACTTGCTTTTTGTCTCGCGCTAATTGTGGCCGACTGTGATAGACCACCCTTGGTGCCCACGTCATCTTTCGCGTCATTGGCCTTATCGTTGTCCCCATCCTGGTGTACATGGCTTCCTTCTACGCCCACTTTACCATTCTTAGCAACTCCGGCCCCGGTGATGCCCAGATGAGCTCTCTCTTCCAGGCCAACCTCCGCGGTACCACTGTTGGCAAGGACAGCCCCCTCGAGCTCGCCTACGGTTCGCGCGTCACCCTCAAGAACATGGGATACGGCGGTGGTCTCCTGCACTCTCACGTCCAGGTCTTCCCCGAAGGTTCTAAGCAGCAGCAGGTCACCTGCTACCACCACAAGGACTCAAACAACGACTGGTTCTTCTACCCCAACCGCGATGACGAGCCCTATGACGAGAACGCCGACCCCCGCTTCATTGGTGACAAGAACGTCATCCGCCTGATCCACGCTCAGACCGGCCGCAACCTACACTCTCACGATATCCCTGCCCCGATCACCAAGGGTGACCGTGAGGTCTCTGGATACGGTAACCTGACTGTTGGTGATGCCAAGGACCACTGGAAGATTGAGGTTGTCCGCGATGTTGCTTCCCGCGACCGCTCGCGCATCCGCACGCTCACCACTGCCTTCCGCCTGAAGCACACCGTCATGGGCTGCTACCTCCGGGCTGGAAACACCAACCTCCCGCAGTGGGGCTTCAAGCAGATCGAGGTCACTTGCACTAAGAAGAACAACCCTCGCGATGCGTACACCCACTGGAACGTCGAGTCCCACGTCAACGAGAAGCTCCCCGCTGGTGACCCGGGCGTGTACCGGTCGCCGTTCCTCCACGATTTCATCCACCTGAACGTGGCCATGATGACTTCCAACAACGCCCTGGTGCCCGACCCGGACAAGCAGGACGACCTTGCGTCGCAGTGGTGGCAGTGGCCCATTCTGCACGTTGGTCTCCGCATGTGCAGCTGGGACGACAAGGTGGTGAAGTACTTCCTCCTCGGCAACCCGCTCGTCTACTGGGGCTCGACCGCGTCTCTCGGCGTGTTCGGCCTGGTTGTCGTCTGGTATCTGCTCCGGTGGCAGCGCAAGTACAACGAGCTCTCCGACAGCGACATTGACCACTTCCACTACTCAGGCCTGTACCCCATCATCGGCTGGGGCCTGCACTACCTCCCGTCGGCCATCATGGCGCGTGTCACCTACGTGCACCACTACTACCCGGCGCTGTACTTTGCCATCTTTACGTTCGGCTTCCTGGCCGACTGGTTCCTGCGGAACCGGGCGGCGGCCATCAAGTACTCGGCGTACGCCGTGCTGTACGCCGCGACCATTGGCCTGTACATCTACTTCATCCCGATCTGCTGGGGCATGGTCGGCCCGAACAAGCAGTACGGCTACATGAAGTGGTTCGACCGCTGGAGAGTCACCGACTAAGCTTAGACGACATCACCTGCTCCTCTTCTTTCTGTCTGCTCGGCTGGCTATATTAGTGCTTCTTCACATTACATTTCTGACTCCCCCCTTTTCCTTTTGTCCCTCTGTAAACTATGTCTCTCCGAAAACCTTTCTCTCTCCTTTTTTGTTCTCTTCACGCTTTTTGAAACTTAGTCTTCATGTCCAAGGTCCATTCCCCCCCTCTTTTTTTTCTTCTTCTTTTTCTTTTCTTTTCCCTATCTCTCTAATCTAAAAAAACCAATATCAACCTCAAAAACTGAAATCTACCCACCTCACCCAAGAAGCATGTGAAACTTATACGTTCATCCCGAGGGAATGGTGAAACCTTTATTTCTCGTTGCGATGTGTTTCCTATTTGTGTTTTCTGCTGATAGGGCTCGCTTCAAGTGTGCCCTAATATTTCGATGGGGTGGGAGGGAAGGTGCGGGAAGGGGACTGCACGTTATGTTCTTTTTATGTTTTACACTACACTTCCTTTCCTATCTTTGTTCTTTTCTGTTTCTTGCTCGAGTTGCTTGTTGCTTTTATCTGGGGCGTTAGATACAGCTACTTGATACGAGTTTTACGTTCTTCTGCAGTTTTCCGTTAATGAAATGTGTTGTGAATCACTGACGAACTTGTTGCACGGTACGGGGACACGTATCACATCGAGGAAGCTATGAATAGAGGTAGCCTTAAGAACAAGAGATGTATACAAGATGAGACACAGGAGAGGTGGATGACACTCCATTAAAAATGATTTAGAAAAAAAAAAAAAGTAGTTCTGAATGCTGGAATATACGCGCTTTCTTGCTGAAGGAGATCAGGATGAAAAAGGGAAAAGAACATGCAGAAATGAAACAGGTGGTGATTGAATCCCACAAAACTCCCTCCTGCGTGCTGATTGAGGTCGCGGAGGCTTTGGTGTGTGTAGACGTCCGTTTAACCCTTACTCCATAGGGGGCAACCGTTGGTGGTGGAATTAATGGATGAAGGGGGGACTGTGCCGATATACACGGAGAGACAGAGATTATATTGGTAAAGGGGAGGATGTTCACCGCCAGGAAAAGGGAGTGAGATGCATAGAACCTAATGGGGTAAGTCCGCTGTTTCCCCCAACGAAGACACCCGTACAGACTCTCTCTAAGGACTAGGCGGAGAAGAAGACGTAGAAGAGGGCGGTACACATGACCCTGACACGACAGGAGAAGAGCAAGAATGAAAGGAGAAGAGAATCCGTGATGTTGGGGTATAGTGGGATATGAAATATGAAAAGTCTGAGCCAACAGCCAACAATATCAATCAAGTCGTGTGTACGAAAAAAAAAAAAAAAGATACCGAGGCAATGACAATAGTTGAAAATGACGCAGAAAAAACGATGCCAGCTGCCTTTGGGAGGTGCCGTGCGAGTGAATGCATATATTAACAGCACCCGGAACTCCGACTCGGGTCCGCCGCAACAGGCAGCCGGGACTGGCGAGCCGCCGCTCCCGGAACCTTGACGCCAGACCGGCGATCGTTCAGATCATACCGCCCGGCCTGGATATTCTGGAAGATGCGCTCGGCCACCCGCATGAACGCAATCTCGACGTTCTCGCCGCTCTTGGCACTGGTCTCGACGTACTCGAGCACGCCGTTCAGGCGCGCCCACTCCTCGGCCTCGGCGCGGGTGACCTCGCGCTGGTTGTCGGCGGCGCCCTGGGCCAGGTCGGCCTTGTTGCCGACGAGCACGACGACAATGTCGGGCTCGGCAATCTGCCGCAGGTCGCTGAGCCAGTCGGTCACGTGGTGGAAGGTGGCCTTGCGCGAGAGGTCGAAGACGAGCAGCGCGCCCGAGGCGCCGCGGAAGTACGAGCGCGTCACGCTCTTGTAGGTCTCCTGGCCGGCGGTGTCCCACAGCGACAGCTTCATGTGTTTCTGGGGAACCTGCGGGACCACGCGCGGCGGGTCGGGCAGGCCGGTGGAGACTGCAGGGGCCGGCGGCGGGCTCGGGGAGGACGGCGACGACGACGCATCGGGCGTGGAGCCGTTCAAGGCGGGTGTGGCGGGGGAGGTCGCGGGATCCGCGGTGGGGGCGGGGATCGGCGCGAGGGTCTTGGAGTGCGGCGGGCCGACGGGGACGATTCGCGAGCCGAACTCCACGCCGATGGTGACGTCGTGGTGGGGCGTGAAGCGGCCCTCGCAGAGCCGGATGGTAAGGCTGGACTTGCCGCATCCCGAGTCGCCTATGCACACGAGCTTCGCTATGTAGTCCCACGAGGGGGCCGAGGCGGTCGAGGATGCCATCGAGGGGGTGTCGGGGCTGTCTGAGCGCGGGAAGAAGGGGGATGGAAAGGCCAGGAGGTGGCCACGGTCGGGCTGCGACGACCGGGGACTGGCTGTTGGGAACGGATCACGGGAGTGTCGTCGGGGCGCCAGGGAGGGCAGCGGAAGGAAAAGGAGAGAGAGGCCCGGTGCGGCGGGGACAGATGTTCCGGAGATACGGAAAAGGACTCCGGGGAACGGATGTAAGAGCTGCTAGCTTCGGGCGCAGGGAACGGAAGTAACGGGATGAGGAGCGATGTGAAGTTGGATCTTGCAACCGAATAGAATTAAGGCCGAGGATATCTTGAAGACGGAATTTTCGTACACACACGTATGACGCTGGTCGTATTGGAGCTCTCAGGCAACAGTTTCGGTGGGTTCCGATGCACTCAGAGGCTAAGAACAGGAAGAAACCGCAGGGAAAGGGGAGAAAACTTAGGGCGTGGGGGGTGGCGTTGGTGTATGTGCAGGACTATGTCAGAGCCTAAACGACGTATGTCTGAGAGCCAAAAACACCACTAGAGACAAACCGAGTGTCCGGGCGAGAGGTTAAAAGCGAATGGGAGACAAGAAGCGGTAAAAGAGATCAGTGATAGAAATATAGAAGGTGATGATGAGCTGAGGAACAAGACGGAAAGGGACCAGAGGGGAGCCAGACGGAAGCTCGGCTTGTATTACGGAGAGATCGTAGAGATAGCGCCGAAAGTCAAGATGAAGCTGGAATGCAGAGCTGGGCCCTTCAGCAAAAAGAAAAAAGCCGGAAGAAGGTTGAGACACGCCGATGTGGACAGTAAAAAGCAACGGATGGGAGAAAAGGAGGACGAACCCGGCATGCAAACACACGGGCAATGCAAGGAAGTCTATGTCGAGAAGAGAAGCAAGAAAGCGATGGAAACACCGGGTTTATAATACAACACACGAGAGAGAATCGTCAACGTCGATATATATTGTTGGGGGCAAAAACACAGAGTGAGGATTTGAGATCGTAGGAAATATTAGAGAATACCCCGAAAATTGGTTGAGAACGGAAGAAAAAGAAAGAAGAGCATGTGCTCAGATAGTTTTGGATCGTGTGGCCGACTCTTTGGCTGCTTTATCGGGGTTGGAGGCAGAGGACGGATACTTATGACCGGGATATGAAGTACCCCAAAGTACCTTATTGCAGGAGTGAAGTACCGCCCGTCGCCCTGAAGTGCCGGCGTTGACATCACGATTCAGCGCCGAGGAGCGTTTCTTGCATCGAGGCAGGGAACATAGCCGCTAAAAAACCACCCACTGGCAAATGCAAGGTACAGCTGCCCATTTCCGGTAACGGCGCGTAGGGCGGCGGCGCTGGACGTTGTGTGTCTGTTTGCCCTTAGGGTTTGCTGCTGCACCCTCGAAGCTGAAGAGAGGGGAAAGAGACGACATATGCGGCTTGTTGACTTCCAAGCGGCCTCGTCTCTTTGTGTGCAGTGCAGGACTGATTGATTCTCCTCATACGAACGAAGAGCGGTCGCGTGCCAGGGCCACTTGATCCGACGATAGCCTCAACCGCGTTAGATAGGACAATTGGGGGCACGGCGTGATGTACCCTGGAAGTACTGTGGCTTGATAGCAATGTACACCGCCCGAGCCACATGCGAAAAAGCTCAGGGCTTCCTTCCCCAGCTGTTCTCGGTGAGCTTCGTGCCTTCCGCCGATCCTGGCCCCATGCTGATTGCTGCTGACCGCCAAAAAGGCTTTGATAAGCCACATAATTTAGGCGTCTGCCTTCCAGTTTATGAGACCCAAGCCACATGACTGACTCCTCCGACCAAAACATTGTGCTTGAATATCTGTGATGCTATTTTCCCTTCCTTTTTTCTTCTTCCTCGCCTTTTCCCATATTCTTCGCCCTCTTCGCATCTTGGCCGTGATAACTTCTTTTCCGCGCTTACCGTCTCTTGTATTTCACCCGGTTTCTTATCCTTATCTCCTTTTGCCTATCCTTCCATCGTTCATCTTTTATCTTCTTGCGGGTCCAGCCAAATCATAGCGGTTATCTCCTCCATCTCCATCTCCATCTCTCACCTTATCTCACTGCCGCCTATCAGCCAAACGCCGGCGATTGCACGCTTCGATCTACACGTTGATGCCGTTTGCCGGAAAACCACAGACAAGTGCTTTGTTGTCGACGCCTGCGATCTTCGGTCTTCTTCACGAGTTCTTATCTGAAGCCTCCTTTCCAGCCGATTCCCGCGTTCAGGGCCCGCCACGAGCGCACGAGCGGGAGTGAGAGAGCGACTGAACGAGGTGGACGTGACTGGTTGCTGAGGCGTCGTCACAATGTTTTCTGAATGTATGTCTGCCTTACCATGTTACACACGGTGCGCCTGTGCTGGCGCTTCTCTTGGGAGTTTGCCGTGGAAAAAATCTGACCGCCACACCTGCCCTTTTCCCGACCTGCAGATGCATCCAGGTTTCTCAGCCAGTCACAATCACGACTCTCGGTTTTCGGAGGCCCCCAGCAAGACCCTAGCGACCAAGCCGGCCGCAACCCCAACGAGCCGTCCTCGCGCCCGTACCGAAACCCCGTAGGCGGCCGGTCATTCCTGGGCAGTACGTATCGCGGAAACCCATACCAGACTACCAGCACATCCCGCTTTGGCCATCTGGGCCTGCCCACTCGCGTGACTGCTCCCCACGACGCACCGCTATTCCAAAGCCACCGCGACGACTTCCGGGAGGACGACGAAGATGAGGAGGAGCGAGGCCGCGAGGCCGCCGACCTTCTGGCTTTGCAGCGGTCTCGCCGTGTAGCAGCCGCAACAAAGCTTGCCGAGAGCATGGGCTCGGAGAACGACGCGAGTAACCCATCGCTGGACCGCAGTCGTGACGTGGGACTGTATAGTGAGACATCCGACGTTCTGGCGTCCCGGAACGATAACGACGACGACGAAGACGACGAGCGTGCACCCCTGTACGCGCAGCACATGTCCCGGCGAGGACTCCGGAGTAGTTGGCATGGAACCAAGTTTGACCGTCAACAGTCCGGTGGCATGTCCGCCTTGGCTGAGGAGACGGACACGGTGTCGTCATTGCGCAAGAAGACCAAGTCCGGGAGCGGTGACGACGAAACCGATGTGTCTAGTCCCAAGGGCAAGATGGTCGACGTGAGCCTGGAGTCCCAGGTAATGGGCTCCAGCCAACCGAAGCTCTACGACGATGACGATTACAACGACCCGCCCGCCTCGTTCACCGGCGACATGAGTGAAAGCTCGCCGCCGCCGTTCCAGACGTTCCGAGATCAACCCCAGCCGCAGCGTGTGGTGCGTCAACCGTCCGGCCTGATGGAGTCGGAGATTGAGCAGTCCCGCGTGGAAGAGAGCCCCGCCGTTCCGGTGCCTGCCGAGGGCGAACTGTTTCACTACGACGCCTTCTTCGCCTGGATGTATCTGATACTAATAGCCAGTCTGTTTGCGACCTTTGCACTCATCTGGCTGCACACGTCTCCCCCCGACAAGAAGCACCCCATTGGCGATACCATCTACACGGTTCTGCAGGCGTCATTCCACATGCTGGCCGTGGACACCGTGGTCGCTATTGTGGTGGCTCTGCTGTGGCTTGCCGCTCTGCGATCTTTCGTGCGACCCCTGGTCGGCCTCATCCTCGTGGCCGTGCCGATTCTCCTGTTTTCCTTCTTCCTGTACCCCTTCATCTCCAGTTTCCAGGGTGCGAAGCTCGGTCTGCAAGAAAGAGTCATGCGCTGGGCGGCTGCAGTTCCCTTGGCTGGAGCGGTGCTCTGGCTGTACTGCGTTATCCAGGGCCGCCATTCCATCCGCCAGGCCACGGAAATCCTCGAGTTCTCTAGTCGGATCCTCTCGGCGAACCCGGCTCTGGTGCTTGTTGGACTGGGGACCCTGTTCGCCCTGGTGTCGTGGACGTGGATCTGGCTGGTGATGTTCTCGCGCGTGTTTCTCGAAGGATACATGTCGCAGAAGTCGTCGACGTGGATCCTCGAGGCCTCGAGCTGGTGGCTGGGGGCGTGGTTCGTGTTCATGTACATGTGGACGGTGTCGGTGGTCAACGAGGTGCACCGCGCAACATCTGCTGCCACTGTGTCGCAGTGGTACTTTCACCGTAATGCGGTCCCTGCCCCGGCGTCCAGCGAAGTTGTTGCGGCTGCCCTGAACCACGCGGTGACGACCATCTTTGGAAGTATCTGCGAATCGACTCTGCTCGCCCGCCTTGTCCGCCTTCCCATCCTCGTCCTGCCGTCGCGGCTTTCGTTCATCGTCCAGAAGATGGCCAACTCGTTCGTGCCGACCCCCGTAGTCTCGCTGACGAACCCGTTGACTCTCACGTACGCGGGAATCCATTCCCAGGGGCTGGCGGTGTCGGCGCGCGGTCTCAGCCAGATGGAGTTCCTCGCGCCGCAGACGCCCACGACCACACTGACCCCGCGGGTGTTCTCGGCGCGCGGCGGCACGGGCGACCGCGGCGGCTCGGGCCTGCTGCCGTACCGGTTGGCCAAGCTGCTGCTGCACGCGTCGCGGTTCGTGATGGCGGTGTCGATGGGCTTCGCGGGGTGGGTGATTGCGTCGAAGCAGCTGCAGCTGCGGCTGCCCGACGGGGTGGGCTACGTGCGCGGGTCGATGTACGCGTACGTGGTCGGTCTGGTGGCCAGCTTCATCGGATACTCGGTGATGGGCGCGATGGAGAGCATTCTCGGCGGCATTGTCGATGCCGTGGTGGTGTGCTACGGCAGCGAGCGGCGCATGGCCAGCGGGGCTGGTACCTACTGTATGGAAGCGGCGTACCTCCTCGGTGGCCGGCAGCGCGCGGCAGCCCGTGATGAGGAGGACTACGCGTAGACTCTTCTCTCCGGTGGAGAAGAGGCTGGACGTGATGGCCCCTCCCCCCCCGGTGGTTCCCTTTTTTCTTTTTTCTTCTTCTCTTTTTTCTTCTGGCACTTTCACTTGGGGTCTACTCGATGAGTGTGTTTATATATATACCCTGGAACGTAATCATCCTGCTTTCATCCTGGCTTATGATCGATCACATGTGATAGATATCTCCTCCTTGCGCCCGAGTGTCTCTTATCCCACAAGAGCTTCCACCCGTCCGTCCCGTCCTCGGTGCCGTGGTGCTCGGACACTGGGTCTCTTCTTTCTTCCCGTGCTGCCTCTGATCTGGGTTCTCTTCTTTTTCGGCTGTTGAATATCTTTCTGGGGTTTTCCTTCTTTTTTTTTTTTTTTTTTGTTAGAGCCAACATGTGACCTTTTGCTTTTGTTCTACCTGGGAGTACTTTCGCGCAATTTGGTGTTGTGTAGTCGAGATAGACGGCGCGGGAGAATCGGCGTCGCGAAGGGGTGTGGCTTTCATTTTGTTTTCATTCAATTTGGCTTGTTTTTTTTCGGTTTATTTTTGTTAAACAACTCCTTTAGACTGATATTCAGAGCAATACTTTTTTTTATTTTTTCTATCCTCTATTTACCCTCATGTTCCACCTGTTCTCGGGCTCACCCCCGAGGCATTGTCCTTCCTGTTCACTTTTCCGTCGTTTGGTACGACGGAGGCGGGCCGGGCCGGGAGACACAAAAAAACGGCCCCCTCGGACGCTCCCCAAAAGGAGAGATCTCACGGAATTGGCAGCAAATCGTCCTTGACTTCGGGATAGCCGACTCGGACCAAGTACTTGCCCACAGCGCCGTGCATACTGATGTTCGCCCCCTTTTCAGCCAGAATCCACCCCAGACACATCTTCATCCGCATCCGCACATCGCGTTCGGCCAGAAATTGCGGCGCCTCGTAGCCACGAGAAGGCCCATTGCCGGATTCGTTGTGGTGTGTGAGAAACAGCGACGCGCAGAACCACATCAAGGCCTCCACCGACCGTCTGGGCTGCACGGGCAACGTCGGCAGCAGCATTTTGAAATCCACCGTGCCGTCTGACATGGTGTTCCGGCCCGGCTCCGCGAAATATGTCAACTCCTCGGCCGGGCTGCGGACCGGAAGTGTGGCCGGCGGGGGCGGTGGAGGGATCGGGATGTCCAGCATGCGGACGATTCCAACCGAGTTAGCAGCGGTGGTGGTGCCGGAATGAGTCCCTTGGCCATGCACTGTCGCCGTATGGGTTGCCGCATATGCGCCCGCATTCAGGTGTTCCGGATCCCGTCCATGTCCAATCAGATAGTCACGCCGGCGAAGGATGCGCTGCTGTACTCGGAATTTACGCTCGTCGATGAAAAGCAACATGAAAAGCTGGACAATCCGCGCAGGGTTGTCATACACCAGATTCCAGAGGATACGGTCCATCGCCCTGGTTGTCATGCACGAGAATCCAACGCCAACCACGTCATACACCGCAAACTGGAATCCCCCGCTGTGGGACTGGGCGGGTTGATTGGCATTGGTCGACGCGGGGTTCACGTGCTGCAGTAAGCCCTGCAAATGATCCATCTGCGCTTTGGGGTCCGAGTTCTGGATCGCCGCATGTTCGCTTATCAGGATCCGAAGGGCCTGCTCCGGCGAGGCAGCTTCGTTCCAAAGCTGGACTCTTCCCGCCGCGGTTGCGTGAAGTTGGAACAGCTCGGGCGTGACCAGTCCGCGAAACTGGTTAACGTTGCGCTTGACATCACCGTTGGCAATGCTCGGTGGCTGCGATCTGTTGATGAGGCGGGCCTTGTCATCTTCCCACACAGCAAATCGCATGGACCGCCAGTGGCGAAACACCCAGGCATAGCCGACAGTCAGCGGCGAGTTCCACCATGCATCTCGGTTCGGGGGGTTGTCCACCAGGAAAGTACTCGAGAGCAACGATCTGACTGCAATCAGGTCCGTCATCTCGCTTGCTGCCGCTTCCTCGTCGTTGAGATCAACCAACGAGCGGACATGACCGACGAGTATTCCGTCCACAACCTCAAGCTTCGAGATCTCGAATCGCGAAACTCCGATGATCCGGACCGTGGTTTCTCCCGAGGGCTCGTAGGAAACCGCAGTGATTCTGGCCACAGTGCCGACCCGCGAAATGAATGGGTATGCTCTGATGTGGACCGCATCATTTGGAACAACCATCATCCCCGGATCGCTCGGTCCTTTGAAGATATCAACAATGCCGATTGTCACTCCTACCGCAACAGCACGCCGAATCATCAGGCGGTCGGGAGCTGAAGACATAACCACCTCGGCCTGTCCACCAGGAAACAATGTTGCCATTCGCAGAAGAGGAATCGTTTGCTCTCCTCCAGCCGACCAGGGACGTTCCATTTCCAGCGTGTCCGCCGCTTGTCGTTCGAGCAAGTCAGACATCATCATTGACTTCAGCATCTTGTCAATGATGAACGTGGCCGGGAGAATGTGTCTGAACAAGGCCGGGCTGTATGTGATGTCGGATCGACAAAACGCACAGCACTGGGTATCGTCCACAGCGCGCCGGCAACAATCCCGGCAGAACATATGGCCACACGCCAGAGTGACCGGATCCAGAAGAATGTCACGGCAGATGGCGCAGGTTAGATCGTCGCGAGCATGGCTGACGAGCATTTCCAGAATGGCCATGTCGGCGGCATCTCGAGTGTTTGAGGCAGCAAGATCCTTGGTGCTGAGCGTATGTTGACCAATGGCAATATGCTCTTCGTCCATGGTGTACAGCAGAAAGAACCGTGCGAGAATCTTGCCCAGATGGCTCTCCAGAACCCCCATGACTACATCGTAGACAAAGGGGACCTGTTCCTCGCTGGTGCCGTCATCATTGTGGTTGCTGTCTGCCCAAGGGAGGTGAAGTTCCTGGGTGGACAGGATCGCAATATCCTGCTCGTCCAGCTGATAGATCTTCTCGCTGGTGTTGGGGTTGTGCTTGTCCATGTTCAGGAGTTTCCATTGAGGGAGTTTATCGGCCATGGGAGTGTTGTCGAAGAGCCGTTTGAGTCCACGGTTGAAGCTGGTCGACAGCAGCTTGACCACCTTGGCAATCCAGTCCCGAAGATAGATATCCACATTGTCCGGGTAGGCGATGTGTCTCTGTCCACATCCGGCTATCGGGCAGTCGAAAGTCATCTTAATCATCTCGTTGGGGTTGCCCGAATGCAGAGTCCAAAGGCACCGCTGGCATATCGATCGACCGCAGCGAAGGGTCACCGGCTTCTGAAGAATGCACTTGCAATGGGGGCATCTCAGGAGTTCAACGATGGCTTCGACGTCGGGGTTTTCATGTGTCAGGGCCGCCTCGTTCAGATCTGCATCCTGCATCATGGTCTTCAACCAATCTGGGGGATACCAGATCTTCTCCCCAAGATCAGTCTGGTCCATCTTGTTTTTTTCGGGCCTGGAATCAAAAAGGGGAGTTCCAAAAGGTTAGTTATTACTTCAATTGAAACTCAAGTAATAATAGAGACACAATGAATGCTAACTCGGGGACTTGATAGATACCAAGCAACAAAAAAAGAAACTCACAACTGAACAAGGAGGAAGAGTGAAAGGAAGAAAGCTCAATGAAGGATAGAGTCAGAAGGCATAAAGGAATCAAATGAGCTGTGATGGGGTCAATTGATTTGAAGATGCATTGATAGCTCAGACTTAATTGAATAAATAAAAAAGATGAAAACAAGATGAAGTTCGGAATGGGGGGTCCAGGAACAGCCAGCTTGTTTTATAGAGTCGGAGTAATCGTCAGTAAAGTTCTCGATCACTCACCTTAAAAGATGATATTGCCCCATTGTCCAGTGAGAAAATAGAGAAAATACTCGCGATCTTCTTATTCACAATTGATAAGATTGGGGTGCACAATCAGTGATCGAGTAATGCATGACGAAGACACTGTCTGCACAATCAGTAAGTGGTAAGTGGAACGATGAGGAGCCTGTCCTCCGAGTCATAATGGGCATCGACGTGGCCACGATGCCAAAGACCCCGAGGAGGGGAATCGTTAGTGGATGAGAACAAATGCCAGTCACATCCGGGAAGAGTACGGCATCCAGACCCGGATCTCTAGAATAGCAATACCAGATCAACCCGGCATAGACGGGATCAATATAATTCACCATCCAGCCGCCCAGGCATAGACTTCCCCAGCAAGGCATGGAGGGAGCAAGTATGGCAGAGATGATATCAAGACGAGTCACATTAGTTCCGGGGGGGAATAAAGCAGTAGATGATACAAGTGGGAGAGACGGCTTGGAGAGCATGTCCTTGTTGGAGGGTTGGAGAGCATGTCCTTGTTGGAGGGTTGAGTCTCCAGATACAGCACACATTGAGCATTTTTGACGGAATGGCAATATTCATAAACGGTCATACAGACAAAAAATATCGATTCGTGCTTAGGAGCACTTGGTTGAACAAGAAAAGCGTCCGCTTCGTGCTAACTTCCAGGAATTGGTGTTGGGTGGGAGGGAGACAGAGGACACCGAGCTTCGGAAGCAAGGCCAAATGCCGGTGCTAGGTGAAAGCGAGAATACTCAGGCCGTAGCATCAAGGCCGGATGGCACTTCCCGGCGCAAGACGCCGTCCGATGTTCCCCAGAAACAAGGAGTAGCAGAAGAGGACGCTGATAACCCAAATAAAGGTTTCCATCGCCGTCGGCGCGGCGGGAGCGACGGTGGTAGCTGACCCCAATGCATTGGACACTGTTTCTAGCGCGCTTTTCCGGGCAGCCATTGGGATTGATATCATCTCAGACCCCATAGACATCACCACTGAACAGCCTAACAGGCTGAAAAGGACAGAGAGAAGGAATCCCGTGGCGGTGCGGTCAATCACATACCACAGGAAAGGGTTCACCAGGGCCAAGGATGCTGACGCCTGCAAAGTTGAATCCCATGGGAGTTTTCGCTGGAAGTGACATCCATGTTAGAAAACGCACACTTGAGAGAGTACTGTTGGCATTTCACACCACACACAAAAGAAAGACAAAGCACTTACAATAGCAAAGAGGATACCCAGAAACGAAGCCACGCTACGGACCACAGCCGTCCAGTTATTGACAGTTCCCGCACCCTTTGCAGCTGGTGATCGGGGAGTAGTAATCTGAGATGAGGTTGAGCTCGCAGCTGACACGCCCGCCTTTTGTCCATTGGTGGGAGCATGTGGCCGATCCCACATGCTATCGAGATCTGGGAGAAAAGTTCCGAGACCAACACCGGCAAATCCCCAGACCAGGAGGTGGAGCCAGTTCGACTGGATGTCCAGGGCACCATCACGGAGGCCCAGTAGCAAGGCGCCGTATCCGAGGCCTAAAGCCAAGAGGGTCAATTTTCGTAAGACTGATTCTGGGAATGGACCGGAAGGGTCTAGTGGGGTTGCTGTTGCCGCCGCAGTGTCGACGGCATTGATGGATGACCGCAGGCCAGAACGGCGTTTCATGAGGGCGTAAGTAGCATCATCAACTCCATGACGCTTGACCGGGGTCTGAGAGCCGGTGTCCCATGGAGTAGCGGGCTCGTTGAAGAACTGGTCATGGGAACCACCGGGAGTGGTTGGTGTGCCAATGATGGGCATGAAGATTCCATGTAGGGCTGAGGTACGCAGGTTGATGCTCGATTGTGCGCGACTGAGAGGATCTGCTACGGAAGAGCTACCTGGGGTAGAAGTGGATGAAACAGGGCCATTGAGGGCGCGGCGGATGGCTTCCAGATCGGCGACAGACAGCGTGCTCGTGTTGGCGCTGACATCGGCGTCGTTGTCGTGGTCATGGTCGGTGAAAGACTCAAAGTCCGGCGGTGGCGTGGGGTTGGCCAGGTCAATGGCAAACGGCCGGCGTGGGATTGGCCGGATCAGAGGCGGACGTTCACTTGACATGGCGAAGGGCAAAAGGGGGACAGTGGTAGAGGGTGTGTGAAGATGGTGATTGAATAGAAAAAGTCCGGGCACAAGGTGTCGCCGATGCAGAAAAAGAGCCCGGAAATTTCGGAAGGAGGTTGTAGATGCAGTGCTGGACGGTATCGGCCACACTGTTTGATGTTGGGATGATCACACAGGGAAAGGTTAATGAGGATGAAAATGGGCGAAAATGACGACAGCAAACGCGTATGCAGATACAAATTTCTAGAAGATGTGAAGGTTGGGCCAAATGTTTTGAAACGAAAGGATAGAATGTTGAGAAAAGCTTGTGCCAAGCAAGAGAGAGAGAGAGAGAGAAAATCGGATATAAAATGGAGGTGTACGGGAAAGCTGAGGCCGAGACAAGAAATGTAGAAAATTTGAGGCGCGACAGCTTTACACGAGCTGACCGTCTTTCTTGCTTAGACAGGTAGGAATGGAATGTATAAGGCGTAGGTAGGTAGAAGGAAAAGAAGGAAAGTAGGTGAAGGGGGATGGAATGAAGGGAAAAAAGCTAAGAGAAGCCGGAGAATTTTAGGAGCAACAGCATCGATCCTGGTCCAAAGCTAGAGAGACAGGGAACGAACGAAACAAGCGATGTTCGTTCGGCGCAACTGGTTGTGGCGCGAAGACAGATGGGTCAGACCCAGAACACCAGGGCAAGGCGGGTGTATAAATATCGTCGGATAAGGGGTGGAAAATATATATATATACAATTGAAAAAAACTCAATAAATGGTTTCAAATTTCGAGTCTCGAAGGCGGGCCCGTGATTCGCAGAGAAAAAAAAAAGAAAAAAAAAAAGAGAAAAAAAAGGTCTAAGCAAAAAAGGCGAGGACGATGTATTTGGGGTTAGCTACAGGGATTCTGCAAATCATGCAGCTGCGGCTGGGGGGTTGGCAATTGAGAACCGGGAACACTAGACAAAATAGATCACGGTGTGTGTGACAAGCGAGCTGCAGTTTCGAGAAAAGAGCCCGTGACCGCGACCGAGATTTGGGGAGAGCGGGGGAACGTGGAGAACGTGGGGACGGCAGGCAAACGGGCGGGCGGTTGCACCGGGACTCTAAATAGACGCTGTATATATACGAGCAGTATAAAACCCTTAGTAGCGGTGGTTGTATCTGAATAACGACGGTCGGTCCGGGGGAGAGAATAGGCACCGGTTTCGAGTGAAGTTGCCGTTAAGGCTGGGTGGTGATGGTGATTATGGTTATAGCACGCACAATCCCGTCAAACGCGGCCTGTAAGATTCGTGAAGGGCTGAATATAAGCCCAGCTGCCTGAGGAAGAAACCCGAAAACGAGTAAGGTGAATCAATCCAAATGACCGCCAATGCAGCTGGCGTTTGCTGAGGTCCGCCAATGGTGTTCCAACTCTCCACCTGGCGATCCCGTCCCTCTTCTGGTCGGTCAGACTGTTCCGGTCTGAGTGAGATGCAGGCTAGAATGTCGAGGCACCAAAAGAGTATCGATTGGACGGCTTGTGGGCAAAACGAGAGAAGATAGATGATTGGTTCGGGCACAAATTGGAGGGTATAAGCGACGTATATGAACAAGCTTTTATTGAATTGCGTCTGGATTGGATATATATGGGGGTTCTCGGTGAATTGATGGCTGCCGGTGCATGTACCGCAAGCTATGGTGTAGAAAGACACCAAAAAAGAGCAGAAAAGCAGATATCACAGAGAAGATTGAAGATGACCATACAAAAGAGGAGATAAAAGAAAGAAGAAGAAAACGAAGATGAGCGAGAGAACGCCGAAGAAGAAGAAATATCTAGAAAAATAGGTTGGGTGTGGGTTTCAAGATCACGCAACAAAATTCCCAGGGCAGGAGAAAAAAAAAGGTGGTCACTTGAGCAAAACGGCACGCTTCTCGCCCGCCAAAAGAAACACGGCAGGAACGAAGCAGCTCCCTCGCATTAGGTTTCCAGAACGAGCAAGTGCGGATATATGCATAACGGGGCGGCCCCTAGAACATTGTGAACAAGGCACAGGAAGGCACGAGTTTTCAACCGCTTCACGGCAAGACCGTTTAATTCAATAACCTCAATAGTGGGAGTTCCACGATTTTCTCAATAACGTCACAAACAATAAGAACGACGCCGAACCTGAAAGAAGATGGGGAAAAGCCGCCGGACAGAGCTCCTTCAAATCTGCAGGAACTGAACGACATACGCTAGCCACACCCCTGGTCGCTCCTTCTGCAAGCTAGATATACCTGCGGCCTGGTTGGCTGAAACAATTGGTGGGAAACAGAAATTCACATGTCATCTTGATAAACCACAACACCCTAACGCCAATTGTGACCCTAGCTGCAGTATACCAAGCCCTCCAAACCCTAACCATGCACAAAAATCATACAAGTGAACGGAGGCAGAAAACGAACGCTAAAGAAATCTTTGATCACAGAGTCGGACCTGTGCCAAAGACTAATGCTGATAGTACGCTAAAGGCCGCTACCAAAAGAAGACGGAACCGAAGGACGAACGTGAAAAAAAAAAAAAAAGAAGGGAAAGCACCGCGTGGCGATGTTTCCCGGAGGCGAGCGAGCAGAGAGCAGGGACTCAAACAATGTGGAATCCGAGCTCCCGCGCGGTGCCCATGTCAGAGTCACCGGAATCACTAGGCGGGACTCCTGCTCCCGGCATGTTGATCATCACCGCCATGCGGTAGTGGAAGCGGAGCACCTCGGGGTGGGGACCGCAGCCTCCGCGGGGGAAGACGTTGCTGGCGTGCTTACCAGACAGGTTGTACAGATCCTGCTGGAAGCAGATGATAGTGAAGTCGTTCTAAAGACAGGCAAGTTAGTACCAGGATACTGCCACACACTTTTGATACCAGCTCTTACATCGGGATCAATCGCCAGATTGTAGTTTTTAAACTCCCGCGCCACGTCCTTCTTCAGCAACATGCCGTTGCGGACCGAATTCATCGACTCGGTTGTGGTCGCGCACATGTGGACTTTGGAAGTCATGTTCAGATTGTCCCAGATAGTTTGCAGATGCGGCTGCAGGATCCGCACCGACTCGAACCCAGAGGCGGACCCGAAGGGGGCCATAACGTTCGGCTGGCCGGTGAGCTGGCAGTGACGGTCACGGCTGATCACGGCCTGGTGGAATTCGCGGCGTTGGCGGGGCGTCATGGATTCGGCGGGAACGGACTGATCCCACATCACGGGCTGGTAGGAAACATCGCCTAAGTGTTGGATGATGCCGAACTGGTTAGACAAGTCTCCCTCCATGAAAAGCCAGGAGGCCGAAATGTGAACTTACCGTCAGTGACAATGTAGTATCTCCCGGACTCCAAAGCCCGATCATTCCACTCCAGCTTCTGACCCCACCACGTCTCAATGTAGTGAGGGCGATTGAACTGAAAGACCATCTGAATCATATCCTGGAAACTGGAGTTTGTCATCCCCTTGTTAAGCACAAGCCCTCCAAGAACCATCATAGGGCTTCTCTTATCGTGGATGTGGACATCGCGGCCGAGGGTACGCATGTTATCGACCAGGCTAGATGTCTGCAACACACTATTGTATCTGTAGGTGGATGCACCAGCATCCGGAGGCCAGGAGGGATTCATAATGATAATTAGTAACTGGAAACGATCATGAGAATGGTGATTGCAGACGACAGTTTACTGAAAGCTGGAGAGTGAAGAAGGAGAGATTGAACGAGAGACATAGGGGAATAAACAAGACGTCTAGGAAGAAGAAGATAAGATAAAGGCTAAATAATGCCATTGGAAAGATATAGAGAAATAGAAACCAAAATAGGTCAAACCCTGGGCTGTTGTATATGCCATTTTGGTTGTGTTTTTTCGGCATTTATCAAATATTTTGGTTAGCGAGTAAGTAAATATTGAGACCAGGCCATGCCATTTAAGGAGAGGAGTTGTTGATTCTATATGGGTGTGATAAGTGATGAGATGAGAAAAAGAGATGATATAAGTCGATATCTGCCCTGGATCATTTGGAGGTTAGTCCCTTCCGAAGGAAGAAGATAATCAAGAAGAAGCAACACCTGCCTGGACATTACCATGGATGACTTGGCTAGAAAGAGACAGGATAATATGGGTTAAATAAAGGGGCGTGAAGGAGAACTTGAACTTGCTGTCTTCTATTCATTAGTGCTATGCCGTACTGTTAAGAAGAAAGAAAACCAACCCCCCCTACTCCTCATCCTCGTCTCTGTCTTCTTCACCACTCTCCTCCTCCTCATCATCCTCCCATGCTTCATCATCGCTGTCTTCCAGGCCTGCCGGCCGGGGAATCATCACGAACCCTTCCAAGCACGTGATTCTGTTCTGTGTCGAGTACTTCCCCATCAACTCGCCCGTGACCACGGCCGAGGCCTTCGTAGCCTTAGCCCCCCCTGCCTTGGACGGCTGGGCCGCCGCGCCCGACACGGCCTTGTGAAGTCCGGCGCCGCTGATCTTCCAGATACCGACAACACCGTCACTCGTGCCCGTGGCAACGAGCACCGACTCGTCTTTGCCGGCCGAGTCAGTTTCGGTTCCGGAGGACAGCTTCTGCAGGATTACGAAATCCTTCACGCGGCTGGCCACACCCGCGTCCCGGCCCCCAATGCTTCCGATCAGCCGCGCCGATGGCAGCGGCTTGTCTTCGTCGTCGTCCGAGTCGTCTTCATCGCCCTGAACAGCCGGAGCTGCCGCCGTGCTCGAGCTGGTCGCAGCGACAAGGTGTGCTTGCAAAGTCGAGTAGAACAAGACACGGCCGTCCTCTGTCGACACGGCCAAGATCGAATTCGTCGGACCCTCCTCTCCGCCGGCAAGCGTCACATACCGGAGACCGTGGACCTTCGTTTTGATAGTCGGGCCCAGCACCCGGCACCGCGGCAAGCTGTCGGTGCCAAACACAACCACATCCCGATCAAACGCCACCGCGAACTCGTCGCCCCCGTCGACCGTCGAGCCCCACGCAACACGGCGGCCTTCGCCAGTCGAGTGGCGGCCCTCGCCAATTTCCCGCAGCATCGTCTTGGAGAAATTCAGCACTCCGGCCTTGCGGCCCGTGACCAGGTTCCAGAGTCGCATGCAGCGCTCGCCGCGGCTCACGCTGATCATCAGCTTCAAGCTCGGGTGCACAGCGAAGTCATTGACGCCGGCCGGCGCACTGCCAAACGCCGCAGTGTCGCCGCTGGGTCGGCCCTGGACCTTCGGCCGCGGCACCTTGATCGCCGAGAGCAGCGACCAGTCGCGCGTGCGCGTGACGCCGATCGTCGAGTCCTCGCTGCTGCTCAGCAGCTTCGACCGCGTGGGGAAGGCAAGCGCCGTGACGCTGGACGCGTGGTGCAGCAGCGTGCCGACCTCGCGGTTCTTGCGGTTCTCGCGGATCGGCCGCGGCGCCACGCGCGAGAGCAACTCGTCGGCCTTGTCGGCGGCCGTCGTCGTTCCGTTCGGCTTGCCCGCGGTGCGCGGGGGGTGGGCGGACAGGTTGTACACGTTTATCCGCTCGTCGGTGCTTCCGGACGCGAGGAACAGCTTCTGGCCCTGGCCGGGCACCGGTGTCGACGGCTCAGAGAGTGCTAGGCTGCGGATGGCCGAGGTGTGGGCGTTGAAGAGGAAGGTGTCGGCGAAGGTGACTGAGCCGTCGGCCGCAATTGTCGCAGTGAGGCCATGGAGGATGCGGTCGTACGAGCCGGCGATGATCTGAACGGTGCACGGCTTCACAGGTGTCGAAGACTTCGCTTTGAGCACTTCGACCGCGGCCTTCGGCTGGGTCGTTGTCGTCTTCAGGGCGGCTGTGGTTGATCCGTTGCTCGCAGACTTTGGCTTTTTGGAGGCTGTCGTAGGAGAATTGGACTCGACTGCCGACTCAGTATGCTTTCGTTTAACCATTATGAATGATGTGAGGCGGTCAATTAATCAATTAATCAATCAAGAAGTTTAGAGTTTGGAGTTAAGCAAAAAAAGAAACGGAAGGGTGTAGGAAGAACAAAAAAGAAAACTTTTCAACTGGTGAAGGACAAAAGGCTCTAGACGGTTTCTCTACTTGCTTGCTCGACCTTATTTTTTTTTTTTTTTGTTAGTGATACCCGGCAGAAAAAAGATGGATATAGACCGCCTTTCTCACCGCCCAGATTGCCCCACCATCAATCAGCAGGACACTTACACCATATAACATGAAGTACTAACTTCACGATACCTTTGACATAGGTGTGAGATAGTAGAAAGAGGACACACTAGAACTGCCTAGGGAATCATTATATTCTATAGATACCATGGAATAGCAGAGACCAAAAATAGCCGTTCCCTTCAAGAAGAAAAGATAACACCCTTAAAAACATCTAACAAAAAACAAAAGCTGAGTCAAGCAAGTGAAGAACAAGAAGAAAGGATAGAATAGTAATTATGTAGAGGTGGAATAATGAAATCAAAGATTATAACACCATCGCTCATCATCCCCTAGTATGCATCATAATAGAAGAAAGGAGAAGCAATAAAGGAGAAAGCCGGCAATGCACATTAAATATAGGATAGGAAAAAAAGCTACACATCATGACACAAGGGTGTGGCAGACAGAGTGTCCACCCTCTAAGCATACCGCCCAGTCTGGCTGCTCCCCAGAACCTCTGCCGACTTGGCCGGGACCGCGGGCTTCGGCTTGCCGAGCGCACCCAGCGGCTTCCGCGGAATCTGTGGCCGCGTGTTCTCAACCTTACGGGAAGATGCAGTCTCAGCCGCAGAGTCGTCGGAGGGGTTGTCGACGTCGGTGAACCGGCCATAGCCCTGCGCCGTGCGCTGTACGCTGGACGACGCCCGCTGCTCTTCGTTGAGGAGGCTTTGCACGCGGTTCTGGATGCTGACCGCTCGCGAGACGCCGCCAATGCTTTTCGGCAGCAACGCGGGGGGCGCAGACGCTGTGAAAATCGCGGCTGTAGACACTGTGGTAGAGGACGATGGGATGGGGGGACCGCCGCCGTGCGCTACACGCTGCCGGTAGGCCGCGGAGGCAGCCTCGACGCGGCGGTCTTCCTCATCGAGCTGGCGCCGCTCCCACTCGCGCCGCATCTCCGGGGTCATGTCATCCGGGTCCTCAGGAAACCGCATCTCGGCCCTAGCCAGAGGGTCTGACGACTCCATAGGCGGCAGTGGATCTCGTCGGCTCATCTCTTTGAGCGGGGACGGCGTGCGAGGCGGCGGGGGAGCGGAGCTGGAACTGTTTGTGGCCTCGAATCTCTTGAATGCGTCGCCAAACTTGCCCGCAAGGATCTTAGAGCCCGACAGCCCCGTGAGACTGCCGCGCTTGCCGTGCTTTGAGCCCCAATCGTGCTTCTTGCTGTCAGACTCTTCCATGCTGCGGAGGAAGTCGACGTTGGATTCAATGGCTGTATCCTTCGACGGTGGAAGGCCCGGTGAAGGGGCCTTATCGAATAATCCCGAAACACCGTATGAAATTACTTGGCTCTTGCTACCGCCACTTCCTCCTCCAACTTCCTTCTCGCGCAGAAAGTCAAGGTTGGACTCTAGGTAGGTGCTTGAAGGCCGCGATCTTGACAAGGAAGTCCGCGCAGGCACGCTGTCAACCAACGTCATGGACGGGCGCACACCGTCCAGTGAAACTCGGGGCGAGGACGAGATTCGGTGGCTGGAAACAAGCACGTTTGTTGACTTAGGCAGCACTGGTGGCCGATCATCCAGCCTGGGCTTCGAGATGGGTGCACTATCCGGGATGCGGGAGGTGACTGGACCGCGGTTAATTTCGTTTTGGACGTAGCGGGCTGTTGAAGAGGACGGTACTCGCGACGGAAGATCAACATCGGATGATGATGGGGAGGAAGTCATGGTTCCAGTGGAAACCATGGAAGGCTTGGCGTGAGCCGCATAGGTGGGCATGTTGGACACGGCGCGAGACGAGATCTCCTGGAGATCTGGGTTGCTGAAGATGATGGCCTGGGCCTTTCCGATCTCCGTAGTGCGGGCCGGGGCAGAAACCACGGTGGTGAGCTCTGATCCGACAGCCGGAGACCTGGAGGAGGGGACCTGTGAGGTTGGGGTTACTGGGACAGTAGTTCTTGCCCTTGACATGTCGACGGAGGTCGGAACAACAGCAGGCTTTGGCCGGGAGTAGGTTTCCACTGAGGCAATACGCTGAGAGATGGGAGTGGGGGACTCTTGACGATCTTGAGGAGGGACAACCGGGGGAGACAGTGGAGCGTCGAAGTCGAACTTGATACCCTGGTCATGGAGCAAGGAGAACTGGTCCAGAGTCGGGAACCGAGAAGAAATATCGTCGAACGAGCCTTCACTGGCGGGAACAGGGCGGGTCGGAAGAGAAGCCGATGGTGGGTTTGCAGACACAGTAGCAGTGGTAGTGGTAGGGACAGACTTTGCCGCTGTGGTAGTTGAGGAAACGGAAACAGGAGCCACCGCAGAAAGAGACGGGGTTGGCATGGTTGAAGCAGGCACCGACACGGAAGAAGTCGGAGGAGCCGACGATGTCTTTCCATCAAGAGCGGCAAAGGGGTCTCCGTTAATGACCCTCATGGGCGAGGGACTTGGCTTCTGCGATACATGGGCAGTCGTCGACAGGGCAGCTGACGTTGAGGCGGTGGTGGGGCGGCCACGGCGCATCGGCACAATATCGGGGAGAACCTGCTTCTGAGGAGCTTCGGGAGCGAACACAGCTCCAACAACAGCCGAGGGTTTCGATTTCGAGTCCGTAGAAGCACGGGGGTCTTTCCGGGGCTCGGATTTGGAGCGAGCAGCATAGATATCGGGGACGGGGACTTCAATGCCTTGCATGACGCAAGACTCGCGAAGGACTTGGTAGATGTTTGGTCGGGCTTCGGGGTTTTCCTTGAGCATGGAAGCTGTGAAGAGAAGCGAGAGCTAGTTAGCATATAGGCACCTCTCAGACCGCACCATGGCACAGAAGAACCTACCAATAAGCTTCTTTAGCCGGTCGGAAAACACAGGGTAGGTGGGATATCTGAAGCTAGCATTGAGGATAGCCAGCTGGCCTTGGTCCTCAAACGGGGTGGTGTAGTAGCAGAGCTTGTACAGAAGCACGCCGAGGGCCCAGATATCGGCCTTTTCGTTGATGGGCTGTTTCCGGTACACGTCGACCATTTCGGGACTGCGGTACTGCAGCGTGGTGTGTTTCTGGATTTCCTCGTCGATGAGGCGGCATTCGGCAACGGTGGTGGCCGCAGGTCTTGGCGGAGCGGCGGAGCCAAAATCGCAGACCTTGAAGCGCTTGCCGGCGGAGGTTTTGAGGATCAGGACGTTTTCGACCTTGAGATCGCGGTGCAGCAGCGGCGGCTTGAGGTAGTGCATGCAGGCCACGCCCTCGGCGACATCGGAGAAGATCTTGAGGATTTCCGGCTCGGTCAGGCGGTGTTGCAGCCGCGTGTTCATGAAGTCTATCAAGCCGCCGCCGTCGCAGAACTCCATCAGCAGGAACACCTCGTAGCCGCCGCCGCGCATTTCCGAGGCGTGCGAGTCGATGTATGTGACGATGGCCTTGTGGCCCTTGAGCCGCTTCATGGTTTCGACCTCGGTGCGCATGCCTCGCAGCGTGTCCTTGTCCGGCACGGCCACGCGCTTCAGCACGGCCAGGTCGGTGCCGTCGACGGCCTGGGCGAGCTTGACGAGGTACACATGGGCAAAGCCGCCCTCCGACAGATATTTCTGGATGACCACTCGATGGCCGCCGACCTGGATCTTGGTGCCGGGAGCGAAGGTTCCGGGAGGGGCGTTGTTCACCGGCGGTGCCGCCACGGCGTACTGGGCCGGAGCGGCAGCATGGCCTCGGCCCGGGGGAGGATACTGGCTGTGGCTGTATGAGGCCATGGTATATACAGGATTCTGGGACAGGAGGAACAGCCAAAGCCAGGGCTCGAAGACGGATACGAAGAAGGAAGATATCGAGAAAGGAAAGGATGTCGAGGGTTGGGCGAATATGAGAGAACGAGGCTGCAGGATCAAAACAATAAACCAAGGTGCCCAAACCGAGATATTCCTATAACGGGGTATGATGTGGAATATGCAATACAAACAGCGAGTGAGTTACGCTTCTGGCGGGGGAAGATTTTTGCAGGTTGGCGATTGGATGGAACCAAACGGGTCAAAACATCAAAAATAGGTGTATTTATGGAGAAGAATTCGAGATTGAAACAGCTGTAGTATTTTCGAGGAAGAAGAAGAAGAGATATTCAGGGTTTCTGGCCAGAGCATAGCAAGATCATGCTCTGCCTGCCTGTTTCGAGGGGGAAGGAGAAATTGCCAGGAGACCACAGAGACGAAGGGAGAGAGAGAGGGAAAACAACCAAAACAAAGGGGAAAGGAAGAAGAGAGAAGAAGTTGGGCTGTGAGATTTTGGAGATAAGATGAGCCGTTGTTGTGTTTTGTTTGGTCTGAAGTGAGTTTGAGTTTTAGCTACAGTTGCATTTCCCCCCCTTCGATTTTGCAGTTGCAGCTATTACGTATGTTACACTCTGGTTCTGTAGGCTGCGAGTTAGAGGCGGGTTGTGGGTGGAATGAGGTTTCGGAGTAACTGGATCTAGTGAGGTTGTAGTCAGGTTTTGCTAGTGAGCGACTATGGAGCGCCAGGGGAAAATACAGAAGCCTAAAATCCCGACTAGGGTTTCTAGGGTTAGGGTTGTTTCGGGTTAATGTTCAAAGTTGATTCTGGAGAAGTCTGGATGTCTGGCAATCAACAAATTAGGTATCCGTTTCCCCACGTAGCACGAACTGGCTGATTTGGGAGTTTCCGCATGACAAAAGTCACGAGGAGATCTCGCTAAGGCCGGTATGGAAAACCGGACGAGGTTCGCTTGCTGTGGAGACTCCACCCCGTACACAGCAGCTCGGAACCGGAGTTCGGGGGGCACCGGGCGAACTGAGGGGCGAGCACGGCATTTTATTTTCGGCGCGGGCCTCCGTCTTCCCCCGGAGGCGAAGGCTACTGTGGCCTCGCCGATGCTACATCGCCCGGTTGAAACTTCATTCACCCGTACTCGTACACGCCGGATGTCCTGGTGCAACAGTATATATTGCCCAGGAGCTGCTTTGAGATGACTGCATTGAGAGAGGCGAGAAAACAGGGCTCCAGAGACTGAATGATTGGGCAGGAAGATGCCCTGGGAGTTCAGGCCGCTGTGGACTTTTCTAGACACGAGTGAGGTTTTTGGTGCTGGCCGTGTATCGTGTTCACGTCGGCGTTATTACCTGCAAGGAACTATGAGCCGATGCAAACCCTTGACACCCGGCCCAACAAAGGAGCTGACGAGCTGTGAGCATGTGTTTGTATAAATTAAAAAGCGAGGAGAGGTCTCACTGGTTCAATATATTCCAGTGCAGACCACGCCATATAAGCATCAGGAAGAGTGACACAGGACTCTGGAAACGGATAGTAGCAGTTGTTGTGAGGTGAAAGTTCCCTCATATAGAAATCCTTCCCTATAATATGTCCTAAAGATCCCTGGAAGTGAGAGCGGCGAGGTGGAAGGATTCTGGTTGGGTAGAGGAACAAGAGCAGTAACCGCAAAGAGACGTTGAATCTAGAGATGGAAGAATAGAACAAAACAGGAAAAAGGGGGGGAATTCGGATAAAATCTCTATAATGTTTTTGGGCTCAATATCAGAAGCGGGTAAAATAGGCAGGCTATTTTTATCCTTTTTATTATAATTTTCTGAAAATAAAAGTAAACTGGACGAAAGCTGGTGATAGCCACATTACAGAAAACGACAAGTGACAGTTACATTGACAAGGAGCTACGTGCGCCCGTTGATGGAGGGGAATTGACTGTGGCCTTACTCATCTCAATGCCATAAATGGGATCTTTTACCATTACCTTACCTCATATTCCACATTCTGTCTGTTTCTTTCTGGTTCATCTATATCGTGGACTGTCCCTTACTTTCCACTTCCGTCCGCCGTCTCACTCTGTATCGCCCTCTTCACTTTATGGGATGCTGCATGTCTTATAGGTACAAGCCCACCTATAGTGTGTGTTCTTTTATTAGTTAACAGTGCAATATCCATCTCTATGCAGGACCTCTTCAAGCCTTCGAACGGGATGCTCTACAAACACACCAAAGTCTGTTCTGTGTAATACTCTCTCCTGCTTTTGTACAAACGCATTCAATGCAAACGAAACTGTTTCCATACGTACCGGGACCGGACTAAACTGTACTGATTGATATCTTTGGAGAGCCATATCCCCTTAGTGACTCCGGCACTCTCTCGCCTATTCACCAGCCCGGGGACTAGACTAGTCCCTTACTTCCTACATACAGTATACAGCTTATCGTGGGATGTTCTCCAGGTGTCAGCGAATGTAGTATTCCTACAGGATCACTGGCCTTGGCTCCCGAAGAGTTCTTCAAAGGTTCGTGGAGACTGACGTGTCAGCCATGGATCAGGCGGAGAGAGACGAGGGGCAACGGGACTTCCTTGCCCCGACTTCCACTTACAAGCAAGCAAGTCTGGTGACAAAGTCTAGACCCGGGGCTCGGCCGTGGAATGTCGGCTACAGGAGGGCTCTTTGGGAACAAGAACTCTGCACTCCCCCTCCATATGGAATGACACCCCCGATGGCTCGGATGCCCCTTGGAGGACATGGCCGATTGCTGAGGGACCGAACAGAAAGCTGAAAGGACTCTTACATACATGGCCACTCCTCTCAGTATTTCTCCGGCTCCTTTGATCCCCCTTGATCCTTCGAACAGAGACGGCCGGCTCTTTCTTCTGCTTACTTTGGGGGCTAACGTTGGACGCCCATGGGGGTAGAAGCGAGAATACGACTGGACGGGCGTGCGGTGACTTCTTGTGCCATTGTTGGATCGGATGCTTCCCCCAAGAACATAACGTATATCGATGTGTGTGTGTGCTGCTCCTCATGCGGTTGTTAGACCCGGTATTCGGCTCGTTTTCAATCAAGAAACCACCCAAAGGTCCAACCACACTGGAGGATCCCCGGAATGGAGGAGCCTCCTTTAAATTGCTTATTACGGTCCATTACATACGGTACACGCCATATACGAATGATCCTGCCTTCATCAAGACTGGGTGCCCGAGGTACAAGGCAGTGCATGCACTTATATAGATGAATGTGGGTACCGCCTTGTATAACCACGGCGTGTTGGATGAATATACAGTACTGGGGTTAATCTATCCAGTTCGGAAAATCTCTATATACACACCTTCTCCCAGGAACTTCTTCTCTTGCATCCTGGTCAATGGTGACGGACTTTTGTGTTTCTTCAACCACTCTTCACACCGTTGCTTTGCATCCTCCTGCTTCTGACCTTCTGCATTGGTACTGGCAGATATATCTTCACGTCCATACACACTTTCTCAAGCCTATAAAAGAGAGAGCTGTCTCTCCAGTTCCTCCGTTTGATAAAAGGTGGCTTACGAGGTATTTCACAACACCACGGTCTTCTGTCTCTTCGTCTTTTCGTCTCTCAGTTCCATACTAACCAGGTACAGTCCAAAAACAAGCATAACCAGCATCCCCCGAATCATCATCACTATGCATTTCCTCAAGTCTCTTTCCGTGGCGGCCATCCTCAGCCTGTCTGCCGTGGCCTCACCCGTTGCCCCGGTGGCTGACAACGCCGTCGAGGCGCGGGACCACATTGAGATCCCGGTGCAGCTTCCCAGAGAGCCCAAGCCGACCCCCGTCATTCAGCGTGCCGCTGCCAACCCGGATGGACCCAACAAGAGTCTCCCCGTGGAGCCTCGGCCGACCATGAAGAGACGTGAGCCCGAGGCCAACCCAGCTGGACCGCCGTACTTCTCTCTGCCCATAGAGCCTCGGCCGACCATGAAGATCCGCGAGCCCGAGGCCAACCCAGCCGGACCGCCGTACTTCTCTCTGCCCATAGAGCCTCGGCCAACGATGAAGATCCGCGAGCCCGAGGCCAACCCGGATGGACCCAACAAGAGTCTCCCCGTGGAGCCGAGGCCGACCATGAAGAAGCGCGAGCCTGAGCCAGTCTCCCCGGACGGACCTAGCAAGACCATGCCTGTCCCCCTCAAGGTTCGTCGGGACCAGAACCCCCCCTCTGTATCCGGACTGCGGGAAGCTGCTGGAATCCCCGATGTCGGCATCGACCGTGAAGTCTTGACTGCTGTTTTCCCTACAACTGCTGCCACTACGACCGGCGCCGCTGGACCCTCTGGACCCTTTACTGACCCGCTGCTGATTGAATCTCTTACCCGGACATCAGATCTAGGTGCCTCCGTGTCGCCCACCTCCACCGCAACTCCCACCATCGGCTTCTGCGCACGTATGAACTGCCCGCCATCCCAAGTTTGCGTCGAGACAAAGCGCGGCGCCGTTTGCAGTGATGCAGGCTTTGGAGCCCGGCAGCAATGTGGCCCGGTCATCTGTCCGGTCGGCCAGGTTTGCTGCAATGAAAGCTGCGGAATCTGCACACTGCCCCGGGGAAACTGCATCATGAAATATTGCGCGTGAGACAAGCGAACGAAGTGGAAATCGATAACTGGCAAATGGACAATGGACATCTGGATTTTTGCAATGAACGACAAAAAGTGGCGGCTGGCTTGCTTAGAGGGGGCAATGAGTCTATGGCTCTTGATTTTGACTTGCCAGTGGCCATTGAATGCATGAGTGTTAGTGGAGGGTTGCTTGAAAAGGAGAAATTATGTCTGATCTTTTCCAACTATCACTATGACTCTGCTCCGACAATAATCTGTTGCTGACTCCGTGTTCCTACTCGTGATATCCTGCCACTGCTGAAGAAGATGTAACCCCCTACTGAATCTGTGCGGCTTGAGTGGCGCGATGTTCAACTCTAGCCGTGCTCACAACCCCCCCGATATGCGCCGTTCCTCGACTGAGGATCAGCCACGCACTGATAGCAGTCAAGAAACCGTTCCGGTTCTCCTCCTGAACCGTCGGCCGCAGACCCCCCAGCGGCGAGATGCACTGCACACTCCCTTTCGTGTACTGGCTGTACAGCCACAGCCCGTCGGAGTAGTCCGTCTGCACCAGCCGGAGCTGGCACGCCTCGACATCGAGACACGCCTGCTCGTAGGCGCGGAAGAAGCTGTAGAAGCCGGCGCCGTACACGAAGATGGCCTTGGACTTGCGGACCACCAGCGCCCAGGACACCAGGCACGGGGCCGTGTCGGAGCCCGCGGTGCTCTGTGCCGGGCAGTCGGAGAATGTGGGGTCGCCGCCCAGCGTGCCGATTGTGAACACTTCGCGGGCGGTCGGCTCGGGCTGGAAGTACGGCGATTCGGTTTGCATGTGGCCGATGAAGAGGTTTGCTGCCCCGTCAAACTGGTACTGGTACAGCACGCAGTGCTCGGACGCACTGCTCCAGAACCACGTCGGCCCGGTCGACTCGACGAGCAGGCCACGGCCCACGTACACGTTGAGACGCTCCTGCGACAGCGTGTCCAGGTCGTGATCGGCCACCCACAGCCAGTTGTTTTCGAAGTATCCAGATGCCCCCTTTGTGACGTGCATGAGGAGGCTGCCGGCCATGCAGCGGCGGTTGACCACATCCGACTTCGGACAGTCGGCCGTCTGCAGGTTGGTTCCGGTTGCTCCACCAATACGGACGTGAGTGTCCCACATTCCAGCAGTGCCCTGGGTGCTTTCATGGATGTTCCACTGGATGAAGATGGCGCCGGCCGTCGGTCCCCGGGTGTTGACAATCAGGTCGGAAATCTCCACCATGCCCGAGTCTCCCGGCTTGCCCACCTGCAGCACAGGCACCGGCTTCAGCTGGTTGGCGAAGTTAGGGCCGTAGCACACGATCTGTGGCCACATTTCCCCAACAATGCGTGTGCCAACAGGGATCAGCACGGTCGAGGCCACCGGGTACACGCCGGCAGGGATGAAGATCACGGCCCCACTTTCGGCGCCGACCCGGAATGCCTCCCGCAGGGCCTCGGCCTTGTCACCCTTGCCGTCTCCGACAGCGCCAAAGTCAGCCACGTTGAGAAAGGCGCTTTTGGGCAGCTCGGCGTACTGAGGCTTGGAGCGGGTGAAGAAGTGTCCGCTTTCTGTGAGGAGTCCCGGCGACTTGTCAGGGGGTGGGAGCACGTCGGCCACGTCGATGCCGGTGCCGTCCTCGGTGAGGTAGCGACGGCCCATGGCCCAGGATGCGATTACTTGCGGTCCTCCGGGAAGGATTGTTGGGCCGTTCTTCACCATCACCACAGCCTCGTTGGAGCCTTCGACGGCCAGGTTGTCGATGGTCACGGCCGGCCGGGACTCTGGATGTACGATGATGCCGTACGAGACCGATGAAAGAATCGAGTCAATGAGGGTGATACTGCCGATTCCGGGGTGTTCATCACCACTGGCTACATTGGAGCAGTCGAATCCGATGTAAGCCTCGATAATGGTGATGCCGTGCCACGTCCAGCCCCAGTCCCAGATCATGGAGACGGCCACGATGGGCTGACGGAACACCACGTTTCGGACAGTAAACTGCTGGCTTCCGACACGCATACCGATAGCGCCGCCGGTAATGCTGATATCACTCATAAAGCCTCCGGAGCCGTTTTCAGTGAAGATCCCGACGGCGGTGGTACTGCTGCCAACCTTCATGATGATGTCGATGTTCTGCAGAGACGTGGCCTGGGCAACTTGCCAGTGGATTCCTGTTGGAACGTATCGGCCAGAGTTTCCTTCGGGCATTTCCGTGAGGTCCAAGACCAGATTCCGGATTTGTCGGGTGAACTGGTTCTGATTGATATACCACTGGCTTCCGTTGCCTCCGGGTAGATATACATCGGTGTCGATGAGGGCTATACCCGAGAAGTTAGGGAGACCTTTGATGGTGGGCTTCTCTTCGGTCGTAGGATCTCCAATGAACTGCGTCAGATAGTACTGAACAATCGGTGCGGATACTCTGTATGTCCCCGCTGGGAAGAACACAACAGCTCCAAGTGTGGTTGTAGAACCGCATTTGAGGCCGCATCGGTTTCCATCTCGAATGGCCAAGTTGATGGCTTCGGTATCTGTTCAAGGAATGGGGCTTAGTGGTGTCGCTCTTGAAGCTTGATATAGAGAACTTACCATCCGTGACTCCGTCGCCAACTGCGCCATATTCCTTAACATTTCTCCAGACTGAGTAGCCCTTTGGTGCATAAGGCATCTTGGACATGAGCAAAGGTGTTAATATTAGCCTGTCATGGTGATGAAGTCGTATGTGGCTCAACTTACACTGCCATGTTTCATGTTAGCAAGCCAGTAGGTTGTGTTTGTTCCCTCGGCAGCTCTGGCCGGAGCCATTGAGACCTTGCGGTCGTCTCGATGGCCATGGTGGATTTGGTAATGAGCCTGTTCTTCTCTCTGGAGGTGTGAAATGGCTCTGGGATTGTTGAACATATAACTCGGTGGGGATGGGATCTTGATCTCGGGAACTGAGCTGTGATGGCCCACGACTACCAGCGGTAGAAGGACGAAGAGGCAGGCTGTTGCCCAAGCCACCTGGAAAGAGTGAGATGAAACCATCGTGCTTATGAAGTATCGAGAAGTTCAATGGACTGTGCTAGATCCTCAGGAGTATTATAGAACGTCTAATCGGCACCGAACGCAGCGTCGGATCTGAAGTTGCAAGACGTGAAGTGTGGAGGAGGGGAAAATAAGAGAAGAAACAGAAGTGTACGAAAACGCACACAGACCAGAGAAAAAGATATGATCGACCAGACGGACGAAATGGATGGGAGTGGCCATATCGTTGCTACCCATGAAGCAGCCATGGAAGTGCCGTTCCTTTGTGGACGGAAGCGCCAGCCAAGCTTCCGTCGGGGTTTGCTGCTGACATGTACCACTGTTTGGGAAGATGGAAGAACGGAACACTATGGAACAGCCGGCACGATGAAGAATCTCCCGATCTAGATGTGGAGATGACAGATCCACCGCATGGAACTACGGTTTTCGGATGGTTGTGTAGCCATTCCCCCCCATGTTATCCGTGTTGGGAGCAATCAGTGGCTTGTGAGGGGAACCCGAGGGGAGATGTTTGCTTGTTTGCTCATATATGGTGTAACAGGGCTTCGAAAACAGAATATTATCGCCTACCAAGGGCACACATCGTCCGAAGAACTCTGGATCCAAGCCGGTGATATTTGTCCATGGCTAGGGTTGTCTAGGGTTGTCTCGGGCTTGGGTTAAGGCCCACCTGTGCAATGGTTCGCCAGTTTCAGAAACAAGCAAACACCGAAACTGCAAGACATGAATGAACACAGAACCCGGGAATTTAAGATCGGTGAGATGTCTTCTGCTCAGAACTTCAAGCAAATACAAACGGGCCAGCGGCGGATATTGGACATTTTAAGGGCGAAATCCGGTAATGGTCACGTCAACAAACTTCTGGTCTGAAGCCACTGTTTATAAGCGTGCAGGCCAAAACTATCAAGCCATATGGCATTGACCCTAAGGATTCACGTTCGAGGGCGATGATCCATCTTCCATCCTATCTTCATTCTTTTCGATACATACACAATTCCGGCTTCATTTCCCTTCATATTCTCTTCTCTGTATCTGATTTATACATATTTTACTCTCTCATGTTATACGTACTTCTCTGTTACGATGAACTGACGCTTCTTTTTTAACAATTATCCTCCTCTCCCCTTCTCTCTTCCGCGTGTCCTTTCCCGTCCTTCTCCCCTCTTCGTTCTCGGTGTTTGCCTTCAATGGTTGTACAGCCATAAGCCATGTCCGTTCTACAGACTGAGGAGTACGTAGTGAAACTGGCGCCTGATGTGATCACAATTGACAGAGTTAGAATACTGACGCAAACGCTCTCTCTCCGCTCGCTCCTAGTCTTGTCACATACCAGCTCCGATCCAGCTACCTCAACGAAATCGCCGACGGAGTGGGCGAACGATTACTCACCATCAGCGATGGCTTCCTCAACACAGCCGCCTTCAAAGCCGCGGGCTGGCGCTCGAACCCGGGTCTGATCAAGCGAACCTACTCCCCGCCGATCCCGACCGCCGTAGCCTCGGAATACTTCCAAGCCCCGCGAGCCATCGGGCTGACCCTCGAAGACGAAGCTGATGACGGCGGTCTGCTGACTAGCGGCGGGGCCGACACGCTGGGCCCCGGCCTGGCCACAAAGCGGCGGCGGCGGCGCGAGCAGATGGAGGAGGACGACAGCAGCGATCTCAGCGACGAGAGCGACGACGAAAGCGACCAGCGGGCAGCCCAACAGATCAAGTTCGCCAAGATGCCGGTGCGGAACCGCGCGGGCTCGTCTCCGCCGCAGGCATCGTCGTTCCCGAAAATCGCCATGCCGACAGCGTCCCCGCGGGCCGCTGGAACTGGACGGCCTACGTCGCGACGCGGGTCGCAGTCTGCGCTGGAAACCGTCAAGGAGCGGGCGCGGCGGGATACTGTGACCAGCAGCGAGGTGTCGTCTGAAAACGAGATGGACGGGGCTGCTACGCAGCGGCAACGCGAGGCGGCGCGAGCTGCAGCTCGGGCAGCGAGATCTATGCCGCGATCTCGGGTTCCCGACCTCCCGCCGCCGGGACTCAAGCGGTCGGATGTTGTTCTACTGCCGGAAGAGGACGAGGACGACGACGACGATGACTCGGATGACGAAGACATGGCGGGAGACTACCCGGACAGTATCGATTCGGCATCAATCCTCGATCTTGCCGACACAAATCTGCAAGCATCGCCTACAGCCCAGGTCGTCGGAACGCCGCCCCGCGAGTTCGCGCGAACGTCAACCATTCGCCGCTCGCAGGCCCCTCCGCCGCGATATCTCTCTGCTCTGCCTCCAGCCCGGCCTCTCAGCGCAATCCGCCCCCTGAGCATGGTACAGCCACGCAGTCTGCTCTCGGAGGGCCTCAAGACCAAGAAATCCAACTCGGCCGTGATGCCGTTCCAGCGCTTTGCGACGCTCGCGGGCCAGGGCGACCGCCGCAACCCGATCTTCCTGCACATCTACGCGCCGACCTCCAATAAGCCCGACAAGCCGTTCGAGGTGCTCATCCGCCGGGACATCAGTGATGATACCGGCAATAGCCGGGCGGTGACGGTGGCCGATCTGATTGGCCTGAGTCTGCTGCGCTACATCGAGGAGAAACGCGAGCCGCCTCTGCCGAGTGACAAAATGTCCGTCAACTGGTGGACGCTGCGCATGGTTGAGGACGGAGAGATTGATGAGGACTTCCCGCCGCTGGATCGGCGGCGCCAGCTCGCCTCGTTCACCACCGCCAACAATAGAGCGGCGACCGGGGGTGGCGGCGGCGGTGGGCGCGGTATGGGGCGGATGCGGGCAAACTCCAAGGCTCACGACGACTTTGGCTTGGTTCTGGCCACGCCGGATGGCCACGACGCCAATGTGCAGCTGACGCCCGAGTACGAAGAGGAGGAAGAGCCGGAAGACGAGCCGGTGGCGGCGGGCGGAGACGCGGGCGACGACAAAGCTGCACAGCCGGTGCCGCAACCGCCGGCGGCAGTCACGGTCGAGCCTACGTTTATGCATATCAACCCGGTGTTGAACACGACGTACCGAACACGGGCAATGCTCGCCGACATGCCGCCGCAGCCGACCACAGCACCGAATACCGCGCGAGGCCACCAGAAGCTGCTGCGTGTGCACATCCTATCGCACGATACCACAGCCGGCCAGCTAGTGACGCTGGACGTGACCACCGACACCTACCTGGCGGAGGTCCTCGACACGGTGTGCCGCAAGCGCCAGCTAGACAAGGCGAACCACGTGCTCAAACTGCCCGGGTCGGGCGCGGTGGTGATGGTCGACCGGCCGGTGTCGTCGATCGGGAACGTGTCGGACCTGGAGCTGCACCGGCGGCGCTTTGCAACCGACGGCCCGCTGGCCGGCTCGCTCGGCACGTCCTCGCCCAAGGGCCTGCCGCTGACGACCGACGGCGGGCTGCAGCCGCCGCAGTCGATGCGGCGCGTGGTCCGCCGCGCCGGCGGTCCCGGCGGTCTGGGCGGCGGCCCGCTGCAGCAGCACCAGATAGTCGGCGGCATGCACCCGCTGGCGCGCGACGCGCTCAAGCAGGACGAGCTGGGCACCAGCGTCAACTACAAGAAGTACTCGGTGTGGCGCAAGCAGCCGATGCGCATTGTCGGCACCAGCGAGCGCATCCTGGTGATCGACGGCGAGTACATCCACATCATCCCCGCGTCGGGCGGCCGGGCGCTGCTGGACGGCGGCGGCAAGACTACGACGGTGCACTTCAGCAACGTGGTCGGGTGCAAGGTGGTGCGCAAGCATCCGACGAACTTCAAGGTATGTTGAGGTCTCGGGTTGACATATAGGGTTATCCAAGTTAGGGTTATGCATGCTAATTTGTTCTCCTCGCTTTGAAAACAGCTGGTGGTGTACAAGGCGACCGAGAGTAAGCGGTACGACTTTGAAGCGCGGAGTTCCGGTGAAGCTGCCGAGATTGTGGGCGAGCTGAAGAAGGGAATCTCGCCATACCGAGATGTGTAAGAGTGAGCGTTATTTACGTGGATAGTTCTGTTGCGGATACGGCCGACGGCTCTCTTCACGCCATCCTGAACGCAGCATCACGACGTACCGTTTTTTTTTCCTCATCGGGGCCCACGCATTCGGTTCTGCTTTGCTCTCTTTTTTGTCCCCCTTTGCTATCTTTGGGATTCTTGCTTTTCCTATGGGGTTGTACAGATACTTGCAGCCAGATGTCATTCAACGAAGGAATGGAGAGGATGATAGCAAGACAACGTGGTATTCCACCACACAATGAAGCTCAACTTCTATATATAGATAGGGTTCCCGCCTCTGGGCCGATTCCTTGAAATCTTTTCTTTTCGCGGTCTCTCGCCTCTTGTTCATTTGGATTCATCAGGGCCACGCAATCAGTCACGCAGGCCCGGAAATCTCGCTCACCCCAACACGAAGCCGTTGCGCGAGAAATCGCAAACAACAGCAAGCAACCACGCAACAAGGCCAGCCACATCAACATGACGTAGTAGCTTGTGTGGCTTGCCACCCGGCTCCCAAAATAGAAACTCTGTCTACCCGAAAAAGAGCTCTTTTGCCGTCGTCCGGTATGCTTGCGTGCACTTCCTGCGTCAACACACTTTTGGCTGGCGGGCTTAACCCTAAGCGGCCGAGCCGCCGGCGTACGTAGGTGATCCGGTTAGGCTCGACGCCGGTGGCAGCGCCGGCTCCGGCAGCGGAATGCAGGAGAGAATGCCAGCGAATGGCCGCAGGGACTAGCGGGGCTAAGCGGCCGGTCTAGATTGGGTACATGTCCAATGTCAAGCCTGACGGTGTCAACCTGGCGACTGTCTCCGGAACTTTGAGTACGAGGTGGCGCACGTATATAAGAGAGTTGGATACAGGAAGGACGGCCCTTTGGGTTGGGAATTTTCTTTTCTGTTTCTTCCTTCAACTTTGTTCGCCTATCTTCTTACTGATTCTTGATTCTGCCCTCCCGATCTTGAGTTGCTCCCGAACCCATCCGTTCGCTACACATATATACACACACACCCAAACCCGCCATTCACCATGAAGTTCACCACTGTCCTCCTGAGCTTCGGCCTCGCCTCTTCGGCGTCGGTAAGTTCCAGCTGCACCTCACCTCTGATTTGCGTGAAGCACACGAAACCTAACCAAAATCCACCCAACCGTAGGCCCAGCTCCCTGGCGTCGTGTCGTCGGCCCTCTCGGAAGGCGGCGGTATCTTCTCGGGCGCCTCGTCGCTCTACAACAGCGTGGTCGGCGGCAGCAACAGCGCCGAGGCCACGCAGACAGACGACGACAGCTCGGCCACCGAGACTGCCGAAACCACGCAGACTGACGATGACAGCACCGGCACCGACACCGCCACGATGTCGTCCACCATGACGGCCGACTCGTCGTCCAACACTGGAAGCAGCAGCAGCCACAGCAGCAGCAGTGGAAGCAGCACCAGCAGCAGCCATAGCAGCAGCAGCAGCCACAGCAGCAGCAGCCACTCGTCATCGACCACCTCGCCAAACGTCGGCGTGTACCCCACCGCGGCTGTCGGTATGGGGGCGCTCGTCGGTGGCGCGGCTATCATGGCCAACATGTAAAGGTGTGTGCGGTTGAAACAAGTCGTCCTGGCCGGCTTTGGACTTGTCGGCGGGAAAATCGAGGGGAGGATGAAAAGGTCCCGAAGAGGGGACCGGTAATGTTACATAGTTTGCTTCCTCCGTTGCAATATTGGAGATCATATTATTGTAATTACTCGTTACACACATAAATCTTGATCAACGCCAGAATGGAATGCTGCTGTGAATCGAAGCCAACCAAGCCTTCAATCGGTCGTGGGCCGTGTATCCTGGTAAAAGTCGTCGATGATCTGGAACACCGACGTAACCGCCCGTAACGCCTCGTCATCGACAATTCCACCAAGCCTATGCTGGATCTTGTCCGGGTGCCAGACCGTGCGCTCACGCTTGAGCAACTGCGCCAGCTCGGCGTCCTCAACGGCCGTCTTGCGGAGCCCTGCCTCGCGGGGCCGTCCCAGGCCCTCCGCGAAGAACGTGCGCACCGCATCACGGGACACATCGGCCATGCGGCCTGACGCCACCGGCCACGGGATGCCTCCCACCGAGCCATCCCACCGCGTCCACGCACCCGCGCGGTAGTCGGCCCAGCGGCGCTGCGACTCGGCCGACCGCTCAATATCCCGCCGGAGGTCGGCCTCGCGGAGCCGCTGCTCGCGCGCCACGGCCTCCCGCTCCAGGACGGCCCGCTCAGCCGCCTCGTCAGCACGGCGCTGGCGCGCGCGTTCCCGCACACGCTCGGCGTGGGCCTCGGCGCGGCCGTCGGGCGTCTGCTCCCACATCTTGCGGCGCACGTACGCGGCGTACTCGTCGTCGGTCATGCCGTCCAGCTTGCCGTACACGTGGGCCGGCTGGCCGTACACGCCCTCCCAGTAGGCGGCGCCCTCGTCGTCGGCCATGGCGTCGAACAGCGACTCGCGGAACGCGGCTTCTTCGTCGAGCGGGGGCTCGGCGTACGGGTTCTCTGGTGTGGGGGAGCGCGAGCGCCGGCGGTGGCGGTGGCGTCGGTGGTGGTGGTGGCGGTGGCGGTGTCGCCGGTGGGAGTCGTCTTCATTGCCGTCTTTGTCGGCGCGGGTCTCTGGTTCATCGCCGTCCTCCCGTGTGTGTCTGTGACGGCGGCGTCTATCGGACGAGCTCTTCAGTTTCAGAGGGCGAGGTCGATGGCCAGTGCCTATCGGGGAATGACCACCGATCTTGGTCGATGGGATAGCAGTATCGGAGGTCTCTGCGTTACTTTCTTTTCGTGATCTGTGGGCATCGTCGTTGTTTGGTGGCTCGGGGCCTGGAGACTCGCGCTGTCTTATCGGCTTCGACTCGACATTCATCGATGAAAGAATATGCCGCCGCCGCGGCGATGCTTCTCTCTCCATGATTCAGGTGCGGTAGTATTCATGATAGAATAGTGTCGGAATGCTGCAATAAGGGTTCAAGTCATGGCTTTGGTGGCAGTGGTTCGGGACAGAATTTGTGGTGAAAACTGAAAGAGAGAACAGTCAGAAATTTGCAAATCGTTTGCAGTTGAAGTTTTGCCACCATGCTCGCCAACCCTAAGCTCGAATACATTAGGGTTCTCGGCCACTATTTCAACACGTATCACAGGCTTCACTTCCAGCCGACAATCATTCCGTTTGCACATCAGTATGTCTCTCAGAAACCACTCAATTCAAAAACTGATACCTATGAAATAGCCACCAGCCAGCAGATACAAACATCAAGTCCTCCTTTAAGTGCTCCCTCGGATACCCCGTCAATATCCCTCTAGTACGCCAGACGCGTCTTCAACAGATCCTTCTCCACAATCTCAGCCGACTTGGCTTCCAGTTCTACCATATCCCACGTGCAGTTGATGTACCGGCCGGCAAGCCAGTCGCGGCGCTTCGACGTCAAGTACGCCAAAGTGTCGGCGCTCAGACTGGCCGTCTCGACGAAGACTGACGCGGGAGAGTTAGGGTTGGTTGAGGCGTCAGGCAGGCACAATCTGGTGGAGGGTGAAGAGCACGTACTGGTTCTAAATTCATCCGTCATCATCTCCGGACCGCCCACGATGTCGGTCGGGATGTTTCCAGGGTGGATGGAGAACGAAATCACGCCCTTCTGGCCGTACTCCGCATCGACGACCTGGGCCAAGCGCGTCAGGGCGACCTTGGACACCTCGTACGAGCTGACGTTGGGGTTGGCCAGGTGCGCCGCCACGCTGCTGACCTGCACCAGGTAGGCCGGACCGGGCGCCTTGAGCAGCAGGGGCAGGAATGAGCGGGACACCAGGTACGGGCCGAACAGATTGACGTCGAGCACGGAGCGCCAGTTGTCGGGATCGGAGTCGGCGATCGATGTCGGTGCGCACAGGATGCCGGCGTTGTTGATGACCACGTCGACGTGGCCAAAGGCAGCCTCGACCGCGGCGGCGGCAGCTTCGACGCTGGCGCGGTCGGTCACGTCTAGCTGCAGGGCGAGCGCGCGGGGCGGCGTGGCCCGGCCGGCGGAGGTGGCTGCAGCGGTGATCTCGGCCTCGACGGTCGAGAGGGCTGAGCGGGCCCCGACGGCGATGTTGGAGGCGCCGGCTTTGGCGAAGGCCAGCGCCATGGCCTTGCCGAGGCCGCGGGAGGCGCCGGTGATGAACACGGACTTCCCGGCGAGGTCGAGCTTGGTGGGGTCGATGGCCGGGTATGTGTCGCAGTGCACCGTGGAGGTCACGTCGTAGTCACCTAGAATCAGTTGCCCCGTGGGTGGTTAGCACACTGGGTGCGGCTATGGATAGCCGATGACAGCTGGGCTGGGCTTGTGCGGTGAAGATGGGTGTGGGTGGAGGATGTGCAGCTGGAGCTAAGGGCATTATGTCCGAAGACGGGCAGTCGGCAGGACCAGCCCCCAACACATCGGAGCATCGGGCCAGATATGTCCCGACGGGTTGAGCACTCGATGCAACATCGCAGCACCAAGACACAACCGCTCTCCAGCTTTCCCGTCGCGAGCTTTCCCCTCGGTCAAAACTCCACGTACCTGGACCCTCAAGGAAGTTGGGAGTTCCGCGAGGAGGAGGCATTGTGAGAAATTGCAGACACGCGGAGATTGAGAGCTTGATGGGTGGTGATGAAGAGAGCAGAAACATAAACCCCGGCTTTCTAACGACGAAAACCAGAACATCTGGATGCTATTCAAAGCTGCAGCTATCTGGCGGAGCCTCGGACCCTCCCCATCTTGGGGCCGAAGTGCGCTGCACTAACGCGGAACGGGGCTTAATGCTTGCTAGGTCTTAATGCTGGGGTCGAGCCGACTACCGAGATCCCGCATCCTTCAAGAGGGGCAACCCCTAAGAGATGCAGCAAATGCTTGAACTGTTCAGCTGTTGTTATTCGTCATTTAGAAAGCGTGTTTCGCACCGTACCCCAGCGGGGTCGGAGGGCGGGAGCGGACTCCCCGGGCCCAAACCCGGCTACGGCCCGGGAGGGGCAGTTCCCCCACCTTTCAAATTCCGGGCTTCCAGGACGCAAACACGGTCAAATACATCCATGCTAAACCAGCCGTCGTTTACTATGATTCCTGAATTTTACACATAGGCCAAAAAGCCAACATATCGAGGCCACCCAAACCTTGGTTGCCAGCCCCAAAATGCCAGTACCCGACGCCTTTCAATCGTGGGGGGGAAAGACATCCAAAGCCAAGGTTAAGGCGACAATGTGGGCACTAACCCCCGCTGGAAAGCTTCAGAAAACAGATCTGCCGATAGGCCAGGGGCTTGGGCCTTCAAGCTATGTCTCCATGGGTCCTAAGTGTCACAGTTCTTAGCCGGCTTGGTGGAAACACCGCAAGAGGTCGGTTCCTGGTTTCTTCTACGATTGCAAAACCCCGTGAAGGTGAATCGAATCGATTGGGAAGCATGACCGGAGAGAGATACGGCTATTACCACACAAATATATGCAGTAATTCAGTGGCGAGGATTTTCCTGTTCAAGCCCCGGGCCAAGGTCTCACCCGGGATATTTTGAGTGCTGACACCCGTGAAATCCACAAACCACACTCACTCTCTCCCTCTTTTCTGGGTATTTTCCGATATTCACAGACAACTTGCAATCCAAGCGAGAAATCCAGATCTTTCTTCGTCATTTTTTCCCCTAGCAAAGCGCTAGACTTCCCCCTCTTGATACACGCCAAACCCTCGCAAAAGAAAGCACCGGACTTAACGGACTTCAGATCGAAATGCCGCAAAGTCCAGACTCCATGGGGGCACGCGAGTGGAGCCACTGATCTTTCGTGGTCCGGGAACGAAAGGCGAAGAGGCGAAAGCAACAAGTCGCCGCAGCAGCCCACGCTCCACCCCTACTGTCCCAGAGGGCGCGTCCCGGACTACACGGGCTGGCTTGGCCTGCCTGCCCGAGCCAGGACTTTCACTGTTGCATCCAAGCTGGGCCGTTTGACAGGCGGGAACGGCCTGCGTCGCGGGTGCGGCTGAGACCCCTTAGGGTTGGGGGTTAGGCGCCCTTCGGCTCCGGCGTTAGGCTGCGGGCCGCGACGAGACGGGGTAGGTCCAACGGGAATAAACATCAAGGTGGACTTATGGTGTGGCAAGTTGGAAAGGAAGTCCGCCCAAGGTTGACGATGAGGTAGGAAGTACAGGGCATGTTCTGGTCGAGGGCTCCGGCACGCGTCGGTAGGTAAGTCCGTTCATGGTGTGTGATCTGGCGGTGGACAGTCCGCGGAATGCTCTCTTCGGTGGACACTGGCCGGTATGTGTGCTAGTCATCGAGATGTATAAATCCGCGCTCTCCTCCTCTTCCTCCTCCTCGGGGTGTTGAGCTCTCTGGCTTGCATCTCTATCCTCCTGGATACATCAGTTCGACCCATCACACACACACACTCACTCACTCACACACACTCACTCACTCACTCACTCACTTGCTCACTCGCTCACTTGCATCCCCCCACTCCCACCACCATGTCCACCAACACCGCCGCCGTGCTCGCCGCAAAGGGCGAGCTCCTCGCCGTGCAGGAGTACGCCTACCCGGTGCCGACCGCCACGCAGGTCGTCATCCGCAACCGCGCCACCGGGCTGAACCCCGTCGACTGGCTCGCGCAGAAGCTCGGCGCCGACCTGCTCCCGTGGCTGCACTTCCCCGCGGTGCCGGGCTGCGACATGGCCGGCGACGTGGTTGCCGTCGGCGCCGACGTCACCGCCTTCAAGCCCGGCGACCGCGTGCTCGCGTCGACCCACGGCACGTTCCAGCTGTTCGTGGCCGTCGACGAGCCCCTCGTGGCCGCCATCCCCGCCGCCATGGCGTTCTCGACCGCCTGTGTCGTGCCGCTCGGCTTCCTCACGGCGGCTACCGCGCTGTTCCTGCCCGGCTACCTTGCGCTGGACATGCCGGCCAGCCCGCGCGCGCCGCCGTCCGGCCGCACCGTGGTGATCTGGGGCGGGCCGACCAGCCCCGGCTCGTGCGCGGTGCAGATGGCCGTGGCGGCCGGCTACGACGTGGTGTCGACGGCGTCGCCGAAGCACTTTGACCTTGTGCGCAAGATCGGCGCGCGCGCCGTGTTCGACTATGCCAGCCCCACGGTTGTCGACGATGTCGTGGCCGCCCTCGCCGGCTCGCCGTGTGTCGGCGCCATGGCGATCGGCAGCCATGCCACCACATGCCCCGCCGACGTCGCGCAGCAGTGCGCCGAGGTTGTGAGCCGGGCGCCCGACTGCCGCCCGTTCGTGGCCAGCGCCATGCACCCGAAGGAGAAGGCGCCCGACGGCGTCACCGTCAAGTTTGTTGCTGTCGCTGACCTGCGGGCCGATGTGGAAAGATGCAATGCCCTCTTCCACACTTATCTGACCAAGGCTCTCGAGGCCGGCGAGTTTGAGCCGCTGCCGAAGGCCAAGATTATCGGACATGGACTGGATTGCCTTCAGGAAGGACTGCACACGCTGATGAAAAATGGTACTTCGGGCGAGAAGCTTGTCGTTACGCTGTGAAGGCGGCTTGTCATGTAAACCAACCCTAACCCTTATGCTCCTGCGCTATCGTGGGGAGGACACGAACATAACGCATTCAAACTGATGAATATACGCTTTCCTACTTGCCAACTTAACCTCGATGACTTCGTACTTCCACCACATTCTAAGCCAAACTACATGATTTCCCCTCCCCCGTCACACTCCCCTCAGCGGTAGTCCACTTCCCCCGCCGCCAGGTGCGGGTACAAACCCTAACCCTAGAGCGAGTGCTGACTCAAAACCCCGACCCTTCTTTTTCAGGGGCCCTAAAGCAAGGCTCTTTTTTTCTTCTTTTTTCTTGGTGGCATCTTCAACGTCGCATATTTTCGGTCGGCTGCAGAAGCAACACTTTGATTGAGCAAGCGAACGGCTTGCAATTGATTTTCCCATCCCTTACAGATCTCTTCGGGTTGGCCATTTATTTAATTTGGAGAGCTGCGCATTTGCGACCGTTGTTTGATTCCTATTTTCTCCCCTTTTTCCTTCTTCTCTCGTTCTTCTCAAGCCTTCTCTTGCGACTCAGCATGTGTGTTTTCCGTATGCGCCGATAGAAGCCAAACCCAACAAAGTCCACGATTCCCTTTCCCGATCTCGTCTCGTCGAACTTCCTTTTTCGCCATCTGCGCTCTTGCGGATCCTTCTCTTGCATCTTCGTCATTCTTTTCCTTTGTCTTCAGTCCCCTCAGTTCCACATCTATCATGGGCGGCCTGATACTTCTGATCACGCTCTGCGTATGTTCCCTTCTGTCAGCCTTCTGGTGGCCTCGTCTGTGGTGGCCCTCAAGGTTCTCTCGATGCTAACGATGTCTTCTCTGTTGTCCCCGAATTCAGGTGATCATGGCGCTTGCGTATGTGCTCTTCACTCCTGACGCTTCCCAATCCGTGTAACGCCAGAACCTAACTCCTTCTCTGCCTCAACAGCTCGTTCCTCGCCGGCGCACTCCCTCTCTCGATGAACCTCTCACAATCGCAACTCCGCTTGATATCCAGCATCGGCGTGGGCATATTAGTCGGCACGTCGATGATCGTCATCATCCCCGAAGGCATCGGCGCGCTCGCCGCACCGCCCGGCCACGGCCACACCCACACGCGCCGCGCGGAGCCCTCCACGCCCACCAACGACGCCGCCCACCCGCCGCCCGCGGCCGTCGCCCCCATCCCCAGCCACGAGCCCGACGAGCTGCCGACCTTCTTCATCGGCTTCTCGCTGATCCTCGGCTTCATCACCATGTTCCTGATCGACCGGCTGCCGCGCCACGCCACCGAGCACCTGCGGCCGGCGCCCCCGCCGCGCGAGGTCAGCCTCGAGAACCTCGGCGCGCCGGGGCCCGTGGGCAATGGCCACGCGCGCGCGAACGGCGCGGCCGGCGGCGGCGGCGGCGGCGGTGGTGGTGCGGACGGCGACGATATGGACGGCGAGGATATCGGCTTCCTGGAGAGTCTGACGCCGTCGCCGAAGCAGTCGCGCAGCCTGGCCACCACCACCGGCCTGGTCATCCATGCGGCGGCCGACGGCATTGCCATGGGCGCCAGCTCCAGCGTCGACAACACCAAGCTGGGGTTCATCATCTTCTTCGCCATCCTCATCCACAAGGCCCCGGCCGCCTTTGGCCTGACCTCGGTTCTGCTCAAGCAGGGCCTGTCGAAGCGCGCTGCCCGTGGCCACCTGCTGGTGTTCAGCCTGGCGGCGCCGATCGGCGCCCTCGGCACGTGGTTCCTGATCCAGCTGCTCGGTGGCGGCAGCTTTGACGGCGAGTCGGGCCACTGGTGGACCGGAATGCTGCTGCTGTTCTCCGGCGGAACCTTCCTGTGAGTGCCCCCCCCCTCTGCCTCTTCTCCTCCTCCCCTTCCAGACATCACATTGTGTCTTGTGTTTCTCACCCTATCCTAACATGCTCCTCTCTCATCTAGATACGTTGCAATGCACGCCATGCAAGAAGACCCGTCGCCGGCCCATGACCACCACCACTCGGCCATGATGAACGGCTACGGCGACTCCTCCGCCTCCTATCGCCGCCCGGCCGGTCCGCAGCTGCGTGATACTGTGGCCACTGCCGTTGGGATGCTGCTCCCGCTCTTGGCACAGCTGGGGCATTCCCATTAACTCCCCCCCCCGCCCGGTCTTGTCTCGGGACCCTTCGGGTAACTACTTCTCTCTTCCCGCTGGCTTCATTCTCATGTGCATATGTTTTCCCCCCCGTTTTCCCTTCCTCCTCTGCTAGACTGTGGTACATCCCCCGGCCTGTTTGACTACTGTATCACTGTTTCTTTCCTACTGTTGTCTTCTCCCTACGTGTGACTATATATATCCCCACTCGGGGGGCTCTCTGTTCTATGTCTGCTTTCCATGTTCATGTTTTCGTCGTTTTCTTGGATCGATCAAGGGGTTTTGCTTGGGTTGATTCTATCTGTTTTCGCGCATTAGACTATCCCTCTTTCTTTGCTTCAAAAATTCCAGCTGTTTTGCAGATGTCTTCTTTCATTGCTCTCTGGCTTCATCTAACGTGTCCAATATATGTCTCCGGCTAGCCCACATAGACTGATTGAAAAAGGCGGCTGGCGAGCAGACGAGAAATGCACGTTCCCCACCAACCACATATGTCCACATTCCCACTCCCGTTTGCCCTTCCAGAACATTTGGCATTAATTACGCGGCGACACAGACACTATCGACACAAATACCACATGTCTCAGCTCTTCAACCAAAAGCATAACTGCACCAAGCCGTCCAGGGACGCCAGCCGTGAGGGCTCAACATTACGGAGAGAATCACCAGAAGTCAAGTGCCAGAGAAAGTCCGGAACAAACATGAGTATTAGATTGAGAGGGAAAAAACGAGGAAAAACAGAAAAATGAACACCCATCCCAGATATGCCGTAATTAAATGCATGAAAAAGTGCTCCCGAAAAGTCCCTCCAACAAAAATAAAAAAGAATCTACAAGTAAAAGTTCCCCGCCTGTAGTGTGTGTGTTTCTTGCATACATTCTCCAAACTTGATCATCGTCGAAGCACCAGGCCACAAACTTGCTGTTTAACTAGATCAGACACCTCAACGTCTTTCCGTCCAGCGTTTGCAGGTAATGCAACCGGAACGACGCCATAAAAAGACAAATGCCGCTTTTTGGACTCGGATATCAATGTCAAACCGACTCCTAATGCATCGGCAGGCAGCCACGTGCACAGATGGATGTACATATCTGCTCGTTAAGTGAATGGAGTAATGGAGACCTCGGTAAGATAATGCATTATGCCAGCACGCGCATCGCTAACTCCAGAACGACGAGAACAGTACTCCGGAGCACTGACTGTTGATGATTTCGAAGAAAACACATCGATGAACCTCTAGCTGAAATCTATGTATCATCTAGATGATAGCGGTCCGGACACATCTATAGTTGACATGTACGAGCCAGACTTTTGCGCGCTAAAAAGGAAAGAAAAAAAAAGAAAGTTGGTCGGAAGATGTTCATTGCGTGCACTCGTAGTCAAGCCGTTCGGTCTATTGGCTAAAGCCCGGTGATTCGATTTGGTAGTTTAGGACTGGTGAGAGGGGAAAAACGTGGCCTGGCCGCTTTGCGCTGGAGCCGTCATCGGGCCTGCATCGGCCATGTCAATGTCGCCATTGTGCGACGTGTCAATGTTCGACGGGAGGGTCATCCGTGTGCCTCGGAACTCGAAGGGGAGGGCGCTCATTGGCCGGTTGGGCTCGTCACCGCGCACCTGTCTTGCCGACAGAGAAAGCGGTTGTTCTGCAAACATGTCTTCGGGAGGTGAAAAGTTCCACACCTCCATAATGGTCCGACCGGCTCTCAGTGCCAGTGCGACACACTTCTCGTCTTCAAAGGCCACGCGCCACACGGCCTCACCCTGGGCAATCAGTTCTCGGACAAGATTTCCGGTCTTAAGATCCCAGATCTTCACTCTGCCGTCACTACCGCCGCTGACAACCCGGGTATCGTCAAACTGGAGGCTGGTGACGCTGTTGTCGTGCGCGGCCAGACGGTGGATGGGCGCCATGCGCTCAAGAGACCAAACACGGACTGATCCATCAGACCCGCCAGTCACCAACGTGTCTCCGCGCAACTGCAGCTGGCCAACCAGCGATGTGTGTCCCTGAAGGATTGTTAGGCATTCACTATTTAGGGCAACCCGTTAGTTATCAGAGCTGACATGACGCATAAGCATAAGGCGGTTGGAAATGCGGGTGGTCTTACCCAGTGGTGGGATCCCAGATCCGGACATTGGTGTCCAGACTGCCAGTGACCACACGACGGCCATCAAAGGCAATGGCGTAGATTTGGCTGAAGTGGCCCTGCAGGGTCTGCAGACACCGCCCTTCGGAGATGCTCCACACTTTCGCAGTAGTGTCGTAGCTGCCCGACACAACAATGTCATCCTTGATCTCCAAGCATCGCACACTAGCTTGGTGCCCAACAAGGATATTGCGGCAGACTCCAGTCCGGATGTCCCAGATTCGGAGGGTGGTGTCACGAGACCCAGAAATTGCCGTGTTCGCGTCGGACATTTTCAGGCAACGGACAGTGCTAGTATGGCCGCGAAGGACGTGGGTGCAGGTTCTATGAGAAGTGTTAGCACGAGTTTTCATCACAGCCCAAAGGGGAGACAGAGCAAGAGGGACCAGAAAAAAAATACGAACCCATTCACAAGATCCCAAACGCGGACGTCACGGTCGCATCCGCCACTCACGAGAGTATCGTCCCACAGAACCATTGCCCAGACACCCATAACGTGACCTGTAAGGATACGCTGCTGGTCGCCCGAACTGTCAAAAACGTGGATTCTCGCATTATCCAGGCCCACGGCAATATACTTTGACGTGAGATGGAGACTTGTCACCACACCACCCTCTTGAGTGATGCTCTTAACTTCCTTCTGACCGCCTGATCTCCATGCCGCTTCAACCAGGTACCGCTGCTTGAAATGAGACTTGTACGATCGCGCCGGCGGATGGCCGATCATGGGGACGGGGAAAGTGTCTTGCATGATATCTTCGGGGAGACCGAGAGTCATGTCGTCGGGGATGGCAGATCTCAAGCCCTGGAATGGAGTCATGGGGAAAAGAGCCGAGGGGATAGCGGACGCCTGCGAGCCTTCCGACTGATACTCCGCGATGTTGCGGCCGTAATCATGCTTTTCGCAAAGAATCTTCCAGGTCAGGTCGTCGCTAACGAGATCGTGCCAGCGTCTCGAAACTTGTGAGGCGCGGGCCAACACTTTCGGGTCGTCAATACACGACAGAATCTGGATAAAAAGAGGCAAGTCACGATGTACGGGTTAGCATGAAACCGGGAGCGGATGAGTGAGTTGGCTCTTGTGAGAAGACGGCATCCCATGGAGATGTAAATAGAGGGACAAGACATACCCGTAGACACAGTTCCTCAGGAAGACTGGTAAAAGGATCCTTCTTGAGAAGGGGGCTGACGAACTGGTGTACAAAACTCAGCTGTTGGCTGGTGCACTGGTTCAGAAGATCGGCGAGAATGCGAGTGCGCTGAGGACCCGAGCAGAGGTTGAAGTGTTGGCGCATCTTGGCGAGAAAAATATCCTCTTCATCGGTGGCATCCTTCCAGTCTGGGCAGGTGTGGGAGGGGCCGGGAGAGGCGGCCGGAGTGGGGGGAGGAGGAGGCGAGCCGACAGGCTGGGTGTCAAAGCCGGCGGCCGCGGTGGCGGTCATGCTGGGGGTAGGCGGGCCGCGGATTTGTTGCGAGTTCTTGTCATACCTCGAGTTGAGGATCACATTCGAAGTATTGAGAATCAACTCCTCGCCGAGGACGCTGCCGCGCCGCTCGGAGAGGCTGAGCGGTCGACGATAGCCGGACATGGCTGGCTAATAAGAGGCCAGTCCGAGGACGGCGGAACGGATATGAATGGAACGAATGGGTCCAAGGGGATAGGCTAGGTCTAGGGGAACCGGAGGGCGGAGGTACGGGATATCGGAAGACCAGTAGACGGCAAAGATAATTCTAGGTGGGGAGACCGTCGGGGTATTAAGAAGAAATCGAGTCGACCGGAAATATCCCGAGAGGGGGGGGAGAGAGAGAAAGAAAGAGAACGAAGACTAAGGCTCTGTCGAAGATGTGTCTGAGATTGTGAATACGAGTAGATGTCAGTCAGCCTGAATGGGTGTACGCATGTCAAGAAGAAACGGCCATGTGTTTCAAGAAAACAGCAAGTGAGGGCGGCGAAGAATGAATGTGAAGTTGTTTCGGAAAGGTAAATAAGTAGACGAGAAGCAAAAGCCGGGGCCGAAGGGGAAGAGAAAGAAGAAGGTTGACGATGGCTCCCAGAAAAGACTGATGACGAGATAAGAGAGTTTGTGAGGGCGGCCGGGTAAAATGGGGATCAATAACAATATATATCAAAAGGGTGGTGGGCCAGTGGATGACATGAGGGTAGGAGCGAACGGCATCGTCGGATTGTTTGGAAAGGAAAGAGCACCCGGAGCAGAAAAAAGAGAGCAGGAGGGGTGGCCGAAGGCGGGCGAGATTGGAAGGAGCGGTGGAGGCTCATATAGAGAGGAAGACTGCAACAGCCGAAACGTTGCAGTCCACGTAGTTTGCAGTCACGGCGCCCTCACAGTCTGTCGTGTAAAAAGAACTTACCGAGCAACGAGTCAGAATCGCAACCCTGATGCGATCACGAAGGGGGAAAAGGCGGAGAGAATGGATTCGAGATTTCGGGGGTGTTTGACTCGGAGGAGAAGACGGATGGAGAGTGGGAATGGAGAGAAGGAAGGAGGTCGGAATGTGGAAGAGAATGGGAAGGAGACAGAACAGAGGAATTAGAGAGAAGGAAGGAACGAAAAGTGAGACGGTTTGGGCGAGTTCTAAGAAAAAGAGGACGAAGAGGGATGAAAGGACTAAAAAGCTGAACAGGAAAAAGAAACAACAGAAAGAACAGAGGAAAAGGAAAGTTAATGGGCAGACGAGAAATAGAAGGCTGGAGGCGGCAAAAGTGGTTTTGTATTGTTACAGAATGTGTTTTTAGAGGGTAGTAATGATAAGGAAAGGCCACCTCTAAAAGACACAGCCCTGGTCAGCACAGTTATAGTGTTCTGTGGTATGCTAGGGGGGGCAAATGGGCAGTAGGTTTCGAGGCAAACTATCTGTTGCTTTATACTGATTGGAAGAATGTGAAATGCAATAGGCTTGTAATGCATAGTGCACTCAACATTATAGTGCTTAACCTCCCTGAAGAGGAAACCCGGATATAGAAGCTAAAGGTCCTCGGAAAAGCATAAGGAATGCATGCATTCATACAGTTATCGGGGCCCTAATTCCAACCAACGGCTACAAGAAGACTCTCCTTATGCAATAAAGTGAACTCCGGAAAGGAAACATAGTGAGATACGGAAATGACATAGCAAGGGAAGGAGGCAGCAGAGCCCAACACGTGCACTTATGCCCAAATATATCCCGGCAGGAGCAGAGCAGAAACATCAGGAAGGTCTGGTCCAACTGGCCTCGTGCACGGCAGGAGCAGATGGATCATGTCGATGCATTGGCTCAGAACTGGGCAGGATCGAAGACAAAGGCACATCCAAGAATGGAAGCGGCGGTAGAGGAATCTGCATGGGCATGGTGCAAAACTGGCAAGGGGCGCCGACCAGGGAAGGAAGGAAAAGGAAACAAGGGAAGGGACGGTACGAGAACGGCCGAGGATTTTTATTGGCAGTGAACCTATAGGTAAGTGGTGGTAAGCGGGCGGTCAGATATTCAGGACAACAGTGACATGGGAAGCGAAGCTGAATGTGGTGGATGTGTTTTCTACCTTTCTTTGCACGGAAGTACTTTGCACCCATTCGTTGCTGGTGCAGGTACATTGTAGTGGAACTGTGCCGCTGATCCCAGGCCCCGGTTCTGTCAGAGGTTATTCGCCTTTTTCCCCCCTTTCCTTCCTTCCTCGTTAGTTTTTTCTCCGGCCGGTGTTCAAGCGGAGTCCCGAGCGCTATGAAAAAGGTTAAAGGGGAAAGAGCGCCGCGGCCCCTTCCTGATGATCCAGGCCTTGCGAATCACGCCGGACTCCCCTTCCCCATCTTCAAGGATTACGATATCGCCACATCATATCATATTTCGTCGTCGAGGAGAGAAGATACTTCGTGATATTGATGATTTCTATGATCTTTTCTATCGCCGGCTTATGATATTGCTATCCTAAGTTAGTATACGGCCAATACTCACTCATTCGTATGAGAAAACATTCTCTTCCAGGACCAAACGCTGTGGCAAAGAACCAAGACCAGAGACGAGAGGCCCAAACCGATCAGACCGTGGATCCCCGGGTCTTAATGTTCCCCCCTCGCGCACATCGCAACCACTCCAAATCAGGCGCGTCCGTCTTCCTTTTCGATACCGTGACGCAGACCGTAAGATCGCGTTAGACACCATAACGTCTTTGGCGTCGATATGTGCGTCTGCAGGAAATGGATTCGGTGATTGTTAGCCCAGTCCGGCCAAGTGTCGAGGCGGTCAGATATTAAGTTGCATTCGCAACCGTGCAGTACCGGTCATGCTCAATCTAAAAGACGTCGAACCATCTATTGAGAGTGTGACGGTTGCAGCGAACAGTGATCCATCATCCAAGCGACGGCCTCTCGTTTCCCTTCCAAAGACAGAGTCAAAAACGGGCCCAAAGCACTTTCTTGTATGTGTTTCTGGTCCGCAGTACAGTAGGTCTAGGTGGGCAAGGGAATGAAATAACTACGATGTAACCCGCAAATCCTCGTTACCAGTCTTGACCGCCGCCGCCGCCCGTATCGTACGTAAGTGGGCTGTCTGTCTGATCTTTCTATTCATTGTCTATCTCGCGGATCAATTCATTGAAATATGCAAGGCTTCTCGGGAGTCGCGGCCTGTGTTGGCCAATGGCTATGATACTAGGGAGCAGGCGTGGACTTCAAGCATAGGGTTATTGCTTTGAGGCCGTTTGATGGCACAACCGCACACGCAAGCCCGTAACTGACAAGGCAAGTTGACGGCCTCTGTTTACGGAGCTCCAGAAGCAAAGCTGGTGCAGGGGGAAAGAGAACCTTGACAGGGCAAGGGGGCGCACAACGAGTCAACGACAAGTGGATAGCAAGACTGAACAGGGCCGCCCTGGAAGATGATGGGATGCTCAGCGTTTGACTGTGAAAATCTGGCCCGCACATCACATCATACAGGACGTAGCCCACGATCGGGAGGCATGGAAAGCGGCATCTCCAACTTATGGAGTCCCGTTGTGGTGACAAGAGACGCCGCTCGGTCGTCTCTCTGTAATCTTCTTTCTCTGTTTTCCTACACAGACAACGGCGATTCTCGTTATGCGTCGACGGTCCCTCCACACAGTGGTTCGCTCAGAAATTGCGTTGATATGCAATGATCCTCGACAGAAGATCAGATATCCCGTTTGTAATTCCCTCCAATATAGGCCGGGTCTAACCTGAAATCCGGTAGTGTGCCGAACATCTCCCTCCCACCGTCAAGCCGTGGGAGCATACAGAGCTTGAACGTTCAGCTGAGCCTGAAAGAGGCCTCATTGCTCTATATCTCAGGTACCAATATCCCAGAATAGAAATCAGGGACATCAATGCAATACGGACCAGAGGAGGATGGGTTAGGTGATTCTCCAAAAGATGGGATGGGAGCTGAATCCATCCATCCTTTCCTGTCTATAACTTTCTTGTAAATCCCACGAGGACTTGTAGATGCCACTTGCCAATAGTTCTGAGTCCCGGAATGCTGCTTCGCGTACCTGAAGGCCAGTGGTTGATCTAAGAGGGCTGGAATGCAGAAGCCCTTTTCGGATTCTCCACGCTTCAGCGCAGTATCTCTTTTTCTCTCTCCCCCAACGCCAACACAAACGCCAATATCAGGTAAGGCCCCCTTCACACAGACGCTCTGTTGTTTTTTTGGTCTCTTTATGCTTTGTCTCTGAAGCGAACCCGGGTAAAGCCACCCCCTTGAGCTAGGACAGGCGCCGCAGCGCCGCCCCAGGGCTCGATGAACAGTGTTACTGAGCCGATACTCTCATCGATAGCAAACGCCAGCACCTGGGCCAGGGGGGAGAGACTTGGAGTTCGTGCTGCACAATGCGGATTTTTCAGGTACCTTCACAAGTGTCAGCCCCCTGTATCAGATAAAGCTCCGTGTATTGGCTGAGTCCTTTCTAAGAATAGGACCCCGGTCATCATCGTGACCTCAAACCCTAGGAAACCCTACCTGTAAATGCGTGATACCAAGAGCTGAGATGTGGTCCAGATTGCAGCAAGAGGATGAAGGATGATGTTAGATAACCATCAAGTTGGCTGTTGGTCTGTGTTGCCTCATAGGAACGGCCCACAAGAGCCTAACTTGACCCCAGCTGGGAGAGGACGGTCTATTCAAGGTTCAGATCAGCAACATTTCTCAGTTCTCACCAGGTGGTTGAGACTGTGAATGACGGGTCGGTCCGGTCCTATGTACTGTACACTGTTGATTGACTCCTCCTACATATGCAATAATCACTACCAGGAGCCAAGGAGAGTCTTAGAAGACGAGAATACAACGGACTGCTGATATTGCTTCTAGAGGATAGAAGCATTCCTGATAAAATAGTATTTCTAGGGTTAGCCTGAACAGACGATCCTTCGAGAATGTTGTTAAGAAGGGGTTTATAATACTTCCGTTCTTCGGACCTAGCCTCCCACTTTTTCAGGACGTGGGACCCAGTGACTAGTTTGATCTTGATATCAAAGATGACCCAGATTGCTAATATACAGCCGCCAATAGCCAGCAATAAGCAGCCTGGCACCGGACAAAATCGCCCAAAGACAAAAAGCCTCACAAAGCCTCAGCGCCATCGGATTCCCAGATGTCTCACGTGACACAGCCGCTAAACTCTTTTAGGGCCATGGCCCAAAATTTCTCCGTTGAGCTTCCCAACATCGCCAATTTTCGGAGCTCCAAAAAAAATAAGGAAGACAACGAAATTTCACGCTCGCACTCTTCCTCTTTTTTCCCTTTCCCTCTTTCTCCCATATTTCTTCACATCGCCGTCTTTTCCATCATCCCCCTTGTATCTCCCTATCTCGTTCTTCTTTTTTTTCAATTGCCCGTGCTCATTCTTTTTTTAATTGAAATGTTCTCCAGAGCTCTGCGGGTCGGCCGGGTTGCTCCGCGCCTCGTCCGGTCGCCTTCATCGCTCGTTGCCACGTCGCGGTCCGTCAGCACCGATGCTGCCGGAGCATCTATCGACAAGAGCTCGATTCCCTCGGTACGTTGATAGTCATGTCGCTATCCTCTACAGATAGGGCATATCACGACGGTGTTTTTGATGCTCGTTGGGTCAATTGATGGCCATGCGTCATGATAGCCCCCTAAAGTTCCCGTTCGCATGTCGTTGCAGTTTGATATCCGCCAAGAGGGGCGCTCTTATTTTTCTCATATCCCACTAGTTTCTTGCGCAACGCTAATCACAACGCCCATTGTTTAGGCCGACGATGTTCCCTTCACCGTGAACCTGAGCGACGAGAGCTTCGAGACCTACATGCTGGATCCCCCGTCGTACACCCTCGAGATTACGAAGAATGAGCTGAAGGACATGTACAAGCAGATGGTGACCATCCGGTATGGCTGTCCCGGGTTCTGCCCACTGCGATTGATAATGCCAACTCGAGCGCGAACATCCAACTAACCACATGTTTTTTTTTTTTTTCAATCGCCTTTCAGCCAAATGGAGATGGCTGCCGATCGCCTGTACAAGGAGAAGAAGATCCGTGGTTTCTGCCATCTGTCGACCGGTCAGGAGGCCGTTGCCGTCGGAATCGAGCATGCTATCACCAAGGAGGACGATTTGATCACTGCCTACCGTTGCCACGGTTTCGCGTACATGCGCGGAGGAACCATCCGGTCGATCATCGGCGAGCTTCTCGGCCGCCGTGAGGGTATCTCCTACGGCAAGGGTGGATCCATGCACATGTTCGCCAAGGGCTTCTACGGCGGTAACGGTATCGTCGGTGCCCAGGTGCCTGTCGGCGCCGGCCTAGCTTTCGCCCACAAGTACAAGAACACTGGTGGCGCTGCCGTCATCCTGTATGGTGACGGTGCCAGCAACCAGGGTCAGGTGTTCGAGGCCTACAACATGGCCAAGCTGTGGAACCTCCCTGCTCTGTTTGGCTGCGAGAGTACGTATTCTGCGTCCTTTCTTGTGTGATTCTTGCTGCACCCGCCTTCCCTTTCAAAGTGCTAACTGAACTCCCCCTCACGCAGACAACAAGTACGGTATGGGCACCTCGGCGGCGCGTTCGTCCGCTCTGACCGACTACTACAAGCGTGGACAGTACATCCCTGGTCTCAAGATCAACGGCATGGACGTCCTGGCTGTGTCCGCTGCTGTGCAGCACGCCAAGGCCTGGACCGAGGCCGGCAACGGCCCGCTGGTTCTGGAGTACGTCACCTACCGCTACGGAGGCCACTCGATGTCCGACCCCGGCACCACCTACCGCACGCGCGAGGAGATCCAGCGCATGCGCTCGACCAACGACCCCATTGCCGGCCTGAAGCAGAAGATCCTCGACTGGGAGATCCTGTCGGAGGAGGAGCTCAAGGCTGTCGACAAGGAGGCCCGCAGCTTCGTTGCTGAGGAGGTCGCCATTGCCGAGGCCATGGCGCCCCCGCCGCCCACCACCAAGATCCTGTTTGAGGACATCTACGTCCCTGGATCGGAGCCCCTGTTTATCCGTGGACGCACCAACGAGGAGGACTACTTCTTCAAAAAATAAGCGTTGCGGATTCTTGTTCTTTGGGCGAGGTTGTGTCAAGGGTTTCTGGCTGAATGGACACCCGGAAAGCTCCGTAACCAAACCTACTTCCTTCTTTTTTTCCTCCTCGTTCAACTTCCTGTACCACAACCTTAGCATGTTGGAAGCCAGGCCATAGGTTATGTCTCTTGTTTTTCCTCATTGCATCTCCCTTGTTTTACCCTTTTCCCCTCTTTTGGCCGAAATCCTCTCTCCAACCCTGTTTCTTCTCTTCCCTCTTAGCTTTCACGTCTCTCTCAACCTGCTGCTCAATGGTTGCGGTGTGTTCATGTCTCCTGGCCATGTGTAAATATCGCCCCAGTTCGTTTCTGCTGCATCTCATTTGTTTCTTTTTTCTTTTTATATAAATGTTCTGTTTTTCCTGGTTTCTATGAATTTCCTGTTGGCCTTGTTTAACGGGTGTATCTTTGTTAGATAGATAGTGGGGGGACAGACAACAGAGAGAAGATTGATCTGTGCAGACGATGTGTCAATCGGAAGTGCATGTATGGACCGCCTAGAGGATGCTTATGCTCCTTTTCTCATCTGCTATAGATGTATTCACCTTCCTGTCGCCTTAATCTTACCCTCGTACTCTCTCTCTCTCCCTTGAGCACTTGTCAAGTCCTTCAGAGTTCAGATATCAGGATAACCCTTAAACCTAGGGTTGTGACTCAGCCCGTATAGCCTATTAACTTCTCTGGTGCTCTTCCTTTCCTGTCCACGATTTTACGCGCCTATTTCGCTCCTTGATTTTTGCCCCCATTTAACGCGCCCTGCAGTTTTGCAGAGAACTCCAAAAAGCGCGTTTACCCCATATCTGATGGATCGAATTATAGGCACCAGTCGCCGCAATTTCGTTCATCACCGGCGCCGTGATTTTGTTGCTCGATTCTTCTTTTCCGCTTCATATTTCGAATCTGCTCGGTCCGGAATTGAGTGTTCTGTGTTTTCTCCCCCGTCGTTACTCTCGTCTTCCTCCCGTTTGCCGAGCCTGCGTCGTCGGGCTTCGTCCGCTGCTATGGCTCCGAAACAGGCCACTCTTGGGTATGTGGAAAGATTGGGCGTGGAGGTGTAAGGGGAGCGAGAAGAAAGGTGGTGTGGTGGAGAGCATCGCATATACATATGTGTATAGGTGTTCTGTGTCCTTGTGCGTCTGGCTAACTCGTCTCGGGCTCTCCTCCGTGTGTCTCTCTGGATCAGAAAATTCTTCGGAAAGTCGACCGGCCCAACACCTCCCTCCGCTCCTGCTGGTCCCCGGCAAACAACACTGTCTTTTGCGACAAAGGTCAATGGGGCGTCTTCAACAGCCAAGAAAGCTGATGCCAGCAAGGCCGCCGCTGAGAACACAACCGAATCAGACACCGGTAAGGTCTCCTCCAAGTCTCTCCGTCGTTTGACCAACGTGTTCTAATACCTCTTGTATCGTAGAAACTCGGAAACGGTCACGGTCACGATCAAGATCTCCCGCTGCGAAGAAGAAGTCTGCCTCTCCAAAATCCCCCAGCAAGGCCGCAGTCGACGAGGACGATGACCTCCCTGTTGCGAAAAGGCCCCGTCGGAAGCGAAACCAGATCGAAGAAGATGACGAGGACGACGATGTTGCGGTGGTAGATGTCAAGCCAGAGCCGAAGAAGCCCGCCACTCCCCCACCGGCTAAACCTGTGGCCGCCAAACCAAAAAGTGCTCCGGCCAAAGAGGTCGTTGAGGATGATGCCAAGAAGGAAGAGTCGTCAGCGTCCGATATCGAAAACGACGAGGATGACGATGATGACGACAAGCCCGAGTTGAATGCCAAAGCCCGCCAGCTGGTGCAAACAAAGCTCAAGTCGGAGATCGTCGTCGACCCCTACCCGGACTGGAAGGCCGGATCACCGGTCCCGTATGCGGCCTTGTGCAAGACCTTCTCTCTGATTGAGTTGACCACAAAGCGGTTGATCATCATGGAGTACTGCTCGCGTTTCCTGCAGCAGGTTCTCCGTCTCACCCCCGAGGACATGCTCCCCACGGTTCTGCTAATGGTCAACAAGCTGGCCCCGGATTACGCCGGCATCGAGCTGGGAATCGGCGAGTCGCTGATCATGAAGGCCATCGGCGAGACCACCGGCCGCAGCCTGCAGGTGATCAAGCAGGACCAGAAGGAAATCGGCGATCTCGGCCTCGTGGCTGTCAAGAGCAGGGCGACTCAGCGCACCATGTTCAAGCCGAAGCCACTGACTGTGCGTAGTGTGCATAAGGGACTGATGGAGATTGCCACTGTTGCAGGCAACGGTGCGCAAGGACGCAAAGTCGACGGAATCAAGAAACTACTTGCCTCGGCAGATGCCAACACGGCTGGAGCCAAGGTCGACATCACCAAGGATAAAGGTGGCCCTAGCGAGGCCAAGTATCTGGTCCGGTTCCTGGAGGGGAAGCTCCGTCTTGGACTCGCTGAGAGAACTGTGATTGTCGCTTTGGCCCAGGCTATGGTGCACTACGAGGCGGACAAGAAAGGGAAAGATCCCAGCACGGATGATCTCGAACGTGGAGAGAGCATTCTGAAAACTGTGTACAGGTAAGCCAGGACTCCCGATGGTGTTTTTCAGCCTCCACGTGTGCTAACCTCTGGTTGTCTGCCATATCTAGCGAACTTCCCAGCTACGACGTGATCATCCCGGCCATGTTGGAGCATGGCATCGCCAACCTCCGTGGGCACTGTAAACTGCGTCCTGGTGTCCCGCTGAAGCCCATGTTGGCCAAACCGACCAAGGCCATCACCGAAGTGTTGGACCGCTTCACCGACCAAACCTTCACCTGCGAGTACAAATACGACGGTGAGCGGGCGCAGATCCACTATGTCGCCAGCGGCCTGGAGATTGGCACTTCAGCAGGTGGCGCAACGCGCGGAGTTTCGTCCATCTTCAGCCGCAACTCGGAAGACCTGTCCAAGAAGTACCCGGATATCCTGGCGAAGCTGCCGACGTGGGTCAAGTCGTCGACCACGAGCTTCGTGCTGGACTGCGAGACGGTGGCGTGGGACGTGACGGAGAAGAAGGTGCTGCCGTTCCAGCAGCTGATGACGCGCAAGAAGAAGGACGTCAAGATCGAGGACGTCAAGATCCGCGTGTGCGTGTTTGCGTTTGATCTGCTGTACCTGAACGGCGAGGCCGTGGTTGAAAAGTCGCTGCGTGAGCGGCGCGATCTGCTCCGCGACGCCTTCATGCCGGTGGAGGGCGAGTTCGCGTTTGCTGTGCACATGGATAGTCGCGAGCTTGATGACATCCAGACCTTCTTGGATGAGAGTGTCAAGGCGTCGTGTGAGGGTCTCATGGTGAAGATGTTGGATGGTACTGAGAGCGGGTATGAACCCAGCAAACGGAGTCGCAACTGGCTCAAGGTACGTTTTCATATCACTCCTATTGGCATCTTGTAGCGATGTTTCTTCTAACTAGTGTCCGCCTCCACAAAATCAGATCAAGAAGGATTACCTGTCTGGAGTCGGCGACTCGCTCGACCTGGTCGTCCTGGGCGCGTACTACGGCAAAGGCAAGCGCACGTCAGTGTACGGCGCATTCCTCCTTGCATGCTACAACCCCTCAACAGACACCTACGAGACGATCTGCAACATCGGCACCGGCTTCTCGGAGCAAGTCCTCGAGGACCTGCACCGGGACCTCTCGACCATTGTGATCGACCGGCCGAAGCCGTTCTACTCGCACTCCTCCGGGAACCAGCACCAGCCCGATGTGTGGTTCGAGCCGCGCTATGTGTGGGAGGTGCGCACGGCAGATCTGACGCTCAGTCCGCGGTACAAGGCCGGAGCACGCGAAGTGGCCGGTGACGCGGGCGGCGGCTCGGCGGACCGCGGCATCAGTCTGCGGTTCCCCCGCTTTATCAAGGTGCGCGACGATAAGAAGCCGGATGAGGCTACGAGTAGTCGCCAGGTGGCGGAGATGTACCGGCGCCAGGAGAGTGTGGCGAAGAATAAGGGGCCGGCGGTGGACGATGATTTTGAGTATTAAGGGTTTAGGGTTCAAGCTCTTTTCTTCCGCTGTAACATTCGGTGGTTTGGTTTCATGATATTGGCATCGTTTTCGGTTTTGTAAACATTAATGACATGACATACTTCACGAAGTTCATACACGTGTGGTCCAGCTCAACACATCGTAAGTGATATCGAGTGTCTTCATTTGCTTCAACTTCGTAAGCACTCTATTCCAACGCCAAACACAACTCAGATAAAAGTGATATATAGAGATTGAAAAAAAAAAAACATGTCAGTCCTCTCCTCATTAACCCAGCCCAAAACCAGACACAAGCAGACGTTATACAGAGACCAGAAAAGAAAAAAGAAAAAACCACAGGTAAGATAAGGTGTGCATGTTACAACAGATGGCCGGACTACAATATCGGGTCCTGGTCCCGATCAGACGCAATCGAATCATCTGCCGAGTGCGTCCGCCGCGGCCGGCCGATATCCCCGCGCCGAACCAGGGTATCCCCCGGCGCAGGCCCATCAACACTCCCGCGACGATGAGCGCCGCGCGCAGCAGCCCGCGACTCCTCGGCGCCGTTCAGCACATACCACACGTCCTTGCGCGTGAGCAGGCCCTGCAAGACGCCGCGGTCGCAGAACAGCACGTACCGCACGCCCAGCTTCTGGAAGTACGAGACGACGAGGTCGAGCTGGGCGAACGACGACAGCGTGAGCGGGGTCTGGTCCATCCACGGCCGCAGGTCCAGCGTCGAGCGCGGGTCGGCCAGCGGCTGGTGCGAGAAGAACACCTCGGTCTCGGCGGGCAGCTGGCGCGGCGGCTGCGCGGCGGCGCGCAGGTTGTACGCGAGCTCGGCGCGCGAGATGTAGCCGAGCAGGATGGCGTCGCGCGGGTCGGAGATCACCGGGAACCCGCGGTGCGGGTTCGCGGCCAGCACGGCGGCCAGGCTCTCCATGGTGTGGCCGGTGGCCGTCAGCACCACCAGGTCCTCGATGCGCGTCATGACGGTCGCGGCCGGCCGGTCGGGGATGGCGGCGTCGGCGGCGGCATCGGCAGCGCTCGCGGACGGGTCGACGAACGGGTACTCGTTGAAGTGGATCCACGACTCGTAGATGCCGCGGTGCGAGAAGGCGTCGCCCACCCACTTGGAGATCATCACGGCTACCATGATCGGCAGCACATACGTCAGCGCGCCCGTCAGCTCGAACATGATAACCACAATCGACACCGTCATGCGCGTGACGCCGGCTAGTGTTGCGGCGGCGCCGACAATGGCGTATGTGCCGGGGGTGACACACGAGCCGCCGCCACACGAGGCAAACATGGCCAGGCCCGGATGAGCGCTGACGATGAGCTCCACCATGACGCCGACGGCACGACCAACAAGCGCGCCGATGGCCATGGACGGGAGGATAATGCCCGCGGGGAGCTCCAGACCAAAGGTAGCTGCAGCCAGGCAGAACGCCAGCACTGCAGCGAGGAGGAGAAGGACAACGGCGGCGGCAGTCTGGCCAACACTGGGCTGGCAAAGACCAAGCTCGTCGTCCAGCTGCTGCGAGCACTCGGTGAACAGCGCGCTGACCAGCTCCGAGGTCGGCGGCTTCATGTAGCGGTTGGGGAAGTTGATCAGCGCGGATACCAGCGACATCAGCACCACCTGCGTGATCGGGCCGGGGAGATACGCGGCATAGGTGCGACGGCCCTGGGCAATAGCCATGTTTGCGCGGATGAACAGGCCGCCAAACACTCCGCCGAATATGCCCAGCAGCGCATACGGCACCAGTTCGAAGTCGTGCCAGTCGACCGTGTACTTGACTTGGTACAACACAAGCTGTGCCGTGCGGAACGGGTCAAGCGCCTGGAGCATCACGGCGGCGGTCATGGCGCAGACAAAACTCTGCCACATGGTCTTGTCGGGGAAGTAGTAGGAAAGTTGCTATATCAGAACTGTTAGATATCACGGTTTCTTGGGCGGCATTATTCTGTGCACATGCTTACCTCAAGACTGAAGAGCACGCCGCCGATAGGAGACCCGAAGGCCACGGAGATACCGGCGGCGGCGGCGGCAGAGAGAACCTCGCGTTTCCGTGCTGTTGAGAGTTAGTTATCCAGGTCCCTTATCACTGAAGCCTCCTGCATTCTCTCTCTCTCTCTCTCTCACCTTCGTTGTTGTTGATGTTGCTGAACAGCTTGATAAACAGGTTTGCAACACAACACGCCACGTGCACCAACGGGCCTTCTTTACCGAGCCACATTCCGGATCCAACCGCAAGACACTATCGACAGCCAAAGTCAGTTAGCCGATCTATCCCCCGAGCCAAAGGTACCATGCAGCTTCAACTTACCAATCCCAGAGACTTCGTCACCAGAGTCCACCCGCCGAGAAACCGGCGCATCACAAACCCTCCCAGCACCGTCTTGATCTCCGGGATACCACTGTGCTTGGCATATGCGGCATACTCTATGACCAGGACCGCAGCCGAGTACGCAAACAGCACCGAGAAGATGGTGTAAAAGATGTACTCCACCACCCACTTCCCGGCAGCTCCGTTCGCATGCACAGCCTCGCCCCACGGCCGCCAGCCGACACAGTTGGCACCCTGGTCGTAGCCCATGCAGCAGAAGCGGCGGTTCAGATAAAACGCGCCGCTTTCGGCGGTCGAGCAATATCCGGTCTTCAGATCGCCGAGCCAGTTGGTGGTGATGGCGATGGCCGCCGCAATCGCGCCGACCGCCATGCCCGTCAGGATCAGCACCACCCACACCTGGCTGGCATCGGCAAGCTGCTTCGCATACCCCAGCAGCCCGGACGCCCGCGCCACCAGCATGCGCAGCCGCCGCCGCTCCTTGGTGTACTCGAAAATCCAGTCGATGGCCGTCAGGTCTTCGTAGCCGACGCGGCGGCCGGGGCCCTCCACGTACCAGTCCAGCGGCCCGCCGTCCTTGGCGGCCGTGGCACTGCGGTTCAGCAGCACATCACCGCCGGAGCTCGGCCCCGCGGCTGCCCGCGCCGTCGTGTGGCCCATGTCGTGTCGTGTTCGCCGGCCGTTGCTGCTGCCGCTACTGCTTCCGGGCGCTGCGGGGAAGAACGGGTCGAGCGAGTCATTGCCGCGCCGCGCAGCAATGGGCGGGGTCGCCATCCCGCCGGTTGCTGCGGCGGCGCCGCCGCGGCCGGTGATCGAGGCAAAGAAGCTGGCGGGGGAGGAGAGGAGGCTTTGTTTTTGTTTTCGCTTGAACGAGAGCGGCTGGGCAGTCAGCTCGTCGGGCTGCTGGATCGGGTCTTCATCGAGGAGTTTCGGCGCATCGTCGTCATCGCCGTCGTCGTAGTCGTCGTCATCGTTCTCTGCGCGCCGCCGCCGCGAGAGGTCGTCGTCGTCCCAAAGGCCGGTCAGTTGGTCATCGGCGCTCCGGCTTCCGCCCGGTCGGGATGATGACGACGTTGCCGGTTCGGCGCGGGCGCCTCTGCTGTATGGACGCATGTTTTTTGTGTGGCTGGTCTCATACAATACGATTCCGACCTGGCAGACAAATGTCTTTGTCTTCGAGGCCCGAAATCATCTGAGAAAAGCAGAATTCGGTGGTTATTGGAAGAATTGAACGTGAATCGTTGAGGGTGGATCTTGTCCAGCCATCCTGAAAAGGGAAGGAAGCTATGCAAGGGTTACGGCACACGTTTCGTGGTCTCAATAAGACAGCTGTCCCCAGCTGACGGCAGCTGACCACACATCTTTGGCATCGACTTTTTGCTTCAGTTTCCAGCGGCCAAAAGTATCGAAGCTTTTCTCCATCAACATCACAAGATCGTCGATATATGAACTTCTTCTGTGTTTAGTTTTAGAGAAATAATGTCCCGAGTTCGTCTTTTATAAGCATCAGTCCTCATAATGGAGGACATTCCCAAAGACCCCGAGCTGATTTTCCAGGGCTTGGAATCCCTAGACCGGATCCGCTCCCAAACAGCCTCGTTCGTGAGAATCCAGGCCATTGCCCTGGCCCTGAAGAGTCTGGCTGGCGATGAGGGCCATGTTGAGCATCTATGGCGGGTCATGGACCTTGGGTTTGTTGATCAGATGCTGATGGTTCAGCCGGATCCATCTCCCCAAGCTGACAGCTATCGCGAGGCTACCGTCAGTCTGTTACACAGTTTCATCAGCCTTCTTCCCGTTTGCTGGAGAACAGACCAGTCTATGGTTGGGCGTATTCCAGCCCTAGTACATGGTCTTGGCAATAGGTGAGCTACTGTTATATTGAAATGGCTTTTCGGACATAATCTGCGTACATATGAGAATCAACTGCTCTAACAAGATCCCCCCCCTCTTCACAAGCCCTCAACCCCTGCGCAAAGTCATTACAGAGAGTCTCACAGTTCTAGTCGACTCTGCTCCGGGATCCAAGGCTTTCATGCAGATCAAGGACCTCAGTCCATTAACCATACATGCGACCTCTACTCCTGAGGCCATGAAGATCATCTATCTAGCATGGAGGAATGTGCTTCGCGACGACACCCAAGACAAAACCCTTCTAGCCACGGAGATAGATAGCACAGTGAAGACTCTGATCAACTTGTTCAGTGGCACAGATGCTGTAACATTCCTGGACTTTCTGGGAAACACCATGATGGACCTCGATCCATGGGTAGGCCACTAGCATTTCCGCCCTCTCATAAGTCACCGATACACTGACACACAGATAATCCACCGCAGCTATTCCCCCGGAACCCGGAATGGCTGGAGACTGTTGTCCAGTTCATTCGCGATCTTGTTCTGAAACGGCCCAATGCAGCCGCCCGCACAGCGTACACAAAGCTGGCCGCTGCCCTATTGCAGGTTTACCCTGAAACCGCCACTCCTCTGCTGTTTTCGTCCTCCCGGTCTGCGGACACGCCGTTTGCCTTCCTCTTCGTCAACCTGCTCCTCATCGACATTAGGTCGACCTGTCCGACGCTGCTCGGGCAACTAAACAGCCCGGAGTACGCTGAAACCTCCACCCGCCTCGCCTGCGCCTACGACATTGTGTCCAGTTTCATCGGCTTCTTGATACGCAGCCTAGGTGACGATGAGGAGGACGGCGAGCGTGCAAAAGGCACAACTTTGGCAGTCTCGTTCGACATCGATCCCGAACGCCTGCTCAAGCTTCGCACTTCGATAGTCGAGACCTTGTCGGTCACTATTGAGTATCTTCGAGACCGGTGGGATGCAGCGGTGTCCGGCGCCATGGGGATGCACCCAGATGCGCGCGCGGGCCCCGCCCACAGCGACTTCGGCACGCGCCTGACGCTGAGCTGGGACTCGGAAGAAAGCCACGCATCGCAAGACCCGTTCATCCTCGCCGCGCTGCGCACGCTCGCGCTATGGCTGCGCGACGACGACAACGAAATGCTGCGCAAAGAAGCCGCTGGCCTCGCCGATATGCTGGTCGACCTCTACCGCTCCAGCAGCACCACGCCGAACGACCAGCTGGACTTCCGCGCGCCCGTGTTGGTGGCGCTTGAGGGGCTGACCACTTTCCGCAAGGGCATCGACGCCGTGCTTGCCAACGACGGCTGGGCGGTGCTGGCCGCCGACCTTGTGCGGATCCTGCAGCACATTAGCGACAACGCAGACGACGACACGGCGGCGTCTCTCGCGCTCAGTATTGTGCAGGTTCTGCTGAACATCGTCGAAGCCGAGTCTGGCGCTCCGCAACAAGCTTGGTTGGACATTGTGACCGGTGTCGGCGCGCTGCATGTTGAGGACAGCTCGGTTGCAAGCCCTCCCGCCCCGAATGTCCGCGAGGCCCAAGTTGCGGCGCTGCAGCTCGTGGTGGCTCTGCTCGAAGCGGCCCCGCGGGCCATGCGGAATCGGTATGCGTTGACCATCTCGGCGATTGTCGGTCTGGCGCGGACGGAAAAGAAAGTAGTCCTGAAGGAGCTGGCTAAGAACTCGGGTCTGGATAAGGGGCTCCTCATCAGCATCAATGAGGTTATTCAGTCGCTGGAGGCCCTCAGGTCATGATGTGTAACGGCAAATTCATGGAGTACACTAATAAAGCTTGGTATACCCGTATGTTTCGTATCATATGTGTGTGTATCGTATATATGTATGTTTACTGTGAGACCACAGGCTCCAATGTCCGGGTAACATTAGCCGCAGACGATTCTTGTGTTTTCGTCCGCTTCTTGCGCGCACGGCCAATATCGATCTCCAGCTGGCGCATCTGTTCAGACACGGTCAGAAGCTGCGGTATGATGGCCACCACCGACTTCACCGCGCACGCCTGGGCCTGGCGGAGAGTCTGGGGCGTCAAGATGCCGAACCAGCGCAGCGGGTCCCGCGTCCGGGGTTTGGGCGCCAGCGGTGTATGAGGCGCCTCGCTGTCAGAGTCCGAGTCCGACTCTCCGCCCGCGCTGCGCTTTTCCTCCTTGTCGTCCTGCGTCTCCTCTGGGAGTACTTTCTCCGTGTCCTCTTCGTCCGCGGGGGTCCGGTCCACCACAGCATAGCGCACCGACGGCGACGCCTCGGCCTCGGCCACCGCGATCTCCAGCGCGCGCTGGGCCGTCATGCGGTCGTCGTAGAAATCCGGGCCGTAACGCATGCCGCGCTCGGCGGCGTAGTTGGCGCGCGCTAGATTCTGGAACATGGCGGCCTGCGACGCGGACAGCTGTGATTGGAGAGCAACGTATTGGTCGAGCAGCACGAGGTATTTCTCCAGCAGGAGGTCGACGGGGTCGGGGTGGTCCATGGTGGCGCAGTTGGCTGTGGGGGGGGTTTAGAATGGAAAAGGTGTTGAGAGGTGAGAGCCTGTGAGGTATTATCTTCTGGTGGGTTTTGTTTCTGAGGTTGGTTGTTGAGATCACGGTGCTGGTGGAGGATCACAGATTCGTCGAGAGCAAAAAAAGAGCTTAAGCTGATAGCCTGGTAACCCTCGACCCTAATATCGGATCTACAGGGCCAAAAGTCCCTTTACGGCTTCTGGAATCAGCCCTGGAAAGCTAAAGTTCACTGTCAAGTGTCGCTCTAAACTCAACCGAAATTGAAGGTTCCAGTTTCTAGTTCGAAGTCTTGTCTTTACTCAGGTTCTCTCTTGTGGTACACTGGCAAACCCGCGGCCATCTTCCAGCCCGGCAGTGCTTCATATGTACACACTGGGTAGTACGCAGCGCTCTGCCCCAAACGCAACTTGGCGGTTCCGTCCCTGATTCGTTACACGTACGGTTGTGTTGGCCTTGTCACAGCCTGGCTGCCACGACTGTATCGTCTTCCATTTTTTTTCTCCTTCTTTTCTAAATATTGCCGTGGATCGACACCCTCTGAATGCACCCTCGGGGATGTGTCACTTGACCTCTCCTCATCCAACACATCACCGTCCCTGGGCCTGGCCAATCAATATGCCAGCAGTGAATAACAGGCCCTGGTTACCTGACAGCGCAGGCGCTGGCGAACCGCTTTTCTAAGTGGTAGACGTGCTGGTAGTGGCAGTCTTTTCCCCACCAGGGACCCATGAAGCAGGGACCGGAGAATGAACCAGAAGTGGTGGACGTCTGGGTGAAGCGAAGTCAGAAGAGTCCATACTGGGATGGGACTTCTGATGTCCAAGTGTACAGTAGGTTGGAGGAATACAAGAGTCGGTTACAAGTCAGTTACTCCGTTTATCAAAGGGGCTCCTTTAGCCTTCCACCCCCCACACACTAGCAGCATTTGTCCTTTGCATGTGTCCGTACGAATCAGCATGTTCTATCTTGAAGCACCCTGGCGAGCCTATCATATGTGCCACACCATCGAAAAGGTCCAGAAGATAAGGCATTCACGATGACCAAAGAGATTCGAGAGACCGACATAATAAAAAGGACTTCCCAGGATTCTAGCCGCTTAGCAGTCAAGCTTCAATCGGTAAAAGTGCATTCCCCCAAACGCCGATGCTCCACAACGAGTAGGTACAGTCAGTTGCCAGTAACACAGGTGGCCACCGGCAACAAGCCTGCCATCTATCCATTATTTACATACGATAGATGTATCTAGCAACCACCACCATACACCTGTATCTGTGCTTATCGTACACCTAGCTACGTGATCAGCATGTAGAGGAGCCCAAACGCATGGAACAGGATCCATATCAAGAACCAGCACAGCATGCCGATCGCCATCACACACGCGACACCTTTGGCAACGCCAACGCGATTGAGGGCGTGGATATTAACCTGGGTCACATCTTGTCTGTGATAGATCCAGGAAGTTAGCTAGAGAAAGAAGCCTTTGGTGGAATTTGTGCAAAGTCTGGTGCTCTTACTGGACCTTGCCTGTGGTGAGTCCCAGCTCCATGGTTTCACACACCCTCCAACGGAAGACCCTGGGTTCGTGGTTGTGGGTGCATCCTGAGCACGAGGGAGCAGGAGGAGCAGCCGGCCTAGAGAAATCAGTTCAAACGCCATCAGCACAACACGTTGAGATTATAGCAAGCTAGAGACCGGACTGTCCAACTCACCGGGCCGGTGCTCCCGTGGCAGCAGTCGGACTGGCATAAGCATTCATCGTGTCAAGGTTGTTGTGTTGTTTGGAACTTTGCTTGGAAGAGTTCGATCGAGTTGGTGACGGACTGGTGGTTTCTTATACACCTCCTCAACCAAGAGGACATAAGCTGACTTGCTCGCATTTAAGTGAATGGGCAAAGTATCAATACGGCTGTCTCCAGGCGAAAACCGAGGAAGATCGAAAGTTTACCGCCATGCGAGTTGGAGAGCGCACAAGAAGCAAAGTCAGCATTGAGAAAGCTACAGGTACATATGAATCGGCAAGTAGCTGTGTCCATCACCCGCATCCGCTCCCAGCAGTTCGTGATGTTTCCCACGATGACATCCAACCCTAACCCTAACACCGCCACCAAGACCGTGCCATCCATAAACGAGCGTCTGTCGATCACCTCCTATTTCCCCCCAAGTGGCCGCCGTCAGCCGGCGTTTGTGGCGCAGGGTTCTTGGAGTCGCGGATCGCTTGTATCTGTATCGAACGCAGTATAGCGCCCATTTATAGCACAGTTGGGCTGCTACGGCGATGATCGACAGCCCTCGCTGTCGCCATTTTTTCCCCCGGTAGTGCGTTGTCATTCATGTCTGTAGCCATCCGCAAGACGGCCACATGGGAGGAGGCGTAGTCCGGCTCTCCAAACGTCAGCCTGGCAAACAGGAAGTCATGCCACATTCTCCAACCGGCTCAGCAGCTTCAAAGAGGATGCTTGCTTCATGTGCATTATGCTGTTCCTTATGCAGTGTCCCCACAGATGTTCTCGTTTCTTGGTGACTGCATAAACTCCAGAATCCGCCAAAAGCCGCGGATCTCCCGCTAAAAGCAGTATCAAGGACATGCCGGGGCCCATCAACTGAGCCTTTTCTCTCTCTCTCTCTCTCTCTCTTTTTTCCGTCCTTCTTTTTAGTTCTGCCCATTCTCTCGCTCCCACTAAACCCTGTTCGTTTTCTTCCCACCCTGTCTAGTCCTACCATTCCAGCAAACGCTGTACTGTACTGCACCATACAGCTTACGTCCTGGGGCAGCCAGCCCACTTGGCTTTTGTCTTCTGGACAGTAGCTTCTTCTCTGTTGTCTATCTCTTCCCTCTTCTCTTTGTCCTTCGTTTCTTCTCTATCTGTTGGACTGGCCTTTTAACCTGTACGACTGCGATCCCCCCCTCTTCAGCCATCTTTTGCCTGTCTCTCTCCTCTCTCTCCTCTCTCTCTCTCTCTCTGTTCTTCTCCTGTCTCCCTCTCTTTGTCTTCTAGCTCTCGCTGAAATTCCGTGTGTCTCCGTGCGCCGCTTTCACCCCCCAGCCCTTGTTGTTTAAGCTGTTTTAGTCCGCTTAATTACCCTCCCCCCCCATCTCCCATATCCTCGTCGATCCCAAAAATTCTCCTTTCTTCGTCTAATTTCACAAGAAATCCTTTTTTCTTTTGTTCTTCGCGTCCGCTTTTGGGTTCTTCCTTCCCTCCCCAGCACTGCGCGTTACTGTCGCGGCAATCGGGTTGCTTAACTAAACTTTTTTTTTTATCGCCCTAACTCCATCATTAGATAACACCCGATCTTCCCCTACAAACGCATTTCTCTTCCTCAATCCTCTTTTATTTCTTACACTTCTTTTTTCCTTCCTCACTCTCTGTTTCGCTTCACATCTCTCTACATCTCCTCACCCCTGATTAATTCACCTTCGCAATGGTTGTCGCTACCATCAAGTAAGTCTAGTTTTCTGCATTGCTTCCTTTGTGACTACATTCCTGGACCGTAAATGTCTATTGCCAGTACAGTCCCCAATTTCCGCCGCAATCGTCCTGCCTCTCAATAATCTTCCGTCCGCCCTTATCGATGAAGCTCCCTCCACTTTGCATGCCAAACCATCTACCCAGACTTTTTGATCTGGCCCTGTGGAGAGCTTGTCGGCACACATCCAATTCACTGTATCTCACTTTATACTCGCCTCCGCGTCACCGATATCTCCCTCCTTTGCTCTGGATTCCGCACAATCGGGTTATCCCGTTAATCTACCTCTCTTCCCACGTCCAGCCTTGAATGATCTCAACAACACCCACACGTGCCTCGACATTTCTCTCTATTCCGACTTGACCACTTTTCGGTGTCTTCGTAGTTTCAACCATGATGTCGTTCCTTTGCTAACCAGCCGCTTGCCTCCTCGCGGTGTAGGTGTGTCGTCGTCGGCGACGGTGCTGTCGGAAAGACATGTCTGCTTATTAGCTACACCACGAACAAGTTCCCGTCCGAATATGTCCCGACCGTCTTCGACAACTATGCCGTCACTGTCATGTGAGTTCTCCCTCCCGGCGTGCTTCCATTCTACATACCATCAGACTCTGTTTCGACATCATCGCCCACTCGATCTGTCTCGCATGAATTTGCCTATTTTGCCTACCCCATTTCCGGAACATTCCCTCTCCATCCATGCCCGGCCTCCTCTCCTCACCGATTGCTGCCACCACCTGCGCAGCACATCTCGATGCTGGTCTTTCGTATATCGTTCTGGCGCTTTCCATGTCCTTTGTTATGGCCCATTGAACTGACTCGCTTTCTGCTCCTCGACACAGGATCGGGGACGAACCCTACACTCTTGGTCTCTTCGATACTGCTGGACAAGAGGATTACGATCGCCTGCGTCCCTTGTCATACCCGCAAACCGATGTCTTCCTCGTCTGCTTCAGCGTCACCTCGCCCGCCTCGTTCGAAAACGTCCGCGAGAAGTGGTTCCCCGAGGTCCACCACCACTGCCCGGGAGTTCCGTGCCTTATCGTCGGCACGCAAGTTGATCTAAGAACCGACCCGAGTGTACGGGAGAAGCTGGCAAAGCAAAAGATGGAGCCCGTCCGCCGTGAGGACGGAGAGCGGATGGCTAAGGAACTTGGTGCTGTCAAGTACGTTGAGTGCAGTGCCTTGACTCAATTCAAGCTCAAGGACGTGTTTGACGAGGTATGATATTTCTCCCCTGATTTCTCCCTCTTCGGAGGGTCAAACAAACGCCCCCGCCTAAGCTGCTGTCCCACCGGAATACTAACAACGACCTTTTCCTCGTGCTTAGGCTATTGTTGCCGCCCTTGAGCCTCCGGCGCCCAAGAAGAAGCAAAAGAGATGCCTTGTTCTTTGAGCGGCTGGAGTGTTGAGTTGTTAGGATTGGTGTTCTTTACGTGCTACTCCAACTTGGCCCATTTTTGATTTTGATTTTTTTTTTGCACGTCTCTTCAGCTTTTCTCCCTTTTTTTTTTTTTTATCTTTTCTTTTTTTCAACTCTCCGTTGGCTCCATCACCACAAAATACCCCCTTGCCAACTTGGTCAGAAAGTGTTCTCCCTGCTTACTGTATCAGGGCCATATTGATACTCTAAACATAAACACCCCCCTGAGTTACTGTCACCGAGAGGGCAAACGTCAAGTTTTCACTCTCATATCCTCGCTCATGGGTGCTTACCTGTCTCCATGTCACCGTCGCTTATATCTTTGATTTCTCGCTTCTCTCCCCTATCTATATTGATCCACAGCGCGACGGTTTCTCTCTGTGTATGTCTCTTGGCCATTTATCTTAGCTTTTTTTTTTCTTTTTTTTTTTTCTTAATCTCTTTTTTGCTCTTGTTTGGTTTTCTTGAATCCTGTCTTTCCTTGCCCACGGTTTCTTCCCCTTGCATTTTTCCATGATTTTCTGTCGTTTTTCTTTCTCGTTTCTTGACTTCAATTCTCCTTGTGGCGCATGGGAAGGAGGGGCAAGTTCTTTTTTTCTTTTCTGTTTTTTTACGTGTTTTTCTTGCTTCTCCTCTGCTGTTATGGTGCGGTGTGTAGTACTTCGTGTTCTAGATCGGAAGAGCCCCAAAGTTGATTCCTGTGTTATTTCCTCCATTCTTCTTTTTGTCCCCTTTTCTTCCTTCGTCCATCTGTCTCCCTTCTGGCGCCCCGGCTATTGATTTTCGTTGCGGGTGCAAATAAACCTGATGTTTGGCTAGAACAAGGACTATTTATCTACTCGTCGAGGGTGTACTTGTTCGGTAGTGCATATCTCCTTTCTTTATTCTAGAAAGACAAGAAAAAAAATATGTGGACAGAAAAGGCGATGAAATTCCAAACTAACGGGATTCCTTTTCGTTCCTCCTGGGTGATGTCTGGCGCAGTCATTCTCTTCCGTATGGCGATTCTTGTTATCCAGGCTCTGGGGCTATATTGGATTCCCCTGCCTCATGTATACGGGCCTCCGGATGTTTATTGTGTACACGGTGGTAGATGGTTTATACAGGCGAATGGACGTGCCATATGTCTAGGGTCCAAATATGTATCATGCGGGAGGATGCACGAAAGCAACATGTATGTACTCCGTGCAGGACGGCAATGAGGAAGTGCATGTAAAATCTCATCAATTGCACTACGAGGTTGTATCCGTTATCTCTACGTTCCCCGGATTATATGCATTTCTTGCTCCGTTGCGCCGTCGCGTGTTCTGTGCAGCGTTGACACGAGATCGAGGCGTCTGGGCGTCGGTAAAACCCACACTGCCGGTCCAGACGCTCCCCAAGAGCACTTTCACATACGTACGTTCCATTTCCGCCAGACATGGTTGTCGGGGTTTATTTCGCTAGATGCTGCGGTCCGGGGCTCGAGACAACGAGGAGTAGGGTCCACGGCCGGGATTGAGCGGACTAATGTAGCAACAGCCTCTGACTCTCGCTCTCTCCCCCATGTGTTCGTCTGATGTGCAAGTCCACCCCTAATAACTTTTGTTTGTCTTCTGCAAATCTTCTTAGTTTTCTAGGCTTTTCGCCATGGGTGTGTGGAATTCGCTTCTTTGACTCATTCGTGAACGTCTCGTGTTTCCAAGCGTGTATCATTGGGTAACCTCCGGGCCAGATTTGATACTGTGTGCTAGGGTTAGGGGTTCTGTGGTTCTGGTTGGCTGATATCGGGCAGTATCTGGAATGTTCTTGGCCGAAGTCGGACGCAGAACTTGGAGGGCACAAGATCCAGCTATGCTTCAACGAATTGGACATGAGCGCAGGCATGGAATGCAATCAAACGGCGAGTTGACTGATGACCAAAAAGTTTGTTGGCCGTGTCATATATCGTCACATTCCTTTTGTAGTCGGGGTTCTTCATGGTTCATAGACAGAAGGCAGCGAGAAGAATGACAGAACTCCCCAGCAAGACCACCAGATCGACCCCTACAAGTAATTACTGTACAGCTTCCGCGCCCAAACCCGCGTCCGTACAGCGGTGCGCGAAAATAAACAGGAGCAACATCGAAACAGGGAATGACAACTTCCGAAAGATCTGATCGCACAGAATTGCAGGAGTTGGCAATTGTCGTAGGAGAGAGAATCTGAAACATTTGGGAAGTTTGATAAGAAATGTGACGGCTGCTGGCACCTGGCAGTCTGTAACACTGAATGACTCACGGGCTCACAGACAGCGTTTGCTGGTATTGTTAGGGGAAGCTTCCCTTATCTCTTTTTTGCTGCACAAATGCCCCGCCATACTTAACGAGACCCATCCACTCATTCGATTTCCAATTCCCAACTTAACACTTTTCAAACTTCATCCAAACTTCTAAATACTGCCATTGGTGTCTGAAATCACGGGCGATTCCATTAAGAGACGCCATTCCAAACATTCTATTGTTTCCACTTCCACCCCCTTCCCACTCTAATCTCTACCTATTTCCAACCCCTCCACCAAGAGTCCATCTATCATGGCTTCCGCTGCTCAGGATTTGCCTGATCGCACCAAGGTGGCTGCGACAATCACCTACGTCGATACTGATACGGGCGCCGACGACGCCACGGCCGATGGCTCCGAGGCCAAACCCTACAAGTCCCTCCCCTTTGCCTACGTCCAGAATGTCGACAGCCCCTCTTCCACATACTTGAGTCGTGCCTCCGTTACCGGAGCTCTGGAAGCCGGCCAGGACCCCGCCGTCCGGCTCGAGTGGAAGGAGCCCGCGAAGAGTGCAGTCAAGAAGGCCCAGGCTGCCCAAGACCAACACAAGAAGAAGCTGGTGAAGCAGGCCAAGGCGCTCGCCGAGGAGGAGGAGAAGAAGAAGCAGCGCGTGCAGAACCTGGAGGCCGCGAAGCAAATCGTCCTGAAGGAGGATGAGTCACTCCCCAAGGCCGTCCGCATCAGGCTTTCGCAGAAGGATATCGCACCGGGCACTCGCGTGAAGGTATTCGGCCGCATCCACCGTCTGCGCCCGCAGAAGCAGGCCACCTTCCTGACCTTCATCGACGGATACGGCCACCTCCAGTGCATTCTGCCTGCCGGAGACCTGACCAAGAACTATGATGCCCTGACGTTTGCCATTGGTACCTCGCTGGTGCTGTATGGAGAGCTGAAGACGGTGCTCGAGGGCCAGACCGCCCCCGACGGCCGTGAGCTGCACGTTGACTACTACGAGGTGGTCGGAACGTCGCCGTCGGACGAGGATGCTATCACCAACAAGGTGTCGTCGATGCAGAACCAGTGGGACTCGGCCATGCTGGACAACCGCCACCTCGTGCTCCGTGGCGACAACGCGGCTGCCATCATGAAGGTGCGTGCCGCTGTCGAGTGGGCCTTCGTCAAGGCTTACAAGGACCTCCGCATCACCAAGGTGTCTCCCCCGGCGCTCGTGCAGACGCAGTGCGAGGGTGGTGCTACGCTGTTCAGCCTGCCGTACTACGATGAGACGTCGTACCTCACGCAGTCGTCTCAGCTGTACTTGGAGACCGTGATTCCCAGCCTGGGCAGTGTATACTGCATTGAGAAGTCGTTCCGTGCCGAGAAGAGCTTGACGCGCCGCCACCTGTCGGAGTACACGCACGTCGAGGCCGAGCTGGACTTTATCACCTTCGACGACCTGCTGGACCACCTGGAGGACATCATCAGCCGGGTTCTCGACGACGTGCTGTCGGACACGGAGATTGCGGGCTACCTGAAGGAGCTCAACCCGGACTTCAAGAAGCCAGAGATGCCGTTCCTGCGCATGAAGTACACCGACGCCATTGACTGGCTCAACGCGCAGGACCCGCCGATCCCCAACGAGGAGGGCAACCCGCACGTGTTTGGCGACGATATTGCCGAGGCGGCCGAGCGCCGCATGACCGACATCATCAACCGGCCGATCTTCCTGACGCACTTCCCCGTGGAGATCAAGGCGTTCTACATGAAGAAGGACCCCAACGACCTGCGCGTGACCGAGAGCGTGGACGTGCTGATGCCGGGTGTGGGTGAGATTGTCGGAGGATCGATGAGAATGGAGGGGTATGAGGAGCTGCTTGCTGCGTACGAGAAGCAGGGCATTCCGGCTAAGGATTACTACTGGTACACCGACCAGCGCAAGTAAGTTTTGGCCCCTTCTCACCTAGCTGTCTGATACTGTTCATTGCATGCCACATCATGCCCAGCCTGGAACTAACATGCCCCCTTTTCTTCCTCTCTTCTATAGATACGGAACCTCTCCCCACGGCGGCTACGGACTCGGCCTCGAGCGGTTCCTGGCGTGGCTCTGCAACCAGCACACTGTCCGCACCACTTGCATGTACCCCCGTTTCATGGGCCGGTGCAAGCCGTAAATCCGGCGCGATAGGAAGTTCCCGCGCATACCAAACATCGCCGATCCTCGAAATAGAACCTAAAAAAAGTCTATCACTTGTGTGGTGACTCAAAATCAACATATCTTGCCTTCAATCTGTCTTGTCTCCTTTCAATTCTTCCCCTTTGCTTTATCTATCTTTTTTTTGTATTTTGACTTGTGTGCCACTGGTAGTCGAAGTCAGGTCTGACTGAACACCAGGACGCTTCGGGCCAAGATTTTGCTTTACATGTTCCGGGATTTCAAGGATGGACTGCCTTACAGTGCTTATTTTTGTCAGGAATGGCTTTTAGAGCGGAGGATGCAATTGACTTTCTTGTTTCTTTTCGTTTTGCGGTGCTGAAATATGATTTGTCTATCTACACAAGCATATAGACTTGCAGCTCGGAGGTGAACCGTCACTTTCTGCACGGATTTGCCGCTGCTTGCCCAGCCTGGAGACGTCACCCTTTCCGCGCGTTCCAATATGACGATGCGGGGAAGAACGGCAATACCGGCAAGTCGAGAGGGCCTGGAAGAACTCGTAGACTTAAGTGGCTTTGGGTGTTGCTGACTGAGTGTAAAGTTTTCCTCTATGCAGAGTATGTATGTGTGGAGTGTGAGGAACGGGTTGTCCCAGGACAGGACGTGCCGGGAGACCACTTTGTCCAGTCTCCGAAATGTGGGTGTCTGCTCGTGAAAATCTTTCGTCGTTTGTACTGTAGGTACTTCCTTTATATATGGCCTCCCGCCTTTTCGGGCCATTGACCCTCCCACAGATAGATTGTGGCGTCTGCGCCGTTTGCTTGTTCCTGGCCGGTAGGCAAGATTGGTGATGGCGGGCGGGTGCATAGGCGTGCGGCGCTCACCCGCCAACAGCATCAAACACGGGATTGGCGGGGAGAAGGCGACTGGGTATATAAGAGACATGCAGATTACTTAGAGAAACGAAGGAATGAATCATTGCAAACGCGCTGGTGCGGAGTGTGAGACTTCTCTCTCGACGTAGCAGGGGCACTTAGGGTTAAACCCCATATCGGATTGATTGGTCTCTGGCAGACTCCTTCTTCCGCCTGCTTAGCCGGCAAGCGGAGCCTGGAACACCTCTTGGCGGGTGGGTTGCAGAGAGCGGTGGGCAGAATAGAACAGGGGGCTATCAGATCGGGAGACTCCGAAGGGAAGGGGGGAAAAAAGAGATGAGAGAGTGTGGTGATATCGAGACAGACGTGCAAGAGACTACGACTAGCCTCACGGGATGGTTCCTCGCTGATGGGTGGTGAGACTAAGCCATTCAGGAGCGATGGATTGATGGATGTATCCTGCGTGCACTCAAGGCAAGGATTCATGACATATGTATAGTGTATATGTATGTACATCTGCTATTTTGACGTTGCCGCTCGCCGATGGTTGCTTGGTGTATTTGTCTCTGGGAGATCTGCATGCGCAGCTGCACACACATGGGCCAGACTCCAATTTTTTTCATAGTTTTATTTTCGGGGGCAGGTCAGGTAATGCAGCAGGATCTTACTGAGAACGTGGCTGTGGGCGTTCTAATATATCTCTCTCCTCTTTCACAGCGCGGGAAAGCAAAGGTGCGCGTCGGCGATCTGCATTGGGGATTTCCATGATGCACGCACGGCACGACTGGGGGGTGTCTCTCTTTCTGCGTGGTGGGCAATGCTGGTGTGTTCAAGGCATTACAGAGCAATATCAGTAGCATAGGGGGGCAGTGAGCGATGTCCGCCCGCGCCAGTTTGGGTTTTCCTGTACACGATGAGGCGATAGGAACGAGGCTTCCTTCTAGGTTGCTTAGGATGGGAGGATTCGGTGATGGATCACGGAGGATGCAATTGCCAGGCGAGCTGGATTTTGGTGTTCTGGATTGTTGGTGTCCGAGTGGCCATTAATAGCACGTAGCTGAAAGGGGACGCCCAGGAAGGGGAAAATTGCCGTATTGAGCTTAGGTCGTGGAAGCTGCAGTGGTGCCACACACACACACAACACACACTTCGTGCATACACTATTCTGTCTCTTTTTTGTTCCTTCTGGAGAGGATTTGATATATTTAGCCAGGCCGGGCGTTCGTGGCGACTGCGCACACTGTATCGCCTTGGAGTAGAGGAGTGAGGGGACAATAAACCACACAACCTCGATCTGACGATGGATGCCACGGACTGACTGGCTGGCTTGATGATTTCTTCTTTTTTGGGGGAGACGGTATTAGACAAGTTGAGTGTCTGTCTCTGTCTGTCTGTCTGTCTGTCTCTCTGGGTATCTCTTCGGTTGGCGGCCAAAGCAGGGAGATTTATCCGCGACAAGTGACGGGAATATCATCCAGGGGCGGCTGTTGCTCTTCTCCTTCTGCTGATTGAAATACAGGACAGTACACACGCCCACACACCCCAGATTAGACAAAGAAATTCAAAACCTGCAAATTCGAGAGATGGGTCATTGTTTAAGATCCCTGATGTAACGCGCCCCTGCTGTCTGAAAGAACACCAGAAAAAGGCAAAAGGAGAAGGGTGACAGATGGGCATATGTGTTAAAAGCAAAAAAAATAAAGATAAAAATAAAGGGCCGTGAAGCTAGAGATGGCTTGCTTGAGCGACGAACACAGGTGAAGCATATCTTCACGATACGGGGGGGGAGATGGAAAGTTTCAGTGCTCCAAAAACAGCCGCCATCACCACCACCACACCTTCGAGTGTGTGAAAGGGCAAGTTAACGGAGGGCCCGTGCTGGGAGATACGCTGCACAGGAGCGGCGCCACAGACACATGTTGCTTCTAAGGGGGACAGGCAATGTTGGGGGGGCGTTGAACAGTGGTAAATGAGCATTTTCTGCGACCCCAGTTAGGGACAATTTACAGCGCCATTTTTCGTAGGCGATGGTTCTACTACGACGTAGGTGAGTAAAGAGCTTGCAGGTATGTGTGTCTGGTTTTTTTTTGTGGGATTTGTTTTCTGGGTTTTTGGTTTAGTTCGGCTGCTTTGGGTTACATGGTTCTGCTGAAGCAACGCTACAAAACCCTTGGGTACGGGACCTGCATATTGCTGGTGAAGCTAGGATGGAACCGTCGCTGGGCTACCCGTTGTGGCTTGGGCTGTATGCAGTGGTGCGGTAGGGGGAGAGAAAGAGATAAAAAGAGAGAAAGAGAGAGAGAGAGAGGAGCCAACCAACAGGACGGAGATAGAAGATGCGGGTGTTTGATATTGCTGTCAGTGTACTGTATGCACGAAGTGTTTGTGTTCTAGGATGTGACACAGAGCACCGGCTTTAGCTTAGCTTCAGAAGATGAACAGAGAGAAGAGCCAAAAAAAGAACAAAAAAAAGGAAGAAAAAGGGTTAGAGCATTGAATGGACAGACATGGGACTTGCTGATGTTGTTGGTTTCATTACTGAGACGTGTGGGAACTGGGAAGGGGACAGGACACCCTAGGTGCAAGATAGAATTCTAGAACGTCTGTTCGTCTGGAGAGAGGGGGAGGAATAGTAAGTGAGAGGAGAGAGAGAGAGAGAGAGAGAGAGAGAGAGAGAGAGAAAGGGGCTGGATTGACGGAATATATCCACGGTTAAAGAGCCGGATGGTGTTGTGCTGGATCATATGTTGCACAATTCCCGTGGCTGTCAATAAGGAGCGGATGGATAGCAGCATAAAACACCACTCTTCCCCCTGGCCGCTATCGACGTGTGACCGAATTGTGCACCATTTTCGCTGCGGGTTCTAGAAGAGATGCTTTGCACAATTTCTATTGATTGCCTGGCTGACTGACTGATGGGTGGCACGGCACTCACACGCACACGCACACTCCACACGCAAACACCGCCAGAGGGCAACTGGGATGCTGTCAGGCCAGAGTTGAAAGCAGCGAGTGAGTAAGTGAGGATGGAACGAACAAACAGAGAGAGAGAGAGAGAGAGAGAGACCAGCCAACAAAGGCCGCTGTCGATGAGTGTGTGTGTGTGTGCCTCATCTGCATCCCTGCAGACTTGTCGTTGGCTTCTCTATCCGAGAACAGAAACAGAGCCGTGCCAGACCGGGCTTAGTTCAGAACCAGAAGGTGGTGGTGGACTGGTGATAAAGTGGCAATGATCCCCTGCGAATAATGCTGCTGGTGGCTCGCCCACCTTGACCCCTGAGAAGCAAACAGACGCACACACGCACACACACACACACACACACGATCAGAACTCACGATAGCCAAGCTAGGTCGGCTGGTGGCCCTTGAGGCCTTGACCACCGTCGCGCCATTTCTCTTTCTCAGGGCAAAGAAGAACTCCATAAAGAGCTAAGGACCCTTACCTAAAACACGCTCTAATTCCGGCGGATAGGAACAATATGGCAAGACATCCGTGCTCACCTTACTTACGGTTCTCAAAGAAAAAGAGCCGCTCCCCTCCCCTCCCCCATCATTGTTGGAAAGAAGGCTTGCCACCCCTTTTCCCTTTAGCTATAGTACAGTACAGTACATGCAAGTGACTGACTGATTCCACCGCCGGCCATTTGTTGCCGCAGATACTGCTGCTTTGAGCTGTGCTGCACGTACACTGCATGTCTTGATGTGCAGTGATGATGGCCAGACGATCTCAGGAACCTGACATGAAAGAACTAAAAATATTCCCTTCATTCTTCTTGCCCCCTGGACCCGCTAGCCACATGTCGGAACCGGCCTGTCCCAACTGCTGGATCTGCCCTGAAGATATCGGCCAACCTGTCTCTCTCTCTCTCTTCACCCCACTGCAAACACTCGAGATATGCGTGTATCGTTCATATATACGATAGTTGACCAAACACTCCGTAAATTGTGCTCACTGGGAACCGTCAGGATACTTTCCAACCCGACCCTCCCCAATTTCTCGGTACTTAAATTGCCACCTGCTCCCACGCGAGCACTAAGGTACCCGTGCCTGTTAGCCCTGGATTCCCCATCTAAAAGCCTGCTAAGTGAAAAATCACAAAAAATCCATCTTGTGAATGATATGAGCCAAGCAGGCCAGGCGAAAGAGAACGACGACCACAGACGAAGGTGAATTGATAACGTGCAGTCAATTGAGATCACGAGAAGGCGACGCTCATATTCTTATATCAGATATATGCTCTTACCGCGAGTCGATTCACTTAACGAAGCGCCGGCGCGCTCAGGAGGTCGGACGCATAAGCTTTCACGCCGCAGGTACGTGAATACTTATGTGCAAAGTACCCTCACACCGGAGCCACTGCACCAGGGTACCTCGGATCGTAAAACTGGCGACTCTGTCAAAAGCCCCCCCCAACTGACTACTTTACTGTACACTGCACCTTCCCTGCCATGGCCCTGTTCCTGCCTTGCTCTCATGCTCCTTCCAGACCGTGGTTCGTCCAGTTTTTTTCGTGCTTTCTTCATTTTACGCCCCTAACTCAGTCCTGCTTGCCTTTTCGTTTGCTCCTACCCCCTTTAGACCTTTAGTGGCTCTTGCCTCTTGTTTCCCTCTCTCTCTCGCTTTTTCTGTACGTACCTGAACAGTCATCCACCCACTGCATCCCTTATTCTCGTTTTTCCCCTGGCTCTTCTCGTCATTTTCCTCAATCTCTTTTTTTCCCTCTCTTCTCTCTTCTCTCTTCTCTTTTTCCTCACCCTCGTTTTTTTCCTTTTCCTTTCCCTTCTAATCCTTTCCCCCTCCCATCTGTGTCATTTTACGTTCCTTTTATTCTATATTCTTTATTATTCCTTTTTTGCCCTTCTTTTCTCTGCGCTGTATTCATCCTGTCCGGGGTATATCTCCGAATTTCTTTCGCTTCTTATCCTCTCGCTCTACCCTGATTTTTTTCCACCCCTTCATTTTCTGTGCGTCTTTTCGCTCCAGGGCACAGTGGTATATTTGATTAAACTTCATTTTTTCTTTCTGGATTCAATTATTCTTATCCTTGTATACTTTTATTTAAATATTTTTTCTCTCGTTTTCGATTCTTGGTTCTCGTTTTTCAATCCTTTCCTCCATCTCCTTTTGTGTGTGGTTGGAGTGGGCTTCGACGATTTCTGACACAATCTTGAGCTTTCCTTCTCTTCGTGACACTCTCTTTTGCGTCTTGGGTCGACCCAATTCCGGCTACAATTGCTTTCAAGCTTCCGTATTCTTATTCTTCTGCTTCTTCCGGTAATCTTGTCGACGTTTTCCTGTCTGTCCCGCTCTCTCATCCGTCTGTCGAGTCACAATCTTGCTCCTCCTCTTCGGCCTCGACTATTTCATCGACTTTTTACATCAACTACAAACGCCATTTCTTCCCAACGCGACCTCTTTCTTCTCGACAGCTCTATTCTGTTATATCTATTGATCTGACGTATCTCCTGGCATCTTCTTGTGCCTTTGGCCCTTTCTGTGTGTGTTTGTGCCCTCAATTGCCCGCTGCATCTCGTGTGTCTTGTTCCCCAAAGAGCTCTGGATGTATCCATCACAAGTGCATGTAGGTACCTACCTACCTGCATGATTCATATGTCCCCCGCGCAAACTTCCCTATTCCCGTCTTCCAATACACCAATTCTTCCCATGCAATTCTTCAAGTGCCTCATTTCTTCCTCGTCTGGAAAGCTGCACTTTCCAAGCTTCCGTTTTCTGGCTTTGACTATATCTAGAGTTTGCTGGCTCGTATTGGGTGTGGAAAAAATTACCCCTGGAAAACCTGACCACAGTTGGTTTCCGTTTTCCCTGCATGATACCTGTCCTAAACTGCTTCATGCTCTGCTCAACACCTCACTTCAACTCACTGCCTTTGGCTGGAATTGTTTCTCTGTAGCATCTTGCTAACCACGCAATATTATATAACTAGAATTTCTTTTCCTGGAAACAGCAATCTGACCTTTTTTAACCCGTCGATCGAATTGGACTCGCAACCAGGAAAAAAAAAGGACATTTCAAACCCAGATTTCCGATTTTCCCGTGCCTGGATTTCTAGGCACCTTTCCGCTCTTCACCACGGCGATCCTTTCCCATACCGGTCGGGACCCTCTTGTCCCCCACAACCTTCTCCCCATGCAGGACATGTCTGGTCCGGCCGGCCCCGTGCCTGCCCGCTTCCACGGCCACGTCTCCAAGCCCTCCAACAGTGATACCGGCTTTTCTCACGGTGCCTTTGCCTCCAACGTTGGCGGCTTTGCCGATCGCCACCCGCGCCGTGCCGGAAATGTCCCGACCATTAACACCCAGCCCATGAACCATCAGGCTACCGCTGCTAACGGCAACGACATGACCACCCCCGCCACTGCCTTTGACATGCAGTTCACCCCTCTCCTCCCATCGCAGCTGCTTCTCGGCTCCCCATTCCAGCCTGGCAGCCCGGCCACCTTCGCCACTCCCCAGTTCCAGAACATGTCTGCTTTCCAGCACCAGCAGCAGCAGCAGGCGCAACAGCAAGCCCAGCAGCACCAGCAGCAAGCCCAGCAGAACGGCAGCTCCACGAGCCCCATTCCCCAGAATCTGTCTCCCCAGGCCTACCAGACCATCGTTTCTCCCTCGAGCTATGGCGCCCCCCAGTTCTTCAACGCTGCTCAGTCCCCGACCGGCGGCTATGGTAGCGTGCAAATGTCGGTCCAGCCCACCTCTCCCGTGTCTCTGAGCCAGGCTGCCACCGGCACTAGCCGCACCGTGTACCTGGGAAATATCCCCTCCGACACCCCCGCCGAGGAAATCCTTGGTCATATCCGCAGCGGACAAATCGAGTCCGTTCGCCTTCTCCCCGATAAGAACTGCGCCTTCATTTCTTTCTTGGACGCCAGCTCTGCCACCCACTTCCACTCTGATGCCATCTTGAAAAAGCTCTGCATCAAGGGCCAGGATATTAAGGTCGGCTGGGGAAAGCCTTCCCAGGTCCCCTCTTCTGTGGCTCTCGCCGTCCAGCAGTCGGGAGCGTCCCGGAACGTGTACCTGGGCAATCTTCCCGAAGAGATGACCGACGAGGAACTCCGCGAGGATCTCGGAAAGTACGGCGCCATCGATACCATCAAGCTTGTCAAGGAGAAGAACATTGCCTTTGTGCACTACTTGTCCATTGCCAACGCCATCAAGGCTGTTTCGCAGCTTCCCCAGGAGGCCAAGTGGCAGGCCCCTCGCCGCGTTTACTATGGCAAGGACCGTTGCGCCTATGTTTCCAAGACTCAGCAGCAGAATGCCGCTCAGTATCTTGGCATCTCTCCCGGACATGCCCACATGCTCACCGGCGCTGATCGGGAGATGATTTCGACCGCCCTCGCCCAGCAGTCGGTTGCCGCTGCGGCTGTTGCCACCACCGCCGGTGGCCTGAACAACCTGGGTAACCGCACCATCTACCTCGGCAACATCCACCCCGAGACCACCATCGAGGAGATTTGCAACGTCATTCGGGGTGGTCTTCTGCACCACGTGCGCTACATCCCCGACAAGCATATTTGCTTCGTTACCTTTATCGATCCCACCGCTGCCGCTTCGTTCTATGCCTTGAGCAACCTCCAGGGCCTGATGATCCACAACCGCCGGCTCAAGATTGGCTGGGGCAAGCACTCGGGTGCTCTGCCTCCGGCCATCGCTCTGGCTGTCAGCGGTGGAGCGTCGCGCAACGTGTACATTGGCAACCTCGACGAGACTTGGACCGAGGAGCGCCTGCGCCAGGACTTCACTGACTATGGCGAGATTGAGCTTGTCAATGCTCTGCGCGAGAAGAGCTGCGCATTTGTCAACTTCACCAACATTGCCAACGCCATCAAGGCCATTGAGGCCATCAAGAGCAAGGAGGAGTACCGCAAGTTCAAGGTGAACTTTGGCAAGGACCGTTGCGGCAACCCTCCCCGCCAGCTGTCCGAGCAGTCCCCCAAGCCGGAGGACGTGGCTTCTCCCCATCTCAACGGATCTCAAGCCAGCAGTTCGCCCACCAACGCCAATGCGCCCAGCCCGAACTCGGCGCTGTTCAACCCCACCAGCAACCCGCTCACCATGTATCTGAGCCATGTTTCGCACCAGGCCCAACATCAGCAACAGCAGGTCCTTATTTCCCAACAAGCCATGTACAACAGCGGCCAGCATTCCCCTGGAGAGGTGACTGTTGAGCTTGCGCCCAATGGCGGGTCGTCATCCCCTGGAATATCCAATGGATACACCAACGGCCAGACCTCGGGTGCCACCACCATTGGCGGCCTGTTGGCTCCGGCTAACGCCCGTGGCCAACACAACCGTGCTGTCAGCCTGCCGGCTCTTGCCGCGGGCTTCGAGAACGGAGGTGCCAACCCCTCCGGCATGCCAGGAAGCTTGGGCCCGTCCGATGGAGAGCGACGAGGTCACCAGTACCAGGCCAGCTATGGTGGAGGCTTCGGCCTGGCCATCCAGGGTGGCCTGAACGGCTGGGTGGAGGAGGAAGTGGCCAACTAATGACTGACTTGGACATGGGGGCTCATTAGGGTGAGGTTGCAGTCAAAAAGGGAGGAAGGGGCTTTGATTTGATTTTCACACGGGTTTTTTTTCTCTCTTCTTCTTCTTTTTCTTTTTCTTTTCATTTTTTATCGATATGTTAGAATGTTGTAATTCCCTGGTTTTCCATCTTGATCTCCTTTTCTTCCTTCCCCTTTTGCTTCTTTCTGTTTTATCTGTTATGTTAACATTTTTTCCCTCTTCTTTTCCTTTTTCTTCTCTATCTTGTTTTTCCTATTAACTTTTTGTGTTTCTAAAGTTCTTTCTCCAAATCCATGCCTCTTTCTTCCTTTTAATATCCTATATAACCTTGCGTGCTATTTCAAAGGTGCCTATGATAGAGTTTCTTCTTTGGAGTTGAATATTCCTTATGTTCTTTGTTCTTTCTGTGCCTTCTTGGGTGTATATATCATCATCCTAGGTTTAAGTATGGGAATGTCGAGGTGGACCTGGAGGACAGGGCAAAGAGCGGCACCGAGAGGGGTCCGTCCCGATGCTCTTAACACCTGGATTCAGTGCTGATATATAGCATGCTTAGGGATATTTCGCAAAGAAAAGAAAATAAAATAAAAAGGGACTGTCTCTATATTTCTATATGCGTGTGACACTCTGAATTAGGGATTTTAAAAGGGTGCTACTCCATGTGCTGCCAGCAGGTGAGGGCGGTGAAGGTTGTGAAGCTGGAATGCATTTGAGAGAAGATTAGCGGAAGTCGGTGTGTAACGGGAATACGAGCAAAAGAACGCAGAAACAGTGATGGTGGGTATACAAAACAGGAAATCAGAGGTTTATTCCAGTACTCCGCGCTGTATGGTTGAATCTAGGGTACCGAGCAATGCTATCTTAGATTGGCTTCAAATGTTTTCTCCTTTTAATATCCGGCCGGCTCCGGTTTAGATGGGATGGCCGGCGCATCCAGGTTTTGGCGGCACTGAGTGGGCCAGTCGTACGGGGTGAATTTATCTATAATGCTCTTGAAAGCGGCCTGTTGAAAGACGAGAGAGTTAGATGTGACATCCGGCGGAAAAAAGAGGAAGAGACAGGAAGAGAGAATCTTACTAGAGTGCAGAAGGACTCGTCACCGTCAAGGTGGTTCCCGGGGAGTTTACAGCCCGGAATGGTGATGGGCTCGTCGTTGTAGCGCACACGCACGAAGAAGCCGTCGGGATTGACGGAGCCGTCGGGCTTAGAGGCGGGCGGAGCGGGGGCGGCGGGGGTGGGACGGCGGCGGAAGAGTTCCAGGGCGATGTGGGAGGTGAAGGGCGGCCAGCCGTGGCCGGACAGGGCGCCCAGACTGGCCAGAATGCCGGCGATGGTGGTGTCGTGGCAGCCGCTCATGGCGAAGCGGATGGGCGAGGGGGCGGCGGCGGCGGCGGCGGCGGCGGGGTGGTCGGCGTGAGTCTCGCGGCGGGCGCTGGCGAGCATGCGGGCCACGACCTCGCCTAGCGGGGCGCCGATGCCGAGGGTGCGGAACTCGCGCGACTCGGCATACCCGCCGAACCAGTCGTCCAGGGCGGCGATCAGGCGCGGCTCGTAGAACGGCGGCGGCAGGCGCATGGTCACGGTGGTGGCGGGGCCGGTGGCGACGGGGCCGTCGGGCACGCCGTTGGCGCGCGACGCGTTGATGGTGTCCAGCACGCCTAGCACGCTGGGCGTCGAGTCGACGGCCAGCGGGCCGCTGTCCGCGGGCATCCAGGGTGCGAGCTGGGCGCCGGCATACAGGATGTCCGGGTGCGAGTTCCAGGTGGCCGCGGCGCGCTTCGTGAAGGCGTCGATCAGGATCGCCAGCCGGCGGCAGCTCGTGCCGTTCGGGTACAGCGTCTCGTGGATGGCGGACCGCGTGATGATGGAGATGGGGATGGGCGGCGACAGCGGGGCGTGGCCGGGCAGCGGGTGGTGTGTGCCGGACAGGGCCGGCGGGTACAGGCCGGTGAAGGCCTGTTGCAGGGAGACCAGGGCGCGCGGCACGGGGGTGGAGCGCAGGTAGATCATGGTGTGGTGGGGCGCGGTGCCGGTGGCGGCCGCGAGGGCGGGCGGCAGGAAGCCGAGGCGGTCGATGTACAGCGCGCGCAGCCGCGCGCCGAGCCGGAAGGTCGACAGGCGGCCGGCATCGGTGATGGCGCCGTTGGCGCACCAGTCGTCGTGGTGGATGGGCGGCGCGGGCGCGTCGTCGCTGATGCGGCGCTCGAGGGTCTCCAGGCGGCGGGTCCACACGATGGCGCTGGCGGTGCTGCGCCCGGCCTGCGGGGCAGCAGCGGCGTCGACGCCGGCGGCGCGGGCCGGCCCGTCGGGCGGCGGCACCAGCACGAGGTCGAGCATGTGGCGCGACCACGAGCACAGCGGCCAGCGCGGGGCGATGCCGGTGTTGAGGAAGCGCGAGCGCACGGGGGTGCGCTCGCCGTGGCGGAGCAGCACGTCGACGTGGCACAGCTGCAGCGCGGGCGGGAAGAGCTGGCGGAGCTCGGCGTCGGAGTACGGCGGCCGGGGGACCAGGGACGACATGGCTGTGTGTTTCCCCCCGCCTCTGTGCTTCCTTTCTCTTCTGGTTTTTTTTGCTTGCGCGTGGAATGATGGTGGTGGTTGGGCTCAACCTTCTTTTTCCGGGAATATAAAAAATAAAAAAAGAAAATAGAAAAATAGAAAATAAAATAAAAAAAGAGATAGCTTTCCCCGGATATGCCTTGGGTGGTCGTCTGCCGCCCTCCACACAAATTCCTGCTGGCGATATTAAAAATATCAATGACGCTGTAGGGCGAGTTGGGTTGGAGCGAGGGAATTTCAGGTTTTTGCCTCCGAGGTAGCTTAAGAGAGAAGATATCTACCGCTTTTATACGAAGCGTCTAGCAGCCGAACAGAGAAACAAAGCAAGACGGAAAAAAGCAGGACCAGGAAACCCCAAAAAGCCAATTGATCGAGAAAAAGCCGATTTACAAGCATCGCCAGACGTGTTGCGTCTCCAGTTATAAACGCATGATAGGGTGAGGAATATATGTGGAGAGGTGCAAAGACCACCAAGAATCCGGGGGGTTGGTCCGGCTGGTGTTGCTTGCGACTGGCGGTTTTATGCCGGCTAAAAAGAGAAAGAAGAACAAGCACAACCAAGCTTGGACGGTCCGGCTCTCGGCCCGGCAGGTTCCGGGCGCTTGGGACGCGTTAATGCGGGGCCTGGCCCTGGATTCTTCATGGACTTTGGCACATCGACTGACTTCGCTTCTTTGCTCCTGCAGTCACGATCGATTGGGCGTTGTCGAAGATCGTATATAGCCGGAGGTGGCGTACCAGAGGCGGGAAGCGGCCCAACGACGGCCGGCCACCGGAGGGTCTGTAGATCGAGAGGACGGAGGCCGCATGTGTCCCACCAGTCCGGTGGGTGTATTATGTGTTCCTCGATTGGGAACACCCCACCACCAAAGGAAGCAGTAATGATGGTATCAATGTTGGTATGCAAGCAGACTAGATCCGAGCCTCTTGCCCTCACCCGCCGTGGATCTAGTAGAAGCTATCTGGGCAGCAGCCATTCTGTGCTGGAGGTCGCAGTGAGCGCGTTTCTGCGAGCAGGGCAAAGCGGTGGCTGGTTAGCATGGAGGACCGACATCGTCCACCGGGACCACCTCGTCTTTGGACAGAACGGGGCTGTCTATTCTCTCTGTGCTCTATCTGGGAAGAGGCCGGGTGGGCTGGGAAAAGACGAGCATGAGGGAGACGGGAGTTTTCTGAGATTGAGCCTTTGGAGGGGGCCAGTCGATCTCGCTTTTTGCTAGATCTGAAAGGCAAGCACTTCGGTACCTAGCGGAGGGTCTTGAGGCGCTTCCGAAACGATGGCTGCCCCCGGGTAAGACGGGATCGGAGCCACACTTCCCGGGCGGCGCGTCGAAGTTCAGGTCTCGGCCGAATCTGGCGGCGTGACACTGTCGTAAACGGTGGCCGCGTCAGAAAGGTCGAGCCGGAGCCGAGTCTGCTTCTCGCAGACATCGCATAGATCCACCTCTAAGTTGAATATCTGGCGTCTGTAGGGTTATGTTTCTCGTCGTTTTATTGCGCGGGATTCCTGCTCTCGGTAGTCGCGGGATGGGTAGCTTTATATACTTCGAAAGAGGCGGGGTGAGGAAGGAGGTTTTCCTCATTCGCAATGTCGATGCGTGAATCACTCACTGCGCTTGCAGGCAAGTTCCTGAATCACTAAATGGAAGCTCGCCTCGGGATTCGTCGAATGGTTTAGGTGGAGTGACGCCCGCTTCTGTGAATCACTTGTTTCCACCGCTGAAGCTTTCCATCGTCACTCCAGCCTAACTCGGTTGCGAGTTGTGAAGCCCGCCACCACATGTCACTTGATGAGAACAGCCCGAATAATATGTCTAGGGTATAACCCTCGTGATGCCCTCCTGACACCCAACTCGACTCCCCTTACTGGATGCAATCTCCACAACGCCCGCCCTTCATCTGAGTCTCCCTCGAGTGTCTGGAAGCCACAAATCGCGCCCATCACACCCTGGTATCAAGGCATCAGCCAGCGCCGTGGATTATACAAATTATAAGAGGACAGGCAAGGCAGGTCGTCAGTCCACCCGGAGTCAGGCTATTCGCAGGCCCCCAAGGCATGCATGTCCTTTTCTAAAGGCAGTTCACCTAACCCACAGGCTGCAAACGAGCAGTGCTGTGGGTGTGTCAAATCAGGCTATATGGGGCTGGAATCGTGTGGGTGGTCTTACACTCGTGGCTCTTGTCGAGCAGATGCACAGAGTGCCGGACGGTGTAGGCTGAAAAGGGCTGTTGGGCCCTGGACGTGAAATTGCACTTCCAGACATTCCAGCCAGACCAGGCCGTAGTTTCACATGCCAAAAGCAGCGCCAGTGAAAACACCCAAAATCGGGGTGTGGTATCGCCAAGATGATGTTCGCGTTAGTCCGATCCACTGCCGGGTCTCACTACCCAGCGACCAGCTCTTTGCCCTTTCTAGTAAGCTTGGGCAATTGATTTCGGGAGGCATTCATTTCTTTCGCAGCTGAAGTGAGTGAAATGGGGGGGTTGTTCTGAAAGCTCTGACGTCGTTCTTATGTCGGGTGTAGAGCCGCAGCTTCTCGCGGCATTTTCGCCGTAAGGCCCGTACGCAGACGACCCAGGGCCCGTATCCTTTGTCGGTGGCCACACACGGGCGAAATCACGCTGATGGTGAGAAACCACGGGCGAGAGATGTACGACTCTGTGTCCTATGTACATGAACTGCTGGTATCCATCGTAGATATACAGCACTAGCGGTCTGCAAGGGAAGCAAACATCTTGTGGATCCGCGTGGCTTTAGATTGTGGTCTCCAATTTTGAAGGTCTCCGCGCGGGCAAGTCTTCAGCCTCCGACATGATTGTTTGGCTGTGGTGCGGCGGGTCAGCATTTTTCACATGTTTCAATGCTCCTTCGTTTGTCCGCCGGTGCTGTGAATACAGACTTTTCGTCGTGTGTGGTATTTGTGGAAACAAGTGACAGGAGATACCCCGAGAGAGAGCCGCCCACCCGACCCTGTTCATACTATTGTTCCTTTTTTTGCTTTTGTTTTGCTGTTTCTTTTTTTGTGTGCCTTTTCTTTTCTCCTTCTCCTTGCCAAACGTGTGTGCGGGTGATGTGATTCCCACCAATTATCCCCAACTCGGCTCGTGGTGTTCGTTCATCGTATGGCTCCAAATAGTGTCCGATGCCACTCTGTTGGACGCTCGGACACTCCCACGCCGCGATTCGCTGTGCCCCGATCCTTCCTCTTCACCGTGTCTATATGCACTGAGGGTGCATTGACGATAGGATAGACTCACACAAGACACTGTATGCCCAATTGCATGTATTCAGACACAGGGAGACAAGACAGACAGCTTGCACCCACCACATCTCGGTCTCTGTTTGCATGTGCGTGCAAGGCGGGACCGCTCTGGACCAGGATTTTCCCTCTCTCTCTCGCACCATCTTGATTCCTCCATCCTGGAAGCTTGGAGTCCAGGGTTCCGCTTACCTCTGCCCTCCCCTCTCCTCGAATGAAATCTCACCCGGGCTCCGCTGCGCCACTAGAGCTCAGGTAGGGGTAGGCCCGGAGGAATCTCTGGGATTCTGATGCTCATTGGTAATTGAGCACAATTGCGTTGTGGCTTGTGACGTGCACCACGTTGGAACCTGCATACTGTACATACTGTCCATACACCCAACACTTTGTTTGCTATGTATAGTATTTGACCCTGTCCGGATCCTCTCTCCACTGCTTACTCTCACCCTTCTCTCTTCCCTCCTATAATTAATCGCCAACGCTTTATCTTACCGACAACGCCTTACTTCATTGATGTCGTGCTTCTGGCACCTTCTCCCGCTTATTTCCTAAGAGCTATAACTTGCCTAGACCCCCTTTCCTTTTCTCGCTCTCCCACACACATCGTCATACTGCTTCTATTCCCGGAGCAGTTAGCCCCAACATCAAGCCCTCCAAATCCCCGACGTTCCACCCAGCCCGTCCGAGACCGAGGCATCCCAACCCCCGGAGCACCACAGAACCAACAGCCGGAAGACGACACGAACAACAACCGCCAGAGCATTGGAACAAGAGGACGAACGCCCGATCGTCTGAACCAGAACATCAGCCACCAACCTTCGTCCAGACTTCCCTGTCCCAGTGACAGCCACCACGACGTAAAAAATACCGCCACAAGCGTGCGAACTGGGCCGTACATAACGGACCTGTCGGATTTCCGCGTGCTTTTTTCGCTTCTAAGCCGGGCCCAGTGCGTGCTTGCCTTGACTTGACGTATTTTGGCTCCAGAACTAGCTGCTCGAAGGCCACCATTCATTCCTCGTATCAGGTGTTGACACAGATTTCTGCGCACTCTTATTTTTACGGGGACCGTCATTTTGTTTCTTCTTCTTTTCCTTCTTGAACTCTTGCACTTCCCCTTCTCATCTCGACATCTTATCCCTCATTCCGTAATTGCCAGTATATTCGTTACATCTTTCCTCCCTGTGCTCTAGAATCTCGTCCCCTCTTCTCCCTGTCCGTCCTTCAAAGCCTTGACCGGAATCGCCAACTCTCGACCATTGGATCCAACCCACACTTTGCCACTCCGTGCGCGCGCTCTCGCTGTTATAATTAATTCTACGGCCGGCCCAAATACACGCACATTACCACAATTTCGGGATTCTTGGTCGCGTGTGTTCTGTGACACTTGTACTTTTTTTTCTTGGGTGACTTCATCGTGTGCGACGTTACATACCCGACATACCTTCATACATATCTTCCTATCATATATATACCGACCCTCGCCTCCTCTTTCAATCTCTTTCAACATCTCGGTTTCCCTCCCCCGCCAAATACCTAAAGGTCCCTCTGCTCTGCTATATTCGCTTACCGTATCCTCACTTCTTCTCTTCCCTGTTGGCCCGGAATGGACTGTTCGCAACTACGCCCAGTTGTCTTCTGTCTCTCGCAGCTGTTGACGCAAATCACCAATTAAACCCCGACACAAAAGCAAATCCCTCCCATCTCGATATTCTAGTCCCTCTCTATAAAACTTCCCCCCCTCAAACAACAAACTCATCAGTCTTACGTCATGTCACGACGGTCAACCTTTCCCAACTCGGCAGGACCCGGCAGCGGCCCGGCCGCGCCTTCCTCCGACCCGCCCGCCCAGTCCCTTCCTCATTCGGCAACCGAGCCGATCTACGCCTCCTTCTTTGCGTCCGCCCACGCCGGCGGCGGCGCGCTTAGAAAGGCGCTTCGGGGCACCTTCCACTCGGCGTTGCCCGAATCGTCGTCGCCGTCGTCGTCGTCGTCGGCCGCGTCGTTGTCGGCGTCGAATTTCCCGCACTCCCGCAAATCGTCCGCGAATAGCGGCCGCCAGCGCCGATCCAATTCAACCAGCTCGATCACCTTCCGCCGCTTCCAGAAGGCGCTGCCGTCGCTGTCGGTCACCCTCCCGTCGTTCTCAATCTCGCACATGCTGTCGTCGTCCAGCCTGTTGGCCTCGTCGGCGTCGTTACCGGGAATAACGGAGGGGTCGGTCCGGGCGGTCGGCCCTGCGTCGGCACGCTCGGCGTTGCCGCCGGCGTTGCCGGCGCCTGACACAACCGCCCGGCCGCGGACGTCCGGGGCCGACGGCTCGGAACTGCGCGAGGCGCCGATTGCCGATCCCGACGCTGCCGGGAACCTCTCGTCGTCGTCGCTGTCCGAAGATGCCGACACTCCTCCGCCCGTGATCATGATGCCGACCATGTCGAGGACGGCCACGTCGGTTAGCATCGGCATGGTGGCGAAGCGGAAACCCCAGGTCCCGGCTCCTTCGGCTACCGCAGAGTCTGACACTGGTGATTCTTCGGCCAACCCCGCTCCGGTCGACGCCGACGATGGCGACGACGACGACGAGATGCTATATCTCTCGCTATCGCGGATATCGTCCCTCGACGATGACGACCGGTGGGAAAACGTGCGCGGCCAGGTCAATGTGCGCACACGTGCCATCCGGGAATCGCTCCCGGATCTCCCGTCGTTAAAGCTTCCGTCAATGCCGCGCCTCCCGGCCGCCTTCCGCCGAGAGTTCGAGTCCGACCACGCCGCCGCCGCCGTCCCGTCCATGTCCGCCTCGTCCGCCGCCGCCGCCGCCGCCGCCGCAGCCGCTTCAGCCCAAAGCGGCGCCTTCGCCCCCGTATCGTCGCCCACCACCACCTCCTTCCTGTCGGCAAACACGTCGTCATCCGTCACCGCGCTCGACCGCGTCCTCGAGACGCTGACGGGCGACATTGTGATTCTGGGCGGATACCGCGGGTCGGTGCTGCGGTCGGCCGACCCGCCGTACCACCAGCTGTGGGCGCCGGTGAAGGTGGGCTTCAACATGCGCAACCCGGACCTGGAGGTGGGGCTCGACATGATCGACGAGCTGGCCATGCCCAGCCGCGTGGTCCCGTCCGGCATGCTGAAGAACATCGGGCCCGTCGATATCAGCCGCAAGCTGTTCCGCAAGCTGCGCGCCGCCGAGAACGTCAAGTCCGGCAAGCTGCGCGTGTGGGACTACGGCTACGACTGGCGGCTGAGCCCGCACCTGCTGTCGCGCCAGCTGGTCGACTTCCTCGACCGCCTGCCGTGTAACCACGAGCTGGCGAACTCGGGCGACGACGACGACGAGGGCAATGGCCAGTCGCCGCCCAAAGGCGCGATTGTCATCGCGCATAGTCTGGGCGGCCTGATCACGCGCCACGCCGTGAATCGACGGCCTGATTTGTTCGCCGGTGTTCTCTATGCCGGAACCCCCCAGAACTGCATCAACATCCTTGGCCCGCTCCGGAACGGAGATCCGGTCTTCCTGAACGGCAAGGTCCTCACCGCTCGCGTCAACTTCACTATCCGCACCAGCTTCCTCCTTCTCCCGGATGACGGCCACTGCTTCATCGACCGCGACACTGGCGAAGAGTACATGGTCGACTTCTTCGACCCGGAGAACTGGATTCGCTACCGGCTCTCTCCCGTGGTTAGTCAGGCCCCGCTCCCGTCAATGAAAGAACGGCCGAGCGGGATTGGAAACCTCATCACGACATCTCTACGTCGCCACAGCACAAATTTCAGCTCGCTGGCTTCCTTTTCTCCTCCGGGCCCCGCTCAAATCGCGGCACTGCCGGCCCCGGCACCTGCTCCGGCGGCTGCCTCATCTGCGCATATCACGCCTCCCGCCCCAACCCCGGCCACGGGCACGGGCACGGGCACCAGCGAGCCGCCAGCCGAAACTACCGGCGAGCCAGATCCCCTCCCAACCCCTCCGATGTCCTCGTCAGCCTCTCCAACATCCGCCTCAGTCTCCAAGCTCCCGTCGCTCCACCACTCCCACCACCACTCCCACCCCCATAGCCACCCCCATAGCCACCCCCATAGCCACACCCACAGCCACCCCGGCCACCTGGTCCCCACCGACCGTGAAGCCTACTCGTACCTGAAGCGCACGCTGCGCGACGTGAAGCGCTTCCGCAGCGAACTCGCCGCGAAGCCCGAACACACCGCGGCGAACGCCTACCCGCCGTTCGCGGTGCTGTACTCGAAGAACACGCCGACCGTGTTCGCGGCGCGGGTGTCGGGCCGCGAGGGCATCGCGTGCGTCGACGCCTACGACGACCTGGCGTTCCGCAGCGGCGACGGCGTGGTGCTGGCGCGCGAGGCCATGATCCCCGACGGCTACGCGGTCGTCAGCGGCGGGCTGATCAAGACTGAGCGCGGCCACTTGACGCTGCTCGGCGATATGGACGGCGTGGGGCGTGCGTTGGAGGCGATTGTGCGGGGGCGGCAGCGCGGCATTGGCACAAGGGTTGTTGAGCCGGAGAAGAAGTGATCACAGTACAATCTCTCCTGCTCTGCATCCTCTGGTCTGTCTTTCGACTGCATTTCCCACGGTTTATGAGATCATACATACACATAGAATCTTCGTTTGGTTTCATTGGCAGTATACACAAAAGAAAGCACACTCCCGGACGGAACTAGATCGCTTACAACGGAAGACTCGGTGCATCCATTCGCTTGGAGAATTATCGACGTCTATGTATACGATGTTTTTTTTTTTGGCTAGCTAGTTCATGTCCTGCATTACGATAAGCATAGATATTATGTACATAAACTTCGAGGATAAATACGAACATATCGCCCATCTATATCACGGTATGATCAATATTCACTGAAGGGACATGCATGTGCAGAGCGACGTCTGTAAACCATTGTATTGAACCGGGGGAATCAGATGAACTTTTTGTGTAACTTTACACACTGTCGTTATGCGTGCGAATCGTGATCTGGAAGAATCTGTGAGCCATGAATGGCCACGGGAAAAGGAAGACCCGGAACTGGGTAATAAGAGGATGAGTGAAGCGAAAGGGTAACAAAGAAAAGGCATGGGGCTGAGAAGCAGAAATTGGAGGGAAGGGAAAAGAGAAATGGGTATGTGAGCGGGGATAGATATGAACGCGCATTTAGTTTAGCAAGTCAGCAGAGAGCATGCACCCGCTGCTATAACAGCTTCATCGCATCGTGGTCTGCCAGTCTCGCCAGGACAGATACCGAACACTGCGGCGGCGTCCAATCTGGATACGCCGCACACACGATGTCCACCGCCGCACACACCTGGCGGCGCAGGATCACGGCGGCCTCGCAGGCCGCTTCGGAAGTCGGTGCAGCGAGCACGGCGTCCTGGTTCCGCAGCGGGGTCCCGTCGTGCAGAACAAAGTGCACCTGCTCGAGCGCGGGCATGTGGCGGCGCAGCGCCAGCAGCGCGTTGCAGGTGAACGACGCGGCCGACGCCGAGTGGTACGGCCCCGCGGGCGCCAGCCGGAACAGGCTGTCGTTCAGCGCGACGCGGCGCACGGCGGCCAGCTCGGCGGGCTCGCACAGCGCCAGCACGGACTGCAGCTGCGAGAGGGCGGCCATCGAGCCGCCCTCGCGCGGGCCGAAGTACAGCACGTCGCGGGCGCAGGCGAAGAAGATCTGCCCGGGCGTGCCGGCGACGCCGAACATGGGCGCGTACACGCGCAGCGCCTCGGTGCGGGACTCGCGGCACACGTGCAGGTTGACCGGCATTCGGGCCGCTGACTCGCAGCCGTTGGTGAAGAACTCGCGCGGCCGCGGCGGCCGCGGGGAGAGGGACGTCCCGTGCTGCGGTGAGAGTGGGGACGGGCCGGGGTCCGCGGCCCCGGGGCGGCGCGGCGGTGGCGGGAGCGTCATGTCTGCCGAGCCGATGGATATCGGGACTAGCCGCGAGGGGGGCAGGTTGAGGGACCAGATGCGGAAGCGGATCTCGGCGGGGAGATCGTTGAAGAGGTGCTATAGGTGCGAGGTGAGGACGGAGGGGGCGAGAGAGTCAGCAGGCATAATTGCAGGTTGGCAAACGCAGAAGCTTTCGGGTGTAGCATGCGACCTACAAATTCCGTGAGAGGCTGCTGCGCTGCTAACGCTGCTGGCACACATTCAGCAGGGTGTGCCGCCGATCCTGACGATGAGGACGAGTATGCTGATGACGAGCGCAACAAGCGGGGAGACGATAAGGACACCGGCGGGGAGATGGAGCAGTATCCCATGGACTCCTTATTTGAGCTGGCCATGTTGGAGGGAGGGGATGCAGCGGCTGGGACACGAGGAGCGTAGAGCAGGTAATGCATGATGTCCAAGAGATCTTGGTGCTACCAAGAAGGAAGAGAGAATCGGAAGAGGAGCGGGAGGGTCTTGGGAGGTGGTTGTAAGCACACAGAGATCTGGGATGTCGTGAAATATATCAGTTGCAGGAAATCAATGCCCACGGAGGCAGAGGACGAGTGAGACGGCAGATAAAGAGAGAGAGACCAGGTTTCTGGTGGTGTTCCAGAAGGGATGCTCATTTATAGAAGATTCTTGTAAGTTGATCCAAGCTCGGCACAGATGGAAGTGCGGATTGGAGTCACAATTTATATTCGGAGAGAAGAGGAAGAGCAACAGAGAGGAGGACAGGGAGTAGTAGTATGTGGAAAGAAGCAGAAAGGAAGAAGAAGAAGAAGAACAAAAGAAGAAGGCGTAGAAGAATAGAAGCACAAGCCGAAACGCGTGAAAGTGGACCCGAAACCGGAAAGCGCTCGGACACGGACCCGATCAAGATCAGTGGAAAAGGAACAGCAAAGAGAGGTGTTTGTGGGCGTTCGGTTGGAAGAGAAGAACGAGAGAGAGAGAGAGAGATAGAGAGAGAAATGAAGGAATTAATTCATCAATTTCTCTGTACGCCAGTGGCTGTTCATCTCTCTCGTCGAGGGTGCTCTCGGTCTTCCTGTTCTCCTCCAAGCACATGTATTCTGGTTCCAGAACTGGGTGTTTTCTCTATTTACATTCGCTGAACGGGAAACGCTGGCGGCGGGCGTTCGCGATAAGTCAATGGAACCGCCCAGAGATTTGTTTCTCCATCGCACATCTGACGTTGCATCATCTAAGAAGAAACAAACAGGCATTTAGTATCATGCATCGTTTTTGGCTGGAATCTCTTCGGTCGTTGCAGAGAGCAGGGCTGGTGGGCAAGACAGGGTTCAGAGGTTCTATTTGTGGATTAGGGACGATGCACCACGGCGTCGCCGAATCTGTGCGATTAAAAGCACTGGAACACTGCCATGGGCTGGAAAGTCCCGGCCTCGGCCAAAAAGACGCAGACCCAGTCTCCTTCGGCGCAGAACCCATCCCCCCTCTTCTCTCGGTGATCGAGAGACTTTTGCTCATTTCCCCCCTCCTCCTTTTTCGTGCTTCTCCATCATCATGCCAACATCACATGTGGTTTTCCCATTCCATCTGAGCAGAGAAGGACGCACAGCAGAAAAATCAATGCGGTGGTGGGCTCTTTTTTGTTTCCTTTCGGCACTAGGAACATGAAAAGCGGGCGGTGTTGTGGAGCCACCGTCCGAATTAAGTTTAGCGCTACTTTGGCAATGTTCTACAAAGCTTCTTCGCTCGCTTCCATTTTCCTTCTAGCTCGACTAGTCCGCCTTCCATTTGGCTTCCAGAAATCCTTCCTCGGGAACTGCGAGGAACATGTTGCTCTCTCTCGTTGTGGATCGACAGGCCAAAGTCATCATCCATCTGTCGGTGTGTAGATTACATGTTACCAGATTGCGGGAACTCTCATAAAATTCCTGAAATCTGCTGTTTTCCCCCCCCAAATTGCGCCATTCCTTTCTTCCTCCTTTTTTTCTTCCTCTTCCCCAGCCTGTTCCTGTTGGTACGACGCTGGCTTTGGCTGGCCGACTCCCGAATATCAGCCCTGAAAGAGCTGATCGCAAGTCAAAAAAGAAGACGAACCAAAGATCTGAGTGGGAGACGACAAGCAGGGCTGGATCCCAAGGTCGTTTGCACACATCTCCTTACAGGTCGAAATCTCCTCGTGTGGACGAACGGGATCTTTCGGTTCACGGATTCAGATAGGATGACTGCTCGGTCTGTAGAGTAATCACTCGTCAGGGCAAGGGACATAACTCTCCGGTGCCTGGCAAACGACTACCCACAAACGACTACCCTGATAATCCGTTATGTCCGATTCTAAACTCCTACGTCGCAGTGTTTCTGGCGACACATGAAGAGCACGCACATGGGTCAGGGCCTCTTCGTCGAAGTTTATCTAGCCTTGTGTTGCGGATAACCTTCTAGAAGGTTTTCCAGACCTCTTTTGCCCCCCACTCATGTCTCTCTGCCTGCCGAAAAAGAAGCATCTCCACACTTTTCTTCCCCTCCCCTCTGCTGTCCCCTGCATTTCTCCTCGAGACCTTTTGTCAGCCATAGTTGTGAGAGAGAGAGAGAGGGAACGGAGCATGAACAAGGCCGTGAAGCTAGGTTGAAGAAGAGTCAAGTGTGTGATCCAGCACAGCCGGTAGGATTGGACGGAGAGTCCAATACGCCGTTGTCCGCTCGGCCAAATCCACATTCCCGGTTTGCTTAATCAATCCTTGCTGCTGCACCGGAGATTGTTTCGGTCCTATCGTGATGAAGGCAAATTGAGGCTTGTCTGTGTAGATGTAACATCCTGCAAAAGCCGGATGGTACAACTGCGTAGATCTCTTTTTCTTTTCGGCCGGATCTGTCCGCAGATGCGACGAACATGGCCTACGGTTGGCCACCTTGTGCTGACCACCGCAGCTCACAGAGGCCCGGAGGATTCGGTATCGGTAGAGAGAGCCACACATCTGTATCTGGAAGTCGAACCCCATTGAACATATACCGGCCAACTACCATGGGCTGTGTAAGCCGGGAGGCCAGCATGAGTCGTGAGGTTTCCCTGGTTTCCCATTAACACCCATGGCTGGAAGACGACCGGGGCGGGGCCAAGCGGGGTGGCCCAGGAAGGGCCCCATATCACGACTTATACAGCCTGCCGGCGACACCGATCCACGGGAAAGCGGGCCGTATGGGTGCCCCGATAGCCCACCGAGGGGTCCTATACGCGTAAGAAAGTACAGGACAGGATGTTCATGTGTATGTGCTTCCTGCGTCCTATAATTGCTTTCACTTTAAGTGTCCCGATTGTCCAGAGGATTGCGCCGGACGCTACGATGGCGGCGGCGGGTTGGGCGTGGTGTGGTGTGGTGTGGAACTGCTGTGACTCTGGTAATCTCCGACTCCCTCGTTCCTCGGACGGAAGAGCAGGCGGTATAGATGCAATGCACCCTTGATCCAAGGCGGGCTACAGACTCCCCTTTGTTTTTCGCGTTGAAAATTGCGGGAGACAGTTGTCACCGTTGTGCTGGCCTGGATGCGGGGAAAGATTTAGGGTTAGGGTCGTGATGCCTCCGCCAACTTTGTGATATCAGCCAGTGCTCCGCCCGCTGTCCCGCCGATTTGGCACGGATATTGCCCAAACGAAACGAACTAGCTTGAGGATGGACAAGTCCAGGTACAGGGAACGAGAGGAAGGAATGGTAAGCTGGATTGTGATCCTAGAGTACCACGTACACTCTGATAGCTCTGCACTGTAGTACGTACGGGCAGACCGCGATATCGTCGACTCACTGCCACTCACCCTTGAAACTGGTTGCCCGCGAACGGGCCCTGAATCCTCTAGCCTCCAACTTCTTCCTCCTCCCCCCCCACCCAGTCTACACCTCACAAACAAGCATCTTGGAGGGAGAGACGCCGCCCCTCCGTCGGTGGAACGTCAGCCTGCCGAACTGAGAGGCACAACTGTACCGCATAGTGTATCCATTTTTCTTTTCTTTTCTTCGGAATGGTCCCATGACGAACACTAACACCGGCGAAAGTTTGAGAAGAGCTGCTCAATTGAGATGCAATTTTTTTCTTTTCTTTTTTCATCGGTGTCGGCGTGCGCTTTCGGTCGCCAGGGACGCAGAGACTGAGCTCAACGGACAGGCAGGATTTTCCTAGCTCGGAACGTTCCGGTGTTTGCTGTACCCCGAGTGCCGAGTGCTGTGTACGGAAGAGGGATACGTTGTGTGCGACAAGATGCAGCTCTTATATGGTGTGCAACGCTGCGATAGTAGAAAGTCCGCGACGTCGGCGGTCCCTGTGGCACTTTGGAGAGGGGGGGGGGGCACTTCTGGACCAAGCAAACGCCCTGTCCGTTTACCGGCACGGTCACACCGGGGCCGGATTTCCAGGAAACAATTTTCACAAGGGGGAGAGGAGGAGTTCAAAGCCTCAGGAGCCGCGAGGGAAACATTTCTGCTCAGGCATTTCTCCACACCCTGGCCTTGTCCATATCCAACACCTGCTCCATGTCCTCTCGTCATGTACCCTGCATTGTAGAACTGATAAGAAGAGAGAAAGAGAGAGAGGCGGGGGGCGCGGGGACGGAGAACAGACCGGAGAAAGCGAAGGCTACGCTAGAAGGAGAGAGAGAGAGAGAAAGATAAGGAGGGCACATGAAGAAGAAAATAATGGCATCGTGAGACGGGGAAAGGGTGTTACAGGTTCCAGTTCCCGTTGAGGTTTCGCTTGGCTTGTCCTCCTAACCAAGAAAAGAGCGCGTGGGATGGGGTGGACCAGACAGGAAAACGAAAAAGCCACAGTTTCTTGACACGAGTGTATACGGAGTCAGACAGAATAACCGGCTCGTCTGTCCAGAAGAGGAATCGTGAGCAGAAGGACCAAAAATCCCACAGTGTTTCATGGGGTTACGACGCTCAGCGCACGGCCGTGATCACCTCAAACAGGGGGCCCCAGACATATATAGGAGGACCCTTATCCATCCGTTTGCTGAACTGCTTTCCGTGCGAGCAGATTCACATACCACGGCAGATCACTTTTGCACTTGGACTGCCCGGGCTGGGGAGGGAGAGAGAGAGAGAGAGAGAGAGAGAGAGAGAGAGAGAGAGAGACTTACCGACCCTGAAGCAAACCGTGGACTTTCAGGAGCACTAGCCCCCGGGATGATGCTGACAACTGAGACTCTCAACGTGGAAAAGTTGAGACTCCTGTCAGCACCTTTTTTATTTTATTTTTATTTTCATCTTCTTCTGGTTTCTCTTTCGGCGGGCGGTGGCTTGGTGAGATTGAGACGCTGTGGAGCCGTACCTATCGCCATTTCGCCGGGGTGACTGCACTCCACCGTACCTATCGCCATTTCGCCGGGGTGACTGCACACAGATAGCCTACAGAGACGGGCACGAAGTTCAGTATGTATGCAAAGGCAGCAAGCTGGGCTGGATGCGAACGAGTGTTTGAGACACTTTACACAGATAGCCACCTCCATACATTTCTGCAATCACCGGGGGGCGCGAGCCGAGCCAAGCAAGCAAAGCAAGCCCGCGAAGTCTAGACTCGGACCGGAAGCAACCGCCTTCGCTAAATTCGCCAGTTCCACCCATCTTCAGATTCGTCACACTGCCGAACGGCAGAAAAGAGCAACAACGAACGAAGGCGCACCATTCATCTCCTGCTAAAAGCCATCGTTGTCGATTTTCTCTCCGTGTATCCTCACAGGGAGGAGCCGCGATGGTGAAAGAAAGGCTCGGGGGTGTTATATTTAGGTTCGTCTTAGGCCGTCTGAATCATTGGCTGAGATATGCGCTTCTAGGCGCCGGGGAAATTTCCCCACCATTAAGCTAATTTTCGATGGCGGCAAGAGTCAGTTGGGGCGGCGGCTGCATTGGATAGAAGCATATCCTTGAAGATTGAATCCATGGGGTTATGCAAGGAAACAGAAGGTACATATCTTGAAGGCATCTTGGAGGTTCGCTGATACGATGATACTCAACTGACGATGCCGGTACAAGTGGAATGTACATACTGTACGTGTACTGTACATGATATGATGTATGGACATTGTGATAGCTGTGATCGACATATGAAGCCCAGTTCATCCCATTGGAGGACCAATGCGTGGCTCCCTGTGATTCACTGACAAACTGCGACTATGGAGCGAGAAGCCCGACCTGGTCACCTACACAGGAACTACTCCGTCCGTAGGTCGCAGTCGCTGTGTGCTTACACTCATAGTCGCACATCCATGCACCTGTCCCGGCCGTTGTGTACCCATTGGGTTCAGCCCCTCCGCGTTGATTCCCTCACGGATATAAATAGCGCCCGGACACAAGACCCTCTCTCGACTTGGAGGAGCAGTAGGGCAGAACAAACAACCCACCCCAGACAAAAATAAACCAACCGTAAAAGAATCTCCCGTGTGTGAGCCCTCCGGCCTGGCTTTCTCTCCAATCACGCTCGTCCGCGCACAGGGACCCTTGAACAGTCCCAAAATCCCAACGGCCGTCTGACGCGACCCCGGCCAATCGGACCTGTTTGCTGCCTTCGTTTGTAGCGCCTGAAACCGCCAGTCCATGCGGCTTACTGCAGAGCAGGTTGGGAACAAAGAAGCGACATGTTGGTTGCCGGGGTGGTGGACTCAGCGCGAAGTACCAGCAAAGTATCCTCGTAGGAAGAGCTACTCGGACATGGAGCTGGCTATACGTGATGCTACGCTCGAGATGATGCAGGACGGGAAATGACCAACGCAAGGAAACGAGTCCAGATAGCTGTAGGGTAGGTACACTGGACATGAAGGTATCATAACAGTGGGTTTCTACAGGCATACTCCGCGCCTATTGTGCAATACATGCTGGCTACGCTACGGACAATTTTGGGCTGCTAAACGCCCAGCCAAGACCGGAGGGAAGTGCACTGTCCAACTGCTCCGCACCAGTGATGGGCAGAGAGAGTATCTTCAACAGGCTGGAGAACACCAGCAGCGAGTACTAACGGCGTAAAGGCCCAGGAACTGATATCAGGACTGTCCTCCTCCGGGATTACAAGCAGGACCGTTCAGACGAGGCACACACAAAGTAACACCCACCGGTCTCACGCAATGTCACCCACCAGAAGTGAAACCCCGAAACACATCACTTTTGCAGGGTTTCCCGTCTTTCTGCGGGCGGGCGGTTAGAATTGCATGCAACGCTTGGTCCCCAGCGGGCGCCACCACAGCCAATTCTGGCCGGAAATCCACCCAGGAGCAGCGCAGGGATGTGGAAACATGCCTGGCTGCTGTCAGCGGGAGAAGAAGTGATGCGCAGAACCACAACTGACTTGTCCAGGCAGAGAGGGCTGATCCTCTTTGAAATCCTCGACGCTGAAAGTCCACCTTCCTATATGCAGCGTGGGATGGATAACGGTAACAGGGAGAGGGATAGCATCATCTTGTTGGATGGACGTAAAACGTCTATATATGCTGCTCACCCACCCTCTCTCTCTCTGAAGTGTCTGCGATCTTCCTCTTCCTCTTCCTTTCTCTTCCAACCTATCCCAACTTGTCCAGCACCCTTTTCTTTCCTTCTTCCTTTTTCCCTTTCTATCCTTCTGACCCCTTCAGTCTGGAACTGTGGTCTTGTATACCCTTCTAAAAAAAACCAGCCATCACTTCACCATTTATTCACCACAGTCTGAGACTTTTTTTGCTTTAATCCTTCCCACACTCTCTTCACACACCCACACAAGAACCACACGTACCCTCTCTCCCTTGCCACCATGTCTTCCCACTCGTCCCACACCAAGCGCGAGGCCTCGGCCTCGTCGGACTTCGACTCCGAGCTCTCGGCCGTCGCCTACCAGACCAAGCTGCGCACGCTGAAGATGCTCGACGGCGCCGCCACCGCGCTGACCGTGCTCGCCATCCTGTCGGCCGGCACCGTGCTCGGAACCTCCGCCGACGCGCTCGCCGTGTACAACGACACCCACCTGCCCATCGACTTCGGCCTGGCCCTCTGGCCCAACGACTTCAACACCCAGCCCACGCTCTCGCTGATCGCCGGCGGAGCGATTGTTCTGCTGACCAGCATCGTTGGTCTCCTGGGCCTCAAGATCAAGTCGGTATGTGTTTGGATAAACTCACCCTGATCGCACACCCTGAATTCCTGATAATGCTGCTTCATATACTAACCTGTTGGCCCCTTCCTCCCCCTGCAGATCCAGACCCGCTCGATTGTCTTCGTGATCATCCCCATCGTCGCCGCCGCCATCGGACTATTCGTCAGCGTCGTTGTCGTCGGAGTCTCGCACGGCGTGCCGTCGCCGGACTCGCCGTCCTACACCATGCAGTCGTGGTCGTGCCGCTGGGAGGACGTCCCCATGCGCATGCGCCCGCACTTCGGCACCCTGTGCAAGCAGTCCATGGCCGCCCGCGGCCTCGCCATCGCCCTGATCCCCATCGAGGCCATCCTCACCGGCCTTGGCGTGTACACCTTCTTCGTCCACCGTGCCTTTGCTGCCGTGACCCCTCGCCGGGGCAAGCGCGGCAGCCCCGCCGCTTCGCACATGTAAGAGAAGCCAGGCATTGTTTCTTCTGGCCTTCTGGGGTTTATGGGTTTCCGGACTAGGAGGGAGCTTGGCTGGTGGGAAACCCGCCAGCTGCTCTTCAATCCGGGGAAATGGGATCGTTCGGGCAGGTTGGTTGCTGTAAGGGTTGGTGTTAATATCTCGAGCCGTGTGGAGAAGGCTCTCGTTCATGTGCTTTTATTTCGCTTCTTCATTCCTCTTCTTTATGAACCTGTTGGGGGTGGGATTTGTTCTTTTTTTTATATATCGCCGAGACTCCTGCTGATAGAATTCGGGTGGTCGACTTAATTCTCACAATTTTCATCCAATACTGAGTGTGTATCGTGCGAGTGAGACCTGGAATTTGTATATGCGCCGGAGTGTCAGTGAGAGGATATGCCGGAATCAAATCCGTCAATCTCCTGAAATAGCAGTAGGAATCTGGGCAAATTAGTCCTGACTTCAAAGATAGAGAGACTGTGGTTCGGAATCAATTAGCCAGGAGATTTGATTGACATTCGATAGCAGAAGACAGAAGAAAACCCCGAACCTGTATGATAGACAGGCAATTTTCAAATTAGCCGCTGATACCATCAATATAGATAGGCCTACCCGCCTATTTCTCGAGAAGCAGCAACTGGCCAGTGTCAGTCGTAGGCCAACAAACAGTTAACGAGAGGGCTAAAACAGGTAAAAATGCAGAGCTGTGCTTTGTGTAATGCCACCGGACCCTCTTCATTTAGCAATGAATTCCATTCCACTGTGTTCGTTTTCGTTCGTTTCTCTCCCAACTCGCTGGTAGCCAGCAACAGAATCTGACGATCAAGGCCCCCCAGCCGGCTGTCAGGCCCGGGACCCGATATGGCTGGTCCCACGGCGGCGTGGGCCTGTGATTTGCCGGTCCTGGCCTGCAATATGGAGTCTTTCTCTGGAATATCGGGAAGACAGGACGTCGCCTGTACGCTCGCTCTGGTCTCTCGTCGTATACGGATATTGCGTCCCAATGGTCCCAGTTTCAAGCAATGGCGTTGTCGGCCCGTAGGCATGTGGGTGGAGGCGCACAGTACCGAAGATGAGGCTGAAATTGAAGCAGATACAGAGCCCAGCGAGCGTGTCTGTTAATGAGCCGGTGGGACCTGAGGAAGCGGAAAAAGGTCAATATAACTGCCAGTCCTCCCCCCCCGTTCTTTGGCTCTCGATCTCTCTCTCTCTTTCTTTACTGGAATGCTTTTCAACACGATTCGACTCTCTGATTGACTGCCCTTGCGGTTAGTGGCCCCATTGCCTGTCTCTCTGTCTCTCCCTCTCCAATCGGAAGACCTGCCACCGTCAAACTGACCCCAATTTTGTGAAGAAACCCAGCTAGTCTGACCCCCACCAATTGCCAAAAATCAATCCTCTTCCGTAAGTCGGATCTATTTCTCCTGTCTTCACCGCCCACCAACAAAGCAACCGAAAACAAGAAAAAAAGAAGAGTCTGGATGATGAATGAGAAATAGCAAAATGCTGGGAACAAGAGTGACGTTGAGAAAAGAAAAAGGGAGAGAATGTCATGTGAGAGCGAGCCAATGCGACTGGAAAGAACGGGCGGCTAGCTCCGTCCATCGCAACTGCCGTATTGTGAACTTCCGTTCCTTCACACTCTTCACACCCGCGGGTCGCACCTTCTGTGTTTCCCCTCACCGGAGATAGTACCCGGTCAAGCTTTTAGCTCGCGGGCACTAGGCGGCAAATGAAGAACACCTGGGAAAAGCATTTGGAAGCTTCTCTTTCTCTCTCTCTCTCTCTGTCTCCACCTTTTGTGCCCCCCTCGCAACTTTCAGAAGGAGAAAAAAAAACCCGGATTACACTAAATCATGGCTAACCGCAACTCCGCTGCAATTCTGCAGAGTGACACTAGGTTTATCGGGAAACTCGGGGCATTTTGGCGTCTTGCTGCCGGGTGAAGAATCCCCCATAAAGCTTGGGCTGGCTCCACCTCGATCTTGGAGTTCTTTAATACCCCTTCTTTTCTTCTTCTTCTTTCTTTCCTTTCCTTCATCATGTCTCTTGGCCGGATACTGTCGAGAATAAAGAAGGTGTTTACCCCCTTTGGCGCCACTACCCCCGCGCCGAACCAAAACGGAGCCCCGACCACCACCAACGGAACTGCCGTCCCCGCATCCAACGGCTCGGCCGCTGCTGCTGTTACCCCCACCACCACCAACGGAACCGCCACCACCAAACCCGCCGAACCGACCACCGCAACAATGGCCGCCCTCGAGACATGGGTGGTTGAGAAGCCGTACCTGCACCTGCACTGCAGCCTCGGCGAGGGCCCGTACTACGAGAAGGCCACCAACACGCTGCGCTTCGTCGACATCATCGAGAAGCGCCTGCACTGGGTGTCGCTCACCGACGGCCCGGACTCCGTCAAGACCCTGCAGCTGGACACGCCGATCACCGTGACGGCCGACATCGCCGGCGTCGACCCGCAGAGCGAGCTGCTGATCGGCGCCAAGTACGGCCTGGCGCGCCTCAACCGCACGACGGGGACGTACACGTACCTGCACGAGCTGAACGACGAGCGCAACGAGCGGCTGCGCACCAACGACGGCGCGGTCGGCCCCGACGGGCGGTTCTGGGTCGGCTGCATGACCGACTTCGGCCTGGGCGGGTTCTTCCCCGAGGGCTCGATCTTCACGTTCGACGGCGCCGCCGCCACCCGCAAGGAGGTGTTCACCGGCCTGACCATCCCGAACTCGATCGGCTGGTCGCCCGACGGCAAGACCATGTACTGGACGCACTCGACCGCGCGCAAGGTGTACGCCTACGACTACGACAGCGCGACCGGCTCCGCCGCCAACGAGCGCGTGTTCTACCTGCACGAGGGCCCGGGCGAGCCCGACGGCTTCCGCATCGACGTCAACGGCTTCATGTGGCACGCCGTGTACGGCGAGGCCCGCGTGCTCAAGATCTCCCCCGCCGGCGTGCTGGTCGGCGAGATCCGCCTGCCGACCCGCAATATCACCTGCACGCAGTTCGTCGGCACCGAGCTGTTCATCACCACCGCCGGCGACGACGAGGCTAAGGGCGGCCCGGAGAGCAAGGAACTGGGCGGTGCGCTGTACCGTGTGGATGTTGGCGTTACCGGCTTGGAACCGTTTGAATTTAAGCTATAGTTGTACTTTGGAGGAGTAGTGAAAGTGGCGGCGAAGCTTCTGTGCGTTTGTTTTTGGATTCCCTTTGGTTCGTGACCGTTTTCTTGTTCCCTATGTGCGCATGTTCGTTTTGTGTACACCGCTGCATTGTTCGTGCTTCTTGAGCTTAGACCAGAAATGGCGCACGGAAAAGCCAAACTATATACCTAGACTGTCTCCGGACACCGTCATCATGGATGGGATCTACTCACTAGACTCTCGGATTTCCAGATAACCGATCCGTTCGCCTGTGACAAAAGTGGGTATGGTACTCGATATATATAGAGATATATAAAGTTATCCGGCTATTAAATATGTACATACAAAATATTCTTTTTCCCTCCACGGACACCTTTCGCTCCCGCTAAAGCGTTCTAAAATGACAGTGATGATGAAGAAAAAGACACAAATAAAATGAAGATGATAGAAAGGAGAGCCGTGTGAGTGAAAAGGGAAATCGTTGGCAACTTTGGGGGGGGCGGGGGGGGGGGGGGAGACCACCGGCGCTGGAAAGTCTCTCACAGCACGTATCCACGCACACCAACAGAATCCCACGACCGCACTCCCCGGCTCTCCTCAAGCTCGACGCACCACCACAGAACTTCTTTCGCCTTTTCGTCCTGTCCACTAGCTTCGTATGCGCGTGCCAGCGCAAACCACGCCTCGGCGTCGTTCCACGCGGTCCCGCTGCGAGTAAGTCCTGTAAGGAGCGCATACGCGCGGTCGCGCGCTGCAATACGGTCGACAAGCGGCAGCGAGGTGGAACGGTGCGGCGGCGGGAGGTCGGGATCGGGTGCGGCGCCGAAACGGGTTCCACCTCCACAGCCGGGCATCGTGGGTTCTCGGCCCGGGGCGCGAGACGCGCCATTGACGCCGTCGGCGCCGTCGTCGGATTCACTGTCGTCGCTGCCGTTGCTACGCACAGGGCCGTCCTTGACTCCGCTCGACTTCATCCGTTCGCCGTCAGAAAAGCCAGACAATCCAATTGGAATAAACGGCAGCGACGTTGCGTCCGCAGCCTTGTGGCCGGCTTTGGCGGCGTGGGCGGACACTGTGGCTGCGCCGGCCCGAGGCACTTCCGGTGCGTTACTGGCAACGTTCGCATCGCCGCCCAGGACTGACCGCAGCGGCGGAATTGCCGGCGCTGGGAGGAGTTCTTCGTCGTATACGTCAAGGAGAATATTAGACAAGCCGACAATAGCTCCGGGGTGGTCGACGTAGTACGAAAGAGCTATTTCAAAGTATTTGCGTGCGTCATAGGGCAGGTTTTGTGCAAGGTAGAGGTGGCCCATCTAGACAAAAGTTAGCGTTCGAGTAGATGAAGATGGGCGTTATCGATTGCGAACTTACCTCAGTATAGACATCTCCAATGATCTCATCCACACTCTTCTTCTGGGCCCAGCTGGAGCCCTTGGCCGCAAAGGCCAGTGAGGTTGAATCACTACCGCTGGCTTTTTCTGATTCGAGGCTCAGAGCCAGTTTCTTCGCCTCATCCAGAGCACCAGTGCAATCCTCCAGCATCCCAGCCCGCCGGTAGAACCCAGCAATCATAACCCACACACGCACGAGAACGACGGACCGACGACGCCGCTCGTCGTCCTTGGTGGATGACACAACAGGCAGCGGAGTTGACAGGGTGAATGCAACCACAGGCATGGGCTCAGCAAGCGCGTCCGAGTACTCCGAGAGCGGACGGCCGGTGCTGGAGGTGGGGGATGTCAGCCCGCCGCCAACAAGTGTGGTTGTCGGCGACGGGGCAGACACCATGGTGTCGAGCATGGATATCCCACCAACATTCGACCGCAGGGATGCGCCACGGGTAAACGCAGCCGCAATCGAGCCCTGCCGCCGCGCTGCATAGGCTATGGCATCGGAGAAGTGCTCGCCGCCGCCGTCCGGAACAAACAGGCTCTCACCGTCCGATACCCGGCGGTACGACATTGGCGGCCCCGAGCTAGCTGCCCGACGGCGGCTGCCACCGCCTGAACTCAACACTCCGCCGGCGCTGCTGTCGCGCTTCTTGAGGCTGCCGCGGCGTCCCGATGAGCTGCGCTGTCGTTGGCTAGGTGTCTTCTTAAGAGACCTACGCCGTTCCGGATCATGGCCATCGACGGAGCCATCTGCCGTTACGTGGATGGCGGGCGCATTGGACGTCATCGACGTTTGCTGGGTCAACGGCCGGCCCATGTCCGCGCCGCTGGTATTCGATTCACCCGTGGGCAGCGCTGGAGTCTTGGATGCCCGGCTGCCACCAAAGATGCTGCCCTTAACACTTCTAAGGGTACCAGCCGAGCTCTTAGGCGGCCCAACACCGAGAGAGCGGGTGGAGGTTTTGGCGTCGCTGGCAGCCGTGCTTCCACCAGCAACGAGCCGCGAAGACGCTATCTCACCGAAAAGGCGCGAGAACAGTGCAAGCAGCTCGTAGCTGGCGTTGACTGCGACCTCCGGCCCTTCCAGGAGCTCAATGAGGGAGAGCTGGGTCATTTTGACCTCAAGAATGTGTTCCTTCTCAGCGTCTTCCATTTCATCCACTAGGCCCGCGGTCTTCTTTGTGGCCTCTTCTTTCTGGGAGTTGGCGTTGAGATGTTCACTCCGAAAAGCCGCCGCAGTGTCCTCGCCCCCGAACAACACCGACGGGTCCTTAAACTGCTCGAACGCTCCTTCACATGCTCTCGCGGCCATGAGAAAGTCCTGGCGAGCACTGAGAAGGAGGGCGAGAAGGTGCCAGAGGGGAACGAGTGCGCGCTCTCTCCAGTAGAGTCCGTGGGCAAGAGTTAAGGAGTAATCGCTGGGGGGAGGGGCCAGGAGGGCCGACTTGACTAGGTCGATGGCCTGGGTGAGTTCCCGCCGCTCGGCAAAGAGAAGGGCTAGTGCAAACAGAGAGCGGAGATCCCGGACCCGTCCAAACTCGGGCGAAAGAGACTTCCGAAGAGACCGCATAGCCTTCGCTTGGATTTCTGTCCGCGATGCCGCGTCTGCTGTGGCGCGGGCCCAGCTGGCGTGGGCAATTCCAATCGCCTGCCAGGCAAGGCTGACAACCTGGCCCGGAACTTGCCCCGAGGCGTTGTACGCCGGAGACAGCAGTCGAGCGGCAGTATCAGGGGACACCGGAGACGCAACAGTATCAGGCCCTTGCTTCTGTCCCCGGATGATCCGCGCAAGGGAATCCTCCAGCTCGTTGGCAAGGTCTTTAGCACGCTCAATGGCAGCAGCGTCGCCAAACCGGCATATGGCAATGACGGCTTTGGCCATAGTGTCAAGGATAGTGGCATCGTCGTCAAGACTGGGCTCCGGGACTCCCGTCTTCTCCACACGGGCCTTAGCCTTCTTCACAAGGTCCATATACGACCCAAAAGCAGCCAGAGCCAGGTCAAACTCGGCCACAGCAATGTGCAGGGTGAATATGCCGCGCATGATGGATGTTGAATGATATGTCTTGGTGGCTGATCGGTACAGCATGTCGAGAGCACCCCGAGTGATGCTCTCACGGCCTCCCGGGCCCAGGTCATGTTCTCTCCAGCCACGACCGCAAAGGATTGACCAGTTCTTGACGACTAGCTGAACGAAGTCTTCAACTTCCTCACGCTCTTCGTCGGCTCTAGGGAACGTGGTCTCGTCGAGAAGAAGAGCTTCGTAGGCCGATTCGGCCTTCTTAAGCTCCATCCGCAGCTGGTTCCGCGCTGACGTTTCGGTGGGGATTTTCCCGAGGTAGCCGGTAGGGAATGGCAAGTCGAGCTCGACAATGGTGGACAGGGCAACGTAGTATTCGCTCCAGATGCGACGGCGCGGAACAGCTCCGCGGAAGCCGTGGCCTCCCACAACCGGGCCGTGGAGGGACTCCCAGTAGCGGGACCACGAGCGGAAGGCGGCCAGGGAGTTTGTGTCTTCGAGTTTCATCTCGTTGCGCTGGATGGCCCGGCCGGTGAGCATACAATACTCCGACAGGAACAGCTCTCCCCAGTACCGAAGCTGCCGACGGGGTGGTCGGCCGGCAAAGGCTGCGTGTAGCGAAGGCAGCCCGGACTCAAACGCAGCGATGGCCTCACTCTCGTTGTCGCCCCGAGCCGCGCAGTTCGCCTTCAGGTAGGCAGCCTTCAGTGCGCATACGCTGGTCCATTCGGAAAGTTGATCGACCGGCTCCAGCTGTTCAAACTCCTTGTCCACCTGCTGCGGCAAGCGCGCAGCAGCAAGGCTGTACTCTCCAATGACCCAATGCAACCAGCCAACACAGATTTGGGCCTGGAAGCGGTCCTCGATGTACTTCGTTTCATTTTCGATGACGGTGAGCAGCTTCGGGAGCTGGCCGGAGATTTCGAGGGCTTTTGATCCGGCTCCAGTGGTTGGTCGTGCTGCCGATGACGCATCGGCCACAGCTTGTGTAGCTTGAGAAATGCTCGCTTCGATTTCGGCGGTCAGGGTAAGGCCTATACAGCAAAGCAAATCGAAACATGTTAGATGGAAACAAAGGCCGGGATCCCCATTTAGACATTGCCGCACAGATCATTGATCGCCGGAACTATGACGTTGTATATTGTGTCCACATAAGAGAGAAAGCGGAAGGGGGAGACGAACAAGATCGGTCCGGAGCATGTTTCCGAACCTTCCTCACCATTTCGGGAATGGCCGCCCAGTTGCCTTCGCATCGGGCATTGTCGAGATTCGTGAGGTAGAGTTGAGCTTTCGAGGACTAAGGTATATAACAGAAGCACAGTACTGAGATCAGCATTACGACAAAGCTTAGAGATGGTTTTAACCGCCGTAGACGCTGCTCTTACCGTCATGTTTGAGGACTGCAGCAGGCCTTAACTGCCTACAAATGGCGGAGGCGCACAAAATGCGAGAGAAGGATTCAGGAGGGTGCAAAACGTGGCTGAATCAAGGAATCTTGACGGCGATGTTACAGCACTGTTCCGGTCATTGTTTTGGAAAGACAGCGTTACAAGAGATAAAGTGAGTGACTAGAGCCACTCAACGTTTTATTTGGCACAGAATTGGATGAGGGAGAGGAAAATGTCAGACGGTGAAATCGATGTGAGGTTTGGTTCGAAGCTGAAAGGAGACTTGCATGTGGGAACTTTGAAGTCGCAAAAAAAGTTGGGACGTAATCAAACGCCAGCCACAAACCCTAGGAGCGAAGCCCCTTCGAACCCACTAACCCTAACGAGCTTTTGCGTGAAGCTTCAGGTTCTGAACGCTTCCCGCAACACGTGTTTTCCATTTCTCCTCTTCGTGTTTTTTCTCTGGTCTTATGCATGCATTATATGCCATCTAGTCAAATCAGCCATGACAAGTTGACAACTCCGACTTCACGTGAGTTGTATATGAGTACGGATGGTTATTTTCGTCCCAGCAGATGAGAATCTTCAGGGGCCCGGAAAGGGGCCCGGAAACGCGGCCTGTTGGTGGCTTTCCCGCTCCCGCCTCAAAATGAACGGAGACGTGCATGCAAACGGAAACCTGTCTCAGATTCACAACTTATCTATACCAAACAAATCGCGGAGAATCTCTTCCCCATCCCGTCTATCATTTCCACCACAAGATCCATGCCCGACAACGGCGTCAATATTCCGATTTGTCCCTGTCTCGCCCCTGTCCAGGCCTTGCATCTCCCTGCCTGTACGCGCCGAGCGCTTCATCGCGGCGTCCGGCGCCTATCTTCTTCAGCTTTAGCTTCTTTAGCCACCCACTCCTCGTCCTTTCGCTGCGCGAGATATTTGAGGGGCGCCCGAAACCCTAGTACCCAACGCTTGTGAACGAGCCGACGGGCTTTTCTGGGTCTTCTTTTATCCTCGATCCGTATCACCAGTGTGTGGTTGTTGTGGTCTCGCTTCGCTACCGTTTCATGCTGTTCTTCCCGGCACTGTAATGACAGTCGAGCAGCCCCCTCGATTTTTATCGTCAGACCGGGGAAAGTACTCCTGGCCTCGGGGCCTGGCACAGGAGAAGCTTCTGTTGGCAGATTGACTGGTATGACGACTGGGGCGGCACGTGGGGATGTGGCTGAAGGGACTGGATTCTCTGTCTTGGGGACGGTATCCAACGCTTGGCCTGGACCTGTGGTGTTGCCCACTTTCTCATGAGCCCAATGCTTCCCAACCCCAAGAGCACCATCCCATTCACGCCTCCACACTCCATCTTCAATCCAAGCATCTTTGACGCCCTCGTAGGCCAACTCATTGATATCTGGAGACCGGTCCGGTGGTTCGTGGTCGATATTGTCCTGGACCCATCGACATTCTTGCAAGAACTGATACTCAAACTGCCGATTGGCATAAGAAGCTGCTGGATCGCGAACTTTGGCGCGCTGACGAAAGATCCTCTTCCCGATCACCGGATTTATAGGTGGTAAGGCTTCCCCGGTTGCGCAAGGAGGTGTTGAGTTAGGAGAACGTGAAAGACGTCGAGAACGCGATCGCAAGCCGATGTCACAAGGCGGAGGGATATCTGGGGCAGTGGGTATAGAATCACCCTCTTCATGCCCCCATACAGCTCCCTGGACAATCACACTGGCGACTGAATCTCCGTGGACGGTTGAATATGTGATTGGATCAAATGCCCCACGAAATGGAGCAGCGTAAATGCGGTCCTGATGCCACTGCCACCTAAGCGTCATTGGATGGCTATCCGGGGGCCAAGCTGGGCCCCATTGGTTGGACCAAATTCCCTGCTCAATCCATCGGCCACGGACGTTGTTCTCCGCGTTTGCCAAGAGATCGCTAGACATATCATACGGCAGAGTCAGGTTTCTGCCGGTGATGTGACGGTCGAATTGGTACTCCAGTCGCTTGATCTCGCGCCGGACTTGAGATCTAAACTGAGCCTGGGGGGATGTTCTGATCTCATGAAAACACTCTGATTCATCATCAGAGATAGGGCTTGGGGGCGAACTGTCTGTTGTTCCACACACTGATTGGGCAGGTGAGGCTGACGAACCTTGATACGGCGATGGGGGTTCATCCAGGGCCATTAGAGAGCACACCCGCGAAATTGAGAGGATAGGGTGGTTGTGTACAACCTCAGTGTCGTCAGGTCGAGCCAGGTCTCTGGAAGTAGCCGTCATTTTCACTGATGATGTCGAGTCTTAGGAACTGATGCGATTGCCAATGTCGAGTTGACGACATGGCAAGATGGTAAAGCGCATGCCAACACGGGAAACGGGGCAGTATTTAAGGACAAAGAAAAGAGGCGGATCAAGGAACCGGTCAATACATGAGGCATCATTTCGCCTACGCCCAGAATCCAGACACCTAAACACATCGGCAAGAATTGAAGTTGGCGAGAATAGAGAAACAAAAAATGGTCGCCATACCGGAGGCCACAGGCGCTTATAGTCATGTGATCTTTGATAAGAGCAACGCGGTTTAGGCGCCAGATCTCTCGACCACAGATATTACCGCGCGCCCAATCTGAGACGGCCGAAGTCTGCAGGTGGCTGTGCTGTGGTTTCATTCCCTCCTTGATATATGCTTCAGGGCATCTACAACCGCTCGGTTTCAACGGAAGCCATGATTGGTTGCAATGCCATCCCACCATCAGGCCGTCGAGTGCGGCAACACATATATAGTGGTACCGACGGCGGCCTCTTCCCGCGGTCGTCCTGAATGATGGCCCACGAAGTCACACACACATCACGATCATCCTTCATAGCGGCTCCCCTCCGGCCGGATCTCATCCAGTCTACCTTCATTATCAAGTCCCAACACCCTAGCTCGACCCTTACAATGGACCGAGAACCTCACGCGCTTACGCTCTTCTCTCTCGTTCCCTCAAATCCTCGGACCCGGAAAGTCCTCGATATTCCAGACAATGCTCACTTAGTGTCAGAGTCTATGTACGATGGCCTACCATTTCGCGGGTTCGATATTGGCTTTCACATTGGATCCGAATCTCGATATACCTTGGCCACCGTTGGGCGCTGTGGTGATATTATCGTCACCGGGCAAAATGTTTCTCGTATCCAGTTTTCTATCGAGATTGACCCGGTCAGCAACGAGTGTGTGGTAGTAGATCGGTCATCCGGCAGGTCCACCAAATTTTTTGGACCGGACTCGTACTCATTCCTCCCAAACCAACCGATTCGCAAGGTCCTGATCGACCGGAATGTCAACCTGGAACTGGGTTTTGGAGGCCCAACGTGTGACCTTTACGAGTTCAAGTTACATTGGCATGATCGCCGCAATCTCAACATCCCGGAACTTCTCAAGAATCGCGAAAATCCCGCCCGATACGCTGTTACTATCAGCGAGCCGCCGGACTCACTACCCGCGGGCCCGACCACCAGAATGCACGCTGCTGGCGGAGAACGAAAAGTCAGATATTCAAGGCGCGAGCTTTTGGGCAAAGGCGCGTTTGGCGCCGTTTGGGAGGTCGTCGACGTTGACTCCTTCAAAACCCTTGCTGTAAAGAAAGTGAAACGCCCAAAAACCGACTCTTACGATTACATTGCTCTGAAGCGGGAAGTTGGTATTCTCAGCACGCTTGTTCATGTAAGGCGAATCTTCTCTCACTATTTTCCCTGTTGTATAACCCCGCATGTCTTCATGACCAGCTTTACTGACCTTTGACTCGCAGAACAACATCATTGCCTGTAGGGGAGTTCAGTGGGATGGCGACTTTGTTGATATTCTGATGGATATGAAAGAAGGGAATGTCCAGAGCTTGATCAAACAAGACGTCTATGTTGGCGATCCCTCCTTGACAAAACCACTACTTCACCAAATGCTCAAGGCGCTTGACTACCTTGCTTACAACGGCTTGGTTCACCGGGATATAAAGCCCGAGAACATTCTCTTCTCTGCTTGCGACACATGGCAAGACCCGAACCTTTACCAACTCTCAGATTTTGGTCTCGCCAATGCTGTATCTCAGGCCAGATCTTTTGCTGGGACGGAGTATTTCATGGCCCCAGAACTGCAGAAGCAGGAACCGCAAACGCCGAAAATGGACGTCTGGTCTCTGTTTTTAACCATCGCTTATGCCCTGAATGCGGGCAATATTCGCTTCAAGAATTGTGAAACGCTCCAGGGCCGAATTTTAGCCGCCCAAGAGGCAACCAAACATCCAAACCTTCGTCCGCTGTGGCAGATGGTTGAAGTTGATCCAGAGCAGCGGGCATCCGCAGCCGATATCTTAGATGGGATGTTTGACGGCCAGGGGCGTACGACCCCAAGAATTCCTACCAGAAACCCTACCGGAAACCCTTTCACGACGCCTACCTCTAGGAGCCCGCGGCGATCGCCGCTCCCAGCTCCAGCGCAGATACGGCCAGTTGCTCGGCCAAGTCCAGCCACTGATACTCGCCGTCGAGAACCCAAAAAGGGGGTTGAAGAACGGGGCCGACGGGCTGTGGGTCACGATCCCAAAGCGCCGCGAGTCATACATGGGGTTGTGATGAGGGGCACCCAACCCAATGATGGAATGAATACAAGGTGAGCACCGTATTCCAGTGCCAATACATTACTCAATCGTTGGAAATCTGGTCTCGGGTGGGCTGCCACGGAGGGTCCATATGTCATATAGTTTGGAATTTAAACAGGTTCATAGAAAACTCAATTGCCGCTGCTGAATGATTTCTCTAAACAACAAAGCCTGTGACATGATCACATCTAAGAAATCTGATAGTCAAGCAGCACTGAACGTTGGATCAAGCCCCTAACCCTAAGTAACAATCGTGGCTCAGGAGCGAAGGACTAGCGTGAAGTTTGCCGCAAGCTTCGGTGAGTAGATTTAACCCTAATTCTCACCGAGAACCCCAGAAAAAAAAAAGAGAGCCATTGAAAAACTTTCGATGTTCATCCAAAAACTGAAATTGATCAAATCTCAACACAACACATTCTTTCCTCGTCAGATTCTTCCAAACGCTGTCACCAGGATACCAGAAACTTCATTTGAGACCCGACTGACACAAACCCTTATTTGGCCCATATTCCCGCTTCAATGTCTCTTCCACCAGAACTCCGGCTGCTCTGCCGGCTGCTAACAACGACGCCGCCGGTCCGTTTGCCGCGGATGCTCCCAACGCTCTCAGATTATGTGTTTTGCTGCCGGACTGTGCTGTCATCGGCCCACGACTCCAAAACGAAAACGTCCAGTGAGCTCGCCGGTCTTGTGCACAAGCTGAAGACCATCATCACCACCCTCTTGAACGGCAAGACTGCCCAGGGCCGGCTTGTCGGCGTTGCTCTTGTCAAGGCGGTCATTGATTGCGGCGGGTGGGAGTGTCTCAGAACGTCGGAGCCGTGGGCTCGTGGCCTGTTGGCCGTGATTCAGGTAGGACCTAACCCCCAAACCCATCGATTATGCTGCGGGTCTCTAACCTTTTAGATTTGAACAGAGACATGACCCGGTCCGGTCAAGAGAACTTGCGGTGGTGGGCCTGACGCGGATATACTCCCTGGTTCACGGCTACCAGACCCTCGTGCGCGAGATTGCCACTCCCACCATCCCGGCTTTTGCCACAGCCTGCCTGCAGCTAGCTAAGCCGAACGGCCAGGCCACGGGAAAGGCCGCAAAGGAATCAGTCCCGTTAGGTGTTGTCGAGACCGTGTGCGAAGCCTTTAGTATCCTTGTCCCGCTGTACCCGGCCACCTTCCGCCCATTCGCGAACCAAACCAAGCAGCTTGTGCGGCCGTACATGGCCCCCGCGGGCATCGAAGAGCTCCCAGTTCCTGAAACCCTGCAGCGGAGTGCCCGGCGACTGGCTGTTTCACTCCACTTCACGTCTCCCAAGAACGGCGGCAGCGATGACTGGACGCAGTTCATGCAGAGTGCCCTGTCCCAGGCCCATGCTACCGCCGACCAGCTGTTCCGGCCGATTGTTGAGGCGTGGGAGCCGCGCTACGACTACACGCGGTCCCGGATCAACTTCGACAACGACCCAAGCGGCGGAAGCGCCGATGATGTCACCAAGCTGCCTGCGTGGACTGGTGTCCTGGCGGGTGGCCGCCGGCTGGTTGGCTTGTTTGGTGTTCTGGCCGACAGTCTCCGGTGTCCGACAGCCGCAGCCGTGCACGTCCCGCTAGGCGAGCTTTTGGACCTTGTCACGCGTGTATCTCTCGTCTCCCGCCCGTCCCCGAAGACCCAGACGTGGGAGCAGACGCTGGAGATCAACCCGGCATCGGGCCGCGATGAGCGAGACGAGCTTTGGAGCAGCATTCCCCAGATTCACACCGCCGCATTAGACCTAGTCCTCGTTCTTTCTGATTGCCTGGGCCGATCTTTCACTCCGCTGGCCCGCGAGGTTACCGAAGATACGCTTCGCATTCTCGCCTCGGGCAGTGCAATTTCTGCTGTCCGGCACCGATCCTACGCTGTTCTCGACCGAATGCTCCGGCTCAACGGTCCCACGCTCTCCAAGCATGTGGTTTCCTCGTCCTTAGACAATGCCATGAAGGCTGTCTGCCGGGACTTGCAGATGGCCGCGGGTGTTCTACGACAGGATAACGCCCCGCCTGTGACGTCCGGTGGTAACCTAGAAATCAAGAAGACCGGAACTGCCGCGAGCGCCGACCTCTACCTTCAGAAGCCTACAGAAGTCAGTCAGACTCTGCCGAAGGCTCCTCTCAGCGGTGATCACCTGGTCGCCGCACAAACCCTGCTCGTCACCTTCTACGCCGCCCTCCCGCAGTCGTACATATCGCCAGTCATGCGAGGCCTGCTGGATAAAACCGCAATCCTCATCAACAACCGCGACGCAATGCTTGCGAGTGTGCTTAATCCGTTTATCGATGGAAATGGACGCCAGTACCCCAGTCTTCTGCCGTTCCTGGCCAACCAGTTTCCCCAAGACTCGAGCCTCGAAGTGCTCTTTGCCAATAGCCGGAACATTGCAGTCAATGGTGACAGCATTGCGTCTTTCGCGTCCGTGAATCCGCTGGTCGAGGAAGAGTCTGTCGAAGACAACGCTGCCAGTGAAGAGGATGACGAGCCTGTCGAAGAGGCTCCCGAGGAGACGAAGGAGGTTCAAAACGGCAGCGTTGGTGTCGCAAACGGAGACAAGAATCCGTTCAAGACTATCAGCCACCAGCCGTCGAAACCGGAGGTGCCGGCAGCCTCTATATTTGGCGCTGCCCCGACTTCCCCGATTAAACGGAAACTCGACGACGTCTCGTCGTCTGAGACAGCTAAAAAGAAGGTGGACACTGGAAAACAACCGGATGAGCATGTGGGTCCGACAATGGTGTTGGTCGGTGAGCGGACCGAGAAGCCTGTGGCAGATGTGAAGTCGGCAGTGCCCAGCAAGGATACCGAAGAGGATGAGGATGATGATGACGATGACGATGCCAGCATTCATCTGAATATGGAGATGGACAGTGATTCGGACTGAGGAGGAAAAGGGTTTCTGAAGCGGGCCTACGTTATGAAATGTATGTAACCTCTATTGAATACCATGAAAAAAGTTCTTAGGAACTGCAACTAAGAAAAACACCAAATGTCCCGCCATTCCATATGTACAAGCAAAAACAAAAATCGAGGATAAGATCCTCCATTCCAGCGAAACAAAACCAAGGCGGAATCTCTTATCGGCTTAGCCTTGTCTTAAACACAGACAGAAGCAACCCGAAGATGTAACGCCTCCCAAATGCATTTCAACAAAGACGAAAAAAAAGAAAATAGAAATATCGCAGCAATCTGCGAGAAAGAAACATCGAGATCGTAGAGAAAGGGGATAAAGAGAATCCGGGTGCGCTTAATCACGAAGCCACGCCCGACGGCGCTCTTCCTTCTTCGCCCGCCGTTTCTCCTTGAACTGCTTCAGCTCGGTCTTGGACGGCTTCTTGCCCGACCGCTCAGCTTTGAGGCTGCGGCCGTTATGCAGATTAGCAGCCGCGTCCACATCAAAGAACGCATGCATCTGCCGCCGCGCCTTGGCCTCGTCGCTGTGATTCTCCGGCCCAGTGCCAGGCTCGGCGAGCTGGCCGGTGCGCCGGTTGAACGTTACGGTTGCGGCGTGCACGGCGGCTGCGGCGGCTGCGCTGTCTATGCTCAGGGTGGCGGGGTCGCGGAGTGGGTTTCCCGAGCTGTCAAGCTTGGCGTACCACGCGTCCGGGTCGTAGTTCCCGTGTATCGCGGGGTTGTACCCTTGTATCACCGGCGGTGGTGGTACAAGCGGTTCCGGGTCACTGGGCCCGGGTGCCGCCGATGTGGCAGCCCCGGTATCGGCGCCGGTGGGGACCCGCGGGTTCTCGAACTGCTCTTGGCCGGTGATGCGGTTGAAGAAGATGTATTGCTGCGACGGGTAGTCCCACCGGTAGTCCCAGCCGTCATCTTCTCCTTGCTCCTCCGGAGCAGGCTCGGCAGGAAGGGGCGGCGCACTGTCGTCGGTCGAGGTTGTGTCTGCTGCTGTCGCTTCTGGGACCGGTTCGTCCGGCAGGGGAGGGTTTGCGGGCTCAGCCTCGTCGTCCGACTCGGGACCAGAACTGGCCTCGGACCGGTCGCTGCCTGGGTCGTTTGCGGGAGATTGCACGTCTAGCCTCCTAGGTTGGTCGGGAGATTCGGAGCCGGCGCTCGCGGATCTGGCCCCGGCATCTTTGGGCGGCGTGGCAGACCGCTCGGGTTGGGGGCTTTGGTCGCCAGACATGGTGGAGGAATGCAGGTCGTCAGGATCTGGGAACCAATCACAGAAAAGTCTCAGCCGGGTCGATTCAACAGGCTGAGGATCTGGAATCACATAGTAGAAGATAATGGAATTCACCTATGCCGCGAATCGAACTGTGGGCATGGTGATCATTGCGAGAAAGCTAAAGTGAAGTGACAAAGAAAGAGAGGCAGGCTGAAAGGGTGAAGTTTTCGGATTTTGCTCAGGTCTAACGCGCGCGTGGTAAAAATTCGTGATATGTCACGTGAAATCCTGCCCGATATTCCTAGGCGCGCAACAATCGAAAAAGACGTACTATCAAAACTCCGGTTCGTGAGCCTGTAAAACCAGATATGAATGGACCTGTTTCCAGCCAATTTTCGTACTTCTCAAGAACAAAATCTTGCTGGATTGGGTTTGCGGATACAAGAGCCTCTCTTTAGAAATGGGATCCGTAGCGTGCAGTGTAGCCCTAATATTAGTGGAACGGTACATAACCCTACACCCAAGCCCTAGTACTCGCTTCCCAATCTTCAATCAAGACATCCACCTGACTCAAGACCATGCATGTTTGCCTTCCCTTCCTTTCCTTTTTCTCCCACAAGGAAATATTCAAATGTTTTCAAATCCTATTGATTAATCCACTGGAGCCACATGAGCTCTTTCGATTTTCCCGTCGACGCTTTGGCACTTTTTCCCCCAAAAAGAGCCGTTCCCGCAGCATCAAACACAGGCTGGCCCGTTGATCAGACAAGTCGCCTTTATCCTGACACGACCAGAGTTGAAACCTCTCAACGCCAGACCTGGGCTCTAGGCCGGTATTATGGGAATTCCCCGCCGGAGATCACCAGCGAAAATCACCGGTTTCTCTGGTTTGGAATCGGTTTCTCAACCGACGGCTAAGTTCAACGAAGATAAAAGCGATTATGGCACACTCGAACCGGTCAAGGTGGTGTAGTGAGAGAACAAGTAATGAGACGCAGACCAGAAGAAGAAAGAAGCGAAATAATGGTTTCGAGATATTCCAGGATTTCCTGCATTTCATTCGAACTCCGGTTTCCGGTTCCAGTTGCCGTCTCTCCCTTCATTTCTCGCGAGGCTACAGCCAGAGACAGCCTCTTCAATACAGCTCTGCAGCTTGGATGCAGATGCAAACACACAGATCGTGGCTTTTCTTTCCCGGACCATCAGTTTCCCGCCGGCCAGGGGGGTTCCACACAGGACACCGCACGATCGGACCACTCTCAGAGGGAAATGCAGCATATGCCACAAAAATTATAGCTGAACTGATGATAAAACAGTGCAATTCACCGAAGCATGGGCTTTTTCTACTAGGGAAACCCTATGTCGATCGTTTATTCCGTGCCTTTTTTTCTGTATGTGAATTGTGGAGTGTTGGTACGATCGACGAGGAGATGAAAGTTTCAGTATATCTTGCAGGGCCCTCTGGCATTGACCATATTCACGTTTAAATCCCGGGCACCGCTACCCGTCAACGTCAAGCCAGAAGAAACTTTGAGATTCTTTGTTCGATTCTTTTTCCTTGATTCCTCCATCATTTTATCTCAAGCCACATCGAACATCCTTCAGCTAAGGAACTGAAATCCAGTAGCACACGCTAAACTCACTTACACCGCGGAGCATCTTCCTCGAAAACACATCCAATCTCACAAACAAAAATGCCCGCCTTCTTGACACAACTGCTCTTCGCGGCCGGTGCCGTCGCCATGGCCGGAAACCCTCACAACGGCATGTCGCCGCGCCAGGTTTCCAGCTGCCCGGCACTCCACATTCTCGGCGCCCGGGAGACCACGGCGCCACAAGGATTCGGCTCGGCCGGCCCTGTCATCCAGGCCGTGATGCGGGCGCTACCCGGAACCACCTCGGAGGCTATCGTGTATCCGGCTGCTGGCGATGCCCAGTATGCTGCCAGTGTGATGGCCGGTATCAACGCCATTGTTAACCAGACCCGGGCCTTCACCACTCGGTGCCCCAACTCCAAGCTGATCATGATTGGATACTCGCAGGTAGGTTGTTCACTAGATACTTCCACCAGAAACGGCGTCGTAGCTGACACTGCTGTCTTACCAGGGCTCTCAAATCATGGACACCGCCTTCTGCGGCGGTCCCGACGGCCAAAGTCTGACCACCCAGACCATCCCGGTGCCTGCGAGTGTTGGAGCCAAGGTGTCAGCCATGATCTGGTTTGGAAACCCGCGGTACGTGGCGGGTCTGCCGTACAATGTCGGCAATGCAACTCTCGGCGGAGTAAGTAATCCCCGTCCTTCCGAATACCACCCCTACCAAACAAACAAAGCTCTGACGTTATCGATATTAGTTCGCTGCTCGTCCCTCCGGATTCCAATGCCCGATGTACGAGAACCTAATCCAGTCGTACTGCGACTCGCCTGATCCGTTCTGCTCCATGGGCAACGACCAGCTTACCCACCAGAACTACGGTTTTGTGTACGGCCAGGATGCTGTTCAGTTCATCGTCAGCAAGGTCATGAACACGTAAGTTATCTTCTCGTCCTTGTGTTGTACGGAGGGATTCTCGTTTTCCGCGCAGTGGCAGGCTGGCTGACTCTGTAAATGTATGATGTCTCTTAGAACCGTGACGCCAGCTACTGGAACAACCATGGTGGCTTCGACTGGTGCGCCTCTGGCGACGTCTACCGGCCTCGTCAACCCCGGCGTTGTGTCGAGCCCCGTGACCACCATCCCCAGCGCCGCCGCTCAGGTCAGCCAATCGGTACTGGGTCTCCTCGCCGCCCTGTTGTTGTCGGTGGTCCTGAACGCCTGGGCGTGACTGGCCTCTGGTCCTGGGCGAACACAGCGTGAGGAGGTTCCATAGGACCGAGGATTCCCGACTTGGTTCCATGTATGAAATCGAACTGCGGGATAAAGTCGATATTCACGATGGTATCCATCGGGTAGTCTCGTGTCTTTGAATACCAAATCTTCGCTAGTGTGCGACACGGGCAGCATTGTCTTTTCTTGTTTCTGTACATAAGGGTTCACTTTTGGGCGATATCCTCGAATCAGCATTTCAAGGCTTCGGGGGAAGGTTCAGGGAATGGCGTTCAAAGGGTTCTGATTTCTTGGGAATATCATACGAAAATGGGAGATAGCACATCTATCTCGTATCATTTTGATTTTGGTAGAATATTGAATTGATTTCAATTGCCATGTTCACAAAATTGGTGTGAAGTTCAAGTTGATCCAAGTCCGATAGGTGTGTAAGTTGACGACAGCTTAGGGTTAAACCTTACTCATTAAAAAGCGGTGAAGTCATTTAGTCAAGCATTTATACACGGCAGAAAAAGTCATGCTTCTTCCCGCCTTGGACCATCTTCAACATTGCCATCTTCCTTCCATCAACAAACACCCCTTTTCCTCAAATTCGTCACGGGGCTCTGTCTTACCATGTCTGAAGACTCCTCCTCCAAAAATGCAGCCGAGCTGCTCCAGTTCGCCAAGGACTTCGCCTCCCGCAACGTCGACCTCTACGATGTGCTGCAGCTAGACGCCAGCTCGGCGTCCGCCGACAAAGACATCCACCGCGCGTGGCGGCGGCAGAACCTGATCTACCACCCGGACAAGACAGGCGACAAATTCGATGCGCAGAAGTACGAGCTGGTCGGGCGGGCTCGCGACGTACTGATGGACGAGGCCGCGCGGCGCGCCTACGACGGCGCGCGCGCCGCGCAGCAGAAACGCCGGGCGGAGCGCGACGCGCTCGACCGCAACCGCCGCCGGCTGATCGACGAGCTGGAGGCCGCCGAGGGCGAGGCGAAGAAGCGCCGCGACGAGGAGCTGGAGCGCGCGGCGGAGCTCGAGCGCGAGAAGGCGCGCATGCAGGCCGAAGCCGCCCAACAACAGGACGACGAGGAGCGCGCACGTCGCGAGGCGCGCGAGCGTGCGAAGACCGAGCTGGCTGATCTGGACGACCGGGAGGCGGAGATCCTGCGCCGTCTGAAGGAGAGCCAGGACGAAAAGGCGCAGCGGCGAGCCGAGCGAAAGGCGCGGAAGAGCGGTGTGGCCCCCACCGGCGAGTCGATGGAGCCCGCGACGACAAGCACAACTACGGCTACAGCGACGAAGAAGAAGAGCAAGAAGAAGACTTACTTCTTCACTTCCGACCCCACCCTTACCTACGACGAAAAAGTTGCTGGCGTCATGGCCAAACTCCGAGATGCCCAACGACTGAGAGACGAAGCCAAGGCCGGCGAGACAGCGATTCCTTTGGCACCATGAGACTCGACGCACTACGGCTACATATCAGAGAAGCGATTATTGAATGTATCATGTCTTCTGGTCATCATGTCAGTTTTATTTTAGTTATTTCTTGCTTTTCATATCCCATCACACGCCCTTATACACCAGTCAACCGGAGCACACGAGCAGCGTTTCCGCCCATTATCGCTTCAGCATCAGCCGTCCCCGCTCCAACAGCTTTGGCCACAGCATCTGCGTTCATCGTCACGCTCTCCCATTCGGCCTGCTTGTCAGTCGTAATAGGCGGGAAGAACGGGTGGTCGGTGCCAAACATCAGGCGATCTGCCCCGCTGGCGTTGATGGCCGCACGCAGACCAACGTCCGAGTAAATCACGGCATCGAGGTAGACCTGTTCCTTCAGCACATCCCAGATCGTGCGGCGGTTCGCTCCAACCTTGCCTTCCGCCACCAGATGGCCGTCATGCACCACACAGCTCTCTATCCGGCCGGCAAGGAAGGGCAGAGTTCCTCCGCTGTGGGCCAGGATCAGACGCAGGCCGGGAACCGCATCGAACACTCCAGCAAGGTACATCCGCGCCACGGCAATTGTCGTCTCCATGGGGAACCCCAGAGCTAGCGGGAGAACGTGGCCATACTCGGCGGATGATCTCGGACCCCAGACTTCGTTGGGCAGGCCGTAGTGCGGGTGCAGGAAGATGGGCAGCTCCTTCTCAGCAAGCTTGGCGAAGATTGGCAGCAGATTCGGGTCATCCAGGCCACTCCCCAGGCCGGAAGTGCCGAGAATGATTCCGCGGCAGTAGGGCAGGCTAGCGATGCTGGCCACCGCCTCGATGATAGCAGGCACAGGCGCACTCAGCGGCAGGGTGGCGAAGAAGTACAGGCGGCCGGGCTTGGACTTGCACATGGACGAGAAGTCCTCGTTGATGGCGGCGGTCGTCTCAGCGGCGGAGTCGGGGTCGACAAAGTCGCACCACGGGTTCGCGAGCGACAGCACGGAGATGTCGATGTTGTGGGTGTCCATGAAGTGCAGCTTCTGGTCCAGCGACGCGAAATGCGAGGTCAGCGGGCGGCCCGGCAGGCTTCCGCCGCTGCTGCCTTCTCCGCGCTCGTACTGGCGGAGCAGCGCCACCTCGGCCTGTAAGAGCACGAGACGCGGCTCGTCCAGGCCGGGGATGGCACGGACGAGGGGGATGGTCTCCCGCTTTGTCAACATGTCCACGTATGCCGGTGGGTACATGTGAGTGTGAATATCGACAACGGGCGCCATGGTGCAGGTTCAAAGAAGCAAAAGGCTCGGTGTCACACCAACGGACGGGAAGCAGGATGACAGGCCAGTACCAAGTTCAAGATAGATTGAAAATTAATGAGGAATCTCACACAGATCGGGGAACTTCAAGCAAGACAAGTAAGACAATGAACTTCCCGAAAGCCCCCAAAGTCAAGGAACCAATGAATAACTCGGTGGAGTCAGCGATGGCCGAACCACAAAAGCCGAGAGCGTGATTGAAGATGCGGCGGCGTATGTTACAATGCAGGCCAACGGCGCGGACGGTGGAGATGCCTGGCAATGATCACGAATGATATGCTGCAGCCACCGCTATCACAGTATCAAAGTCCGTTTTTACAGCGGAGACGGCCGATAGTTTCAATGTTCTGCTGCTTTTTCCCCACTGGCTTCATCGCCTTGAAATGTCCACAATCAACGGAAATGGGATTATCGGCACAAGACTCCCTATGTGCGTGGATGCTAAAGGCGGGGCATAGTGTGTCGTCTATGCATCCGGGTGTGGCATGTAGTGCATTTGATGTGCCAGATTCGTTTAATGAGGGACGAAAGCGCAGAAGCCGCCAGCAACCGCCGCACCTTCCCTGCTTAGCCCCGCTTCTCAAAGGGACCTTTGAGTGTCCGATAAGATAACGATAAGAGACATTCATGCCACTACATATCACCAACTTCTCTCTGCTTGTGTGTGTTTCAATCTGAAGGTCCCATTCGGTCAGATCTTACCAGTTTGCCCTTTTCTCTTGTCTCACTTTAGCGGGTTGACGTATTCTTTACTGGCTGACTATCGGGAAGTGTTATTGTAAGATACATGTAATACCGTCTTACTGAACACAAGGCTTGAGTGTAAGTCGGACAGACCGGAAGCGAGAGAGACTCTTGTAAGACGTCGACTCGTTGTTCTGTTTTTTTTTACTCCCCGAGAGGAGCCACAGTCTCCGAATCCCAAAACCCCCCTCCTAGACTAGGGTCGATTGAGATCCAGATCTGGACGTGGCTGGTGGACTCGAGTGGTCTGTTGTCACAGGTCACATGAGTAATGGAGGTTCCAATCTTCACCCACATATAAGGTTACATGTGGACCTTCTTGTCGGCCCTCTCCTATTTCCAAACTTCAAGAAGCTGTTATCTGATCGTTCATTTATCCTTCAGTGCCTCCTCCGGAATTCAGCAAGCTCCTCTCATCTGAACGCAAACGCCTTCTTCCTATCACCATCTTTTGAGCCATCTTCTTTCAGTTTAATATCAGCAGCATAGGCCTGACATATATCCTGGCGGCGTAAAGCGGTCTTGACCTCGAACTCTAAGCTTCTTTATTCGTATAATCTCAATTCCCACAAAGTTGCAATGACAACTGCCGCTGTGAACCAGGACGGACTCGTCATCCCGGTAAGAGCCATCCGAGCAGCGAAATTTGGGGTCTTCCCGCCCAGATATCTAACCCACCACGTCCACCTTCACTTTTCCCCTCGATAGCTCATCGACTTCTCGCGTTTCCTTGCCGGAACCCCCGCCCAGCGCCAGGCCACCGCCGACGAGATCCTGCACGGCTTCCAGACGGCCGGCTTCATCTACCTCAAGAATGTGCCGATCCCGGCCGAGACGCTGGCCGGCGCGTACAGCATGTCGGGCAAGCTGTTCAAGCTCAACCGCGACGAGAAGATGAAGTGCGCGTGGACCACGCCCGAGTCCAACCGCGGCTACTCGGCGTTCGGCCGCGAGAAGGTGTCGCAGCTCAAGAGCAAGGACGAGGTCGACCAGGTGCGCCAGTCGGCACCCGACCTGAAGGAGAGCTTCGAGATCGGCCGCGAGGGCGTCGACGGCCTGCCCAACCAGTGGCCCAACGAGGCCGAGGTCACCACTGTCGACGGCTTCAAGACCTTCATGCTGGACTTCTTCGATCGCTGCAAGGAGCTCCACGTCGAGGTTATGCGGGCGATTGCCGTCGGGATGGGTCTCTCGGAGACGTTCTTTGACTCTTTCGTCGATGATGGCGATAACACGCTGCGGCTGCTGCACTACCCCTCGGTCGGTCCGGATGCGTTCCAGACCGGCGCCGTGCGTGCCGGAGCCCACTCCGACTACGGCTCTATCACTCTGTTAGACTTATGATCCCACTGTGCGAACCTCGTTCAGCTATACTTGCTAACCCGATCTCCGTTTTACATTTTCAGCCTCTTCCAGGACGACCGCGGCGGTCTGCAGGTCCGCAGCCCCAACGGCCAGTTCGTCAACGCCACGCCCATTGAGGGCACCGTGGTGGTGAACGCCGGAGATCTCCTCGCCAGATGGAGCAACGACACCATCAAGAGCACAGTCCACCGCGTTGTCGAGCCTCCTGCCAAGAAGGACGAGTACCCGGCCCGCTACAGCATTGCGTAAGTGTTGCTATCACCCTCGTTTGTCTCGTCATGTGCAGTCTCGTCTAACACAGCACCCACAGATACTTCTGCAACCCTAACTTCAAGAGCCACATCGAGGCCATCCCCGGAACGTTCGAGACCGAGGCCGAGAAGAAGTATGACGGAATCAACAGCGGAGAGTATCTGGTCCAGCGTCTTGCTGCCACCTACTAGATAGTCAGGCGATGTTAGGGTTAAGGGTTCTTGCTCTCATGTTAGTCGTTCGCGGGGGAGTCTTTTGGTGGTAGTCGGAGTAGCGAAAAATATAGGTCGTTTTTAGGTATCTCAGCACTAAGGTTTACAGACGGAGGCTCCCTAAACTACAGGGAGCAGCCGCTAAATAATGAGCGCATGCAGTCGCAAGTAGTGCCCAAAGTAGCCCGGTCCAGCGTGTAAGGCCCTATAGTGTCCTGTAACATCTTCGATGCGCTTTAAGTTCGACATCTGCATAAAGTTGCCACTCCATATGTAGCCACATCTCGATATCAAAGGTGGTGTAGTCAACTCGTGTCGCACTTCTCGTTCCCTTTCGCGAAGCTTGACCTTTTTCGGCCACACTCTTCAAATCCTCAGATACACCCCCAACCCTCTGAGACGATGAAAAAGACGCTCGTTCTGTGCTTCATCCACGGCTTCAAGGTAACAGAAGACGCCCGGCCCGGAGCGCATGCACCACTGCCCCTCCCCCGCCTCTGCCCCGGACCTATCTAACCGTTCCACCAACAGGGCGGCGAGTCCACCTTCGGCCACGACCATGAATTCGCCGAGCACCTGGGCGCGCTCGTCGGCGCCGCGCTGCCCAAGATCGCCGTGCGCGTGCTCGTGTTCCCGCCCTACGAGACGCGCGGCGACCTGACCGCCGCGGTCGCGCGCCTGCAGGAGTGGCTGCAGAACCACGTCATCGACCTCGAGGTCGCCGCCGGCACGCCGTCGCCGACCGTCGACCCGTCCGTGCGCACCGTGCTGATCGGCCACTCGATGGGTGGCATCGTCGCCGCCGACACCGTCGTCGCCCTCACCTCCGACGCGCCCGTGCCGCCGCTCGCCGGCGGCCCGGACCCCGATGACCCCGCAAACTCCCACCCGCCCATCCCCGAGTCCAGCTTCTCCGGCCTCATGTTTCCCTACGTCCAGGGCGTGCTCGCCTTCGACACCCCGTTCTTGGGTATTGCGCCGGGCGTCGTCGCCTACAGCGCCGAGGAGAAGTTCGTCACCGCTACGAACGCCTTCAACCAGCTTGGCTCGCTGTGGGGCAACGGCCCGGGCCAGGGCCAGGCTGCCGCGTTGAAAGCCCTGCCGCCCGCCGGGAGCGTGTCCTCGTCGTCAACGACGGCGTCTGTGGCAACGAGTGGTGGTGGCTGGGGCAGGTGGGGCAAAATGGCTGCCGTTGCCGGCGCTGCCGGTGTTGTCGCCGCCGGCGGTGCGGCTGCGTGGTACGGCCGCAACCAGATTACCACGGGTTTCTCGTGGGCCTCGTCGCATCTTGAGTTCGTCGGCTGTCTGGCCCGTGGTGCCGAGCTCAACCGCCGTGTGGCCTATATGGCCCGCATCTCGGCGACCAAGGGCATCGGCTTCGTCAACGTGTACACCATGCTTGGTCGCGGGGCTCAGACCGGAACCCGTCGCACATTCTGCAACCTTCCTTCCGGGACCGTTCCGTCGGGAGACTGGCGGAGCGCTGTCAACGACAAGGCCAGTGATGAGATCACCGCCCATATGGGTAAGCTGCCGCACCATTTCTCTTCCAAGCTGTCTTCTGAGCGACGTGTTACTGATATAACGCTTTTTCTTCATCTAGGCATGTTCGATCCGCGGGAAAACCCAGCATATGAGCAGCTCTCGCGTGAAGCTGCCACTATCGTTCGTAACATGTGCCAAAACGAGTGGTACGAATCAAGTATACCGTCCGACTGAGCACGAAGCATTCGGCATTTCACTCTCCTTCCAGAACTCGCTGGCTTTGTTATGATCGATATGTGATATTGTTCAAAACGATGCTTTTCATAATACATAAAGCCTGACAGGAACACACAGATGTTGTTGTCCCCGTCCCCCTCTTGCCATCCCGCCTGGCAAATCATCTATTCCATTAAAACTCCCCATAAGACCTGTTGAAATGATACCTAACACCGTTTTCGCCTTTCTATCTGGTTTGTGGGTTCGCCGGTACCGCCGTGCGTTTGTCGTTGTTCGCTTAGGTTCGTTCGCCTTGGTTTCGTTCGGGGGTTGTTTGTTTGTCGGGGGGTTTGCCGACGTAGCTAGTACTCAGAATACACGTATATACTCCGCCCACGCCCGTCTGATCTCGGCTATCGTGACAACCTTTCGTGGTCGAGAATCCGCCTACTGCGACTTGGAGGAGCCAGCCTTCAAGTTGCGCATGACCTTGCGACGCTGAGACATCATGTGGGTATACAGAACGTAGGACCCTGATTAGAAGGGAAAGAAAGTCATGGTCAGTCAAGTGTTTCACATGCAAGGCACGGAAGTCCGGCCTGCGGAGATTGGGCCCCTCAACTTACCAGGAACGTAGATGGCAAGAATGGCATAAGGGATGTAGCCCAGATACGGGTTGATATAGTGCATCGGCCGGGCAGAGTGGTAGATCATGAAGCATTCGCTCAGGATTCCGATCGGGTACAGCACAAAGAAGGTGCTGTATCGCAGCCAGGTCAGCCCGGAGGGCTGCACACCGGCAAGGCCAAGCGAGAAGTAAGTGTATCGGATGACTTCGGTAATACTCCAGGCGAGCAGCATCGAGGAGTATACCGGGCTCGAGGCCAGGTAGGGGAAAAAGTAGATCGAGCCCCAAACAAGGAGAATACGGCTAGCCACCTGCATCAAGGTCGTGAAAACAGAGGCCCGGACGACACCTGGATAGCAAACAACAAACACCCTCTATTAGTATGCAGTTTATACTCGGGATGGGGCCAAGAAAGTGATATTCATACCAAGAGCCGCATGTACCACCTCAAGCAAGGCCAGAGTCTGTGTCCATCTGACCCAATCGCCCACGCCGACAAACACCATGCCCGGTCCGCGCAGCGAGTACAGAGACACCGTCCGGCCCAACACCGTAGCCCAGGCGATGGCGGACACAAAGTTGAAGGCGATCAAATACGCGGTCTTTACCGCACTGCCCGATTTTGACGACATGATGATGAGAGTTGGAAGAAGAACCGGATATAGAGGTTGAAGCGCGTGGTGGAAGTCCGTCAAGAAACCGCGAAGCAGCTGAAATCGTCGCGTGAAGCCTCGGTGCGGAAAGAAATGTAGTCGAAAACTCGAGAAACGAATATATTACAATACGACGAGAGAAGAACAAAGTGGGAAGCAAGTCTAACGATTTATATGGAGCTGAGTTAATATAATTGCTTCATAAATGTTGTTGTTAATATGAAGATGAACGAAGTTGTCAACGAGAAGGATGGAGCATGACGATTGAAAATTGTTGAGATTTCGAGACAGTGGCTCCGGAGCTACGGTTGGAGCTCCTGATTGGCTGCATTCAGCCAAACGACGATAGGCAGTTGCAATCGGCGAGTTTGCCAGCACCTTCTTCAGATATTTTCAGGAGTAGTACAAGCTGTTCAAACGGTGAAGCTTGGGGAAGGAGCAAGTGAGGATTCATTGAGGAGTAATACACGGTCGCTCCTTCACTAATTCGACAGATATCGTCTCATGGCCGCGATCACCGTCACCAGGGGGCCTTCCGGCTACAACCCTAACCCTAAACAAGAGCATCCAATCTCGGCGCCACCTAATGGACTATCATACAAGAACAATGGTTGGACAGGACAAAAACAAGAGAAAGTCAACATTATCGTAGACAGTCGCCCACGTTTATGAGGATGGCGGAGGGTTCAGCCCTTGACGCAGCCAGGGAGGCACAAACGCCTTCACCTTGACGTTGCTCTTGGCTGATGATTCAGCGGACTCGGCGTCTGCGGTCTCATCCCACTCCAGCACAAACTCGTTTGTCGGGTCGAACGTGGACAAGGCAGTCGGGTCTCCGGGGACGACGATGTCGGTCATGATCTCGAGACGGCAGAGGGCGAGGCCGACGTTGCCGACCCCCGACAGCCATTTGCCAGCACTGCGGCCGCGCTTGCCCGACCGTCCGATGCTGGTATCGCGCGGGATAGAGGCTGCGGAGACAGGCAGAGATGCAGCAGCGGCCGGGTCATACTGCAGTTCCGCCGGGATGGCGGAGGCGGGGGCAGCGGCGTCGTAGATCATGCAGGGCAGGATGCGCTTGCGAACGACACCGCGGTGCTTTGTACGGATCGTCAGCTCCTGGCCCACATAGCACCCCTTGCGGAAGTCTATGCCGTTCATGAAGTCCATGTTGGCTTCTAGGGGCAGCGCAGTGCCGCTGATGATCTCGTCTGCACCCTCGGCAACGCCAGCGAGATACCTTCGAATGCGGTAGGCAGCCTCCGCGTCACCAGTTGTGGAGGCAGTCGCTGAAAGACCAGTGGCCGCACTGGCAAGGACCTCATCCAGCTGGCCGGGTCGTGACGGTGAGACGAACAAGAGCCGCGATCCAAGCCCAGGCGCACGCGGGTCGTCCATGGCAATCAGGCGATCGGCCCCCGACGAAGTGGCTGAGCCCTGCAACCGCGATGCGATGCTCTGGCCCGCACCGGAGGCAGCATCATCCCACACATGGGCCACGCCGATCTCATCGGCGTCAATCATGCGCACAGCAAACTTCGCGCGCAGCTTGTACCGCTTGATACGATTCAGCAAGGTCTCGGCGTCCGCCGCATCGGCCTCAATCAGGAAGCTCTGCGCCGCCGCCTCCGCGTCGCCCGTGGTTAGCGTGTCCGGGTACACGAACACATCGTGCAGCACACGGCCCTGAGCGCTGAGAAAGGCGGAGTAGAACCCCGGCGTGCGGGACTGGCCGTCGGCCTCGGTGATGCGCGACGTGATCACCCCCTGCAGGTACTTGACGGCGTCGGGCCCGGACACCGAGATCAGCCGCCGCGAGGACAGCCGGGCGAAGCCCGCCGAGGGCGGCGACGGCGGACACGGCGCCGTGCTGCCGAGGCGAGGCTGTGGGGAGGTGGAGAAGCGGCGGGAATGGGAGCAGGCTGGCCGGAAGCGGAAGGGTGGAGCGGCGTGGGTAACATCGGACGGCGACGAGCCGTGCGGACGCGCACACACGGGGGCTCGGCCAAATACGCCGGACCGCAGTGCCAGCGGCCGCAGGGGGTGTTTCATTGTGATTGGATGATTTGGAAGAGAAGAGGGGGAGGGGGGTTTATGGGCAAGCCTCTTCGGTGTTGACAAAAAGCTGGGAGTGTAAAGAAATTAAGCCATGTGAAGAAAGGAAGAAAAAAAAAACACCTCCGGACTCCTCGGTGCCGACGTCTATTTCTGGATACGACAGGCGAGGACTCGGTCGATGCCACTTCTGGACTTGGCTTTTGCAACGGCCTGGGGTCAAAAGCGTAGCAGGACGAACTTGAAATGGTTGATGATCTGTTGATTGTGCCGGAACCTGGGCACCGGTCGTTGTTTGGTGCATCGACTAGAGCAAGCGAGGTCGCGATGACGGAGTTTGCAAAAATCCACGGCTTGGAAAACGAATCACGTGTGCGATTAGGGTTCTGTTAGGGTTGGCCTTGAACTCGTCCGGCCCTGATGATGAATGACTTCGTTTCAAGCGGTAAGATTCGTGGGACATTGTTGGTTCTTCGATATATTCTAATCACGGCTAAAGAATCATGAACACGAAACGCCAGTATTAATGGCTGGCCTACCTTTGAGATCCAAACCTCGGTTCTCCGGCCTGGCCACACGCCCTTTGTCCTGTAGACCGCAGATCCACAAACAAGCTCCTCCGTTTCAGTGTCTGGCGAGAGATGTAAAAGTTCCGACAAAATCAATTTCTGCTAAAGACAAGAGCTCGGTCCAAATGCTACCAATTTACACCTGTCATGAGAGAGTTTGGAATTAAAAATCAGCCGGTTGACCTAGGCCGGAGGCCGATTTGAAATACTTATAGGACGGGCCCTGACTTGAGGGCCCCGAACATGCAAGCGCCACGAAGATTTGGGCTGCAGTACGACTAATGTTCATGGTGTATGTTAAGCGAGGGTATGAAGATTATTAAGGGCCCGGCGACCACTTCCATTCTCGGAGGTGACACTTTCTGGCTATGGTGCAATTACTAAAAAGCTAGACCTCCGTCCGGCGCACATCGCGCGAACTTTCGTCCGAGGTCTGTCGGGGCTACCACTTTACCGGGCCCAGAGCTTGGGTCTCCACTTCCCAACAAGGGGGAAACGCCCGCGCGCCCTCGAAGCCAACACCGCGGGTAAGTCAGCTGACAAATATATGTGTTTTCTCATCCCCTCTCTCCTCCTCCTTCAGTCGGCGGTGTCGGGCATACCAGCGCGCGCGGTTTGTCTTCCTCCGCAGGGTGGTGATTTGTAGTCCCCGGCCGTGGGGGGTTTGGAGGAATCTTCCGAACGGGGCGTGGGCTCTTGTTCGCCAGCTCACTTGTATGGGCTGATGTCTAGAAATGGGAAATCCCCGAAAGCAGCTTCATCATGGGTGCCGTGCTAACGCTGCCTCGGGTCAGCTGTCAGCATTGGCCCTGCCCGGAGGAATGATGGCTCGGGGTTTAGGGGCGTTTAGCAGCAAAGACCTCCAATATATGGAATTGTGTGCTTAGGAAGACTCCGTAAACTTTAGAGCTTACAGAGGTTACTAGCTGCCCAAGGTAAGGTAAGGTGGTGTGAGGACCAGCCTTGGCGAAGAGTTTCGTGAGCTGTGCTTACTCGGGACGGGGATTTTACCAGTTGCGGATACCGGATCAAGAAAGCACTGTAGGGCTGACGGGGGATACTGGTGCAAGCCGGCGTATTTCCGACTACTGAGGGGGGACGCTGACTATTTTGGTTTTGAACAGGTGATACCTTCCACAAGACTGGCAATAAACCACTCGATGATACGATAGCTGGGGGGGGACTGCCCCCGCACCGGACCCAGACAGGCAGCCAAGTCATTCCCGTTTCGACAGCTTGAGCTCGCTTACAAGGCGACACACATACCATTCAAGAACAAATGCCAAGAGCTCCGTTGCTCAACGGGCTTGTCCCCGGTGTGGCGGAGGTGGAGATCTCAGAGGGTTGTGAGTCCGGACCGCAGTCGGGGAAGAAGGCAGGTGGGGGTTGATGTCTGAAAACAAGGAAGCGGCTGGTTGGGCATGTGGGTGGCGGAAATGCATATGACAGCAAGCCGGGAAAGTGTTGATAGATAGAGAGAGAGATAGATAACTAGCCGTTGAATCTAATAGCGCAGACCATTTATGTGGATCAAGCGAACCCGAGCAATCCAAGCGATCCGGTCCGGCGCGCGGATTAGCCTCGGGGACTCGGCGATTAGCAATCCTTAGCGGGTGTTTGGTGATCTAGGTCCACGACCGGAATGAGGCAGTGATACCTTGGAGGGAGTTCTGGCCAATGAAATCGAGACACACAAGCTTTCTATATTAGGCATGATAATGCAAAGAAAGCTGAAGTTTGCAACACTGCTGTGGTTTCGTTTCATGGATTCTGAAGCAAGAAGATAGTCTCTCAGACACCCTCAATACATGACTACAACGGCATTCCACATGACAGCAAGCTCCCCGTAAAAGGGCCGTAGAATCTTGTCCGCGGCCTGGCTCCGACTCCACGGCTTCTCCCAATCAGACCGACATAAAGTTTTACAGAACTCCCAGTAGTCGGAGTAGAATCCCGAGTAGTACCTCCAGTCGACGATTGCAACCACTTCATCTCCCTGAACCAGAATATTATGTGTATTCAAGTCCCCGTGCGTGAAAACGATGGAGCTGGCCGATGTAGTCGCGCAGCAAGGAAACAACAGCGGGCCTGCTCGGGCTCGGTATATTGGCCCCATGCAGCATCGAGAGGCTTCCCCTCGATATAATCCGGGACAAGTACAGCACGGTGAGATTGTTCCTCGCGGTATACGTTGTGGACGGTCGGAACGGGAATGGTAGTGTTCGCCGGGATAAACTTCATGGTCTCGGCTTCAGCCATTCTAAAGCCCTCTTTGACCACGGTAGTCGGATCGATTCGGTACACAGAGGCCGACTTCGACAGTCGGTACCCAGCATGGATCTGCTCCATAGAGAACACAGGCGGCGCCATAGCTTTGCGTGAAGCCGACTTGATTGAAGTGGTATTTTCTTTTCGGGGTTTGGGGAGGTGTGGTGCAATGCCGAGCAAATCCAAGGTTCAGGCTTCTACTAAGTCTAGATTTCTATCGCTGACTATGTTTCGACAGAGCCCCCATCTAGACCCGGGCCAGCATGTATTCCCGGGATCCGAGCAGACAGGAAAATGGCGTATCAGATGACCGACTGCAGCAGAGGGAAATTCCTGGTACCCTGGCACAAGCTGGCTGTGTAACGCAGCACAGCAGAAGCGTTGTTCCGGTTCCGGGAATTGTCGGTGAAGAGGAGCAAGCCGGGTGAAAGAGGAAGAGCCGGGCTGAGTTGTGTTCTCTTTCGCGGAGGAGGGGGGCGTTTGGCTCATGTGAGCCTAGATATTATCTTCCTTTTGCGGAGAGGAATCGGGACCAGCAGGAAAAGCCAGGCTCCACTTCGATTTTTCGAGTAACCAGAAAAAGAGAGCTCGCGGGTCCCTCAGAACAAGCCTTCGTCAGGAAGACGGTTGGGGGGAGGCGTGAGTGATGATAACACGGGGTCCGGACCAAGCGGCGGTTGACCGAAGGCTTCACTGAAGTCGGGCTGGAGAGTGTGTGTCCCGCGAGCCTCTTCATGGCTCACGAAGCAGCACAACGAAGACGGGCAAAGAGGACGTTGAGGCAGTGGCGGCGCGCGGGTTCGGCCCAGCAACCACTTCAGCCGTGGTGTCTGTGAAAGTGCAAAGGTCTTCGCTCCATTGGCCATCCCGCTCCGTTCTCGCAATGTCCGGCCGCCACTGGCGGTCAGCTGACTACCTCAAGAATGCGCGCGCGCGGTTTGTTTGCGTTTCCGGAGTCTGAGAGTAGACAGGCAGACAGGGTTAAGGTGTCTGTCTGTTTTTCAATGATATGATTCAATCGATCTCCAAAAAAGCGCCCCCCCCAAGGTCTACAAGAACCGGCCTCAATTGATGGAATGAATCCAGGCCTACGGTGTGTCATATGCAATCATCCGTGCAAGTGGACACCTCACTGCCACCTTACACACACACACAGAACAAGTGACGAACGCCTTAGGGCCTTAGGGCGTGTCGTGTGTCTTCGAGTTCTCGTAAAAAAGAGCGAAATGCCTGGGCTATGGAAAGGTCGGCTTGTTCCCGGGGGGCGAACAAACAAAAAGCCGGGACTGTGTTTTCGTGCCTCCCCGTTCATTGATATCTAATGAACCGCCCCCGTAACTATCCGAGCCGAGCCTCGACGAAAGACGAAAAGAAAAGAAGAAAAGGTCTTCCTTCTACGCAACAAAATTTTTTTGAGTGGATTTCCTGAGGAGTCATAGGATCGGTCTAGCCTCCGGGTTGACAAGGCCTTCCTCCGGCCGGGTCCTGGTGCTTGGGTTGGTGATTTGTTCAACGTAATGAGGAGGCGAAAGGAAAGAAGAGAAAGAAAAAAAAGAAGGAAAAAAGAGGAGCTCTTTTAACACCCCTGTGGGCCTCGTAACGAGGTTTTTTTTTTTTTTTCACGATGGTCCGTAGAAGGACGATAACTTTTTCCATGACAGGGGAAAAAGAAACCCCCCGCACAGACGCCTTCGAAATTCTTCTTCTCTTCCGGGTCCCGTGGACAGCCTCGGAGAGAATTTTTCTGTGTATCCCGGTAGGGCTCGGTACGTGTCGGTTGGGAAAGGGGCGCACGCGTCTACTGTACGTACTCTCCTATGGAGTACTCATTGACACGTGTGAGCAGGACACATTTGATTGCACCAGGGAAGCGAGGAGAAATTTTTCAACGAAAAAAAGTGTCGTCGTAAATGAAATTTCTCACGATGTGTGAATTGGCCTTGATCCAGTTCTCTTCAGGTTCTTCACACACGCCCCCCTGGTTGAAAAATCCGTGGTGGTGATAAGCTGATAAGATAAGATAGCGGCTGCCGAAGAAGGTTCCAGTCGGTTGGGAAGCAACGACAACAGAAAGAGAGTTTATGCAAAAAAAATGAACGAGGAAAATGTAACGCCTTGATAACCTTTTTTTTTTCTCCTTTCTTTTCGTTTAACTGGAGCGAGCCCACACAAGATCGTTTCTGCCTTTTGAACCGGGGGGGCTCGGACGGGATCTTGGCAACAGTGGGAAAAATCAATCAAAACTCCCCTCGTAAACTTCGGACTCCGGAATCTTCTCGACCCGGCCCTCACGGTTTCGGTGGGTTTTCGGCTTAGGGGGGGTTTTTTTTTTTTTTTGTTTCTTGGACTCCGGCATCAGTTCACCTTTTGTTAATTTCAGGGCTTTATCTTAGAGAAAGTTTAGCGTGGCTCCCTTTGGAATTTTCCTCCCGCTGGCCGAGCCCCGACAGAAAAAGACACCGTTTCCCGGCCGGCCGTATAGTGCACACCCCCCATCCCTAAGCGTGTGTGGCCAGCAAACACAAACGCCGTAAATGCCGAGCCTACGGAGTTAGTCTGGGCCGGGGCGGTTTAGACAAGCTGAAGGGTCGGGCTATCTCTCGTTTGTCAGATTTTGGGGTTTTTCTTGTCCTGCAGTTTGTGTGTGTGCCAAAATAAAAAAAGTCTGGACCGACCAACGTTTGGCCGGCGGCCGGATTCTCACATGACCGATGCCATGCAACGCGGTCTCACACTGGCCCTTCGCAAGGCTCGCCAGAGTTCCTCGTCCCATCCACTGCCTCTGGACCACAGACGGCGGCTTTAGTGCCGACCTGTATTCTCGGCCGACACATGGCGTCTGCGAAGCGCAAATGGCGAGAGCTCGCCTCGGAGAAGCGGTGTTGTTCACCGCCATCCCCAAACGAGTCAGCTGTAGCGCTCTCGCAGCTGCATTGCGCAAACTAAGGGCAGAAGCAACATCCCAAGAGACCCAAGAAAAAAGGAAAAGAGAAAAAAAAAAAAGGCCCCTCACCGCTTTTGCAGTCTCTTATCTGCTTCGTGAAAGAACGAAAAAGAAAGTTCTCGTTAAATCCATGTGTATCTTACCACTAGCGACAGAAGTAGTAACTGAATACCCCCCTACCTCCATACAAACAAGCAACAGTTGAAACAAGGCCTCCAAGCTCTTGCGCTCGCCTCGAGGCCATGGCCGCCAATCCGCGTATATCGTCTCCTACCACCTATATCGGGCACAAGAAAGGGGAGCAAACAAAGGGGGCAGCGCCGTGCGCACACACCGATCTTTTCTCAACCCTTTTTTTTTTTCAGCCTACCGCCCTCTTTTCCATTTTTGGTCCTTTTTTTTTCAGATGCCTCACCGCTGGTAAAAAAAAAGGGGGGAGAGCCATGAAAAGGGATCAAGAGAGGGAGGGAGGGCGCCGCACAAACACACACATACACAACGCACACGAACAAACAGGAGAGAAAAGAAAAAGTCAAGGGTAAAGGGAAAACAACGAAACGTCCCGAGGTGATCGACCACCCAGCCAGCCGTACCACCGCCGCAAGAAGGTGTGTCTTGGCCCGATGTGTTGTCCTTTTTTCTTCCTCCTTCTGCACTAAGGCCTTAGTGCCCGCCCGCCCCCCTCCCTCCGTTTCTTGAACCCTCTAGGACTTTCCTTTTGTTTTTTCCGTCTCAGGGAGAGCCAAGTCCAGTCTGCTCGGCTGGTGTGATAATACACTTAGGGGGGGACAGGGCGGGTTCGTGTGGCATAAGTGCCTGTATTATGCATGTTATATCTCGCTGGTCCGAGGCGGTCAGCACCCGGTGAGAAACGGTCCGAGCCAATCGCCCGCCATGCGGTGTAGGCAGACACACAAGAAAAAACCCGCCAAAGGGGGAAATACTACCCGGTGGATAAACCGGTACAGAAAAAAAATTCCCCCCAGGGCCGTAGCAACCCGCCTGTTTCAAAGAAAAACAAGAAAAGGAAAGAAAAAAAGTGTTGAGACCCGTTGGGCAGACATGCAGTCAGTCAAAGTGCTGTTCGTCCTGTCTTGATAGGATCAGGAACTTACACGGCACAGGTCGCACAACAGCACTTATGAGACCTGCAGATGCAGATGTACAAGGTTCACAGGACACGGAAATCGTTAACACATAAGCTGCAATTTTCACTATTCATTCACAGGCAAAAGATAACAAGAAACAAGATATTTAGAAGATGTTTGTTCATTTCACTTGCCCAGTGAGGGCAGCGGAGATCTAGCTAAAACAGGGGGAAAAAATCATCTGCCTATAAAATGTTCCCACTCTAAAACCACCCGTGTGGGCATCAAAAAAAACGCGGTCTTGCTCGTGTGAGGATAGACCTGCCCAGTTGGGGAGCGGCAACAAAGGCAAGAAAAAAAAAGAAAACGTATAGCCGTTGAACCAATTTTTCCCACATCCTGCAAAAAAATACATATCCCAAAGATGGAAAAACAAAACAAGAAAAATAGAGAAAAGATCCACTTTGTAGAAAAGTGTAGTAAATAAGACTGAGAGAGGTGGGTATTCATCATGATCGTAGAACAAAAAGCAGAAGCTGGTGAAAAAAAGCAGAGAAAAAAAAAAGGCTGAAGAAAAGCAGTCAAAACGCCATCCGCTTGTGCAAGCTCGTTTAAAAGGAAATGCTTCGTAATAAGCCCGTCCAGTCTTGTAGTAGTGTAAAACGCCGGAAACCGGAAAGAAAAAAAGAGAAGACCCGAATTTTTTTGGTGCTTTTGTTGTTTAGTAGACGGACACCCGGGTAACTAGGTGAGCCGGGTGCCGGCGGGGGAGATAGAAGTCCCGAGATTGGAGAGATGTGGAGGCGGGAGTCTTGCGAGTGGACTCCATCTCATCGTCAGATAGGTCATCGGCAGAGTCGACATCATCGGTAGCCTCGCGGGTGTGGCTGGCAAGCTCCACGGCAGCGTTGGGCGGCGACGGAGGCATGGCTGACTCGTCATCGGAAGAGCTGTCTTCAGCCGAGTCGGCGAGAAGCTCCGGCGGTTGTGTGGAGTGGGAGACGGTGCGGACAAGTTCGAGCTGGGCGAGGTCCTCCTCGTCGTCCTCGGCGATCTCGTCATCCTCTTCGGAGTCGATGTCCTCGACGGAAGGGACGGCGGGAGCGCGAGGAGGCGGGTAGCGCAGAGAGAGGGCTCCGGACATGGTGATATCGGCATCATCAGCGAAGTCGTCGTCCGAGTCCTCTTCAGAGTCAGACGAGGAGTTCGAATCGACTTCCCAGGCGGCCTCGTCGTCATCAAGCATGTCGTCCTCCAGATCGGCCTCCGCGTTGATGGTGTCGGCCCACTGGATGTGGCGGTCACCGGTCGAGGCGGCGGCCTTTTGAGGCGAAGAGGCGCGCACCGACTGGTTGAACCAGCTCTCCTGTTCCCGCTCAGCGTCGGCAAGCTCAAGCATCAGGGTGTCGAGAAGGTTGGCGTGGCCGACGAGCAGGCGGAGGTTGTGGTCGGCGCGGCTGGCCTCACTGGACAGCTTTGCCCGGGCCTTGTGGGCCAGAAAGTAAGTTTGTGTGATGGACATGGTCTTGCGCTTAAGAGTCAAAGGCGAAGGAGAAGAGGAAGAAGTGGGAGGAGCCGAAGGGCGAGGAGTAGAAGAGTACGCTTGGCTGTGGTTGGTCATCTTGGATGAAGGAGGAAAAGAGAAGGAAGAAGAGGAAGAAATTGTGAAGGGCGGAAGAGAGAACAGGGTCTTAAGGAAAAGGCCTGCAGCAATATCTCGAAAGATTTAGTGCGAATTGTGCGTTCCGCTGTGTGAGTCAAACAAGTAATATTAGAGCCTGGAACCGATTGCGGAGAACGGACCAGGGTGGTGGGCGAGACGGGGGCTCGCCGGCGGTGCGGTATGGTATTGGCAGAGTGTTGGTTTTGCAGCTGCAGTGTGATATTGCGGTAGCCGAGAAAGCTGTGATTAGACCAGGCAGACGGATTGGATGGGATGGCTGCAGGTCCTAGTAGTTGTACAGTTGATGCCTTGAGGATGGTGAGAGTGTTGGGGGTTGTCAACGTCAGGGTGTCCAGGCAGGAGGAGACAGAGAAGACTGAAGTGGTGGTTGGAGAAGAGAGTCTTGATCGAGATTCATGAAGAGGGAATCTGGGAGGGATATATAAGATCGAAGCTGTTGATTGAAGATGAGACTGGAATGGGAAGATGGGAGGAGAGAAGAAGTGAGGAAGAGAAAGTGTGGGGGAAAGGGGAAATAAGAGTTTTTGTAATTCACGGCGATTCACGACAGAAGGGAAGGAACTACGGAGTATCATACACCTACCTGTCTTTCCTTTTTTTTGCACACGCAAACCGGAACTAACACGGAAAGTTAGGCGTCGCTCTCTTACTTTTTTTTTAACTGTTACTAGACCCTGCCAAAAAAGAATTAAAAACCAAAAATTGTGGTCGATGACTCTTGTCTATGCCGCTAAAGGGGAGATGGACTTAAAGGGGGGGGTGTATACGTAACTCGGCGTCGTGGCGGGTTTTACGGCGATTTGGTCTATACGGCGTTTACGGGGGAACACATGCAAGTACCGAGTACTTGGCTTGCCGTGGATAACTTGGTGTGGGTGGAGGTAGCGCTACCCTCGGCTGGTGCTGGCTGGCTTCTACTGTAGGAACACGCACACTTGGTTCGTAGTTACGAATCGCTGGCCAACTCCGTCAGCGCGCGCGTGTGAATTGACCACACGCCCCCCCCCTTCTCTCTCTCTCCTCTATCCTGGCCGTCCCTATTATGTGCCCTGGAACGGAGTGACAGAGAAGCGAGGCAGGCCTGGGGGGCGTGTGCCAGACCAGGACCCAGCGGAGAAATCCAGGTTTCCGCGCAGGCCGGCGTGGGAGAATCTGAGAGTCCTTCATTCTCAGTAACCAAGACGCAGAGATGCTAACCCCAGCAGTCGGTCAGAGTCTGGCCCTTCTGATGCATCGGGATCCGCAAAATCCTGAATGTCCGTTGGTGTGATTTGGGTGGACGAGGGCCAGACTTCTCTAGGCCAGCGATGTCGACACTGCTGATTACGATTACTCGACTGCGGTTCTTTGCACTTCCATGATTATAAACCCTGTTGGCACGATGATCCCATCAGGGCGGTGGTGGTTGCTGGGTTTTTTTTTTTTTTTTTTGAGGCTCTAATTCGCATTCCCAGACTCTGGGCCTCAACTCTCATGTAGTTTTAGTATGTAAATACTGCTCTCGTTGAATCATAATTCCCGGCCGTAGCTAATCCCGACCGGCCGGGCTGTGTCATGCCATTACTGTGATACTGCGGCGGAACCTTTCACGGTAGCATTCTGAGGCCTTCGCCGTCTACGTGTATCGCAAAGCCGCAGGGAGGGGCACGGAGTTGTCCAGTCCATCTGAGACCATATGGATACGGCCGTGGGAGGGAAAATGGTCGGACACACGCGCTGGTTCGTTCCTCTCGGTAGCCCGAGATTCTTTTTGCTTTCCAGGCTGGAAATGTGCGAGAACCCGGTGGGCCGCTTTGGGAAGGGTGCTAGCCCCGAGGTCTCGCAGATGGCTGGGTGTGTGACTTTGTGACTGCATGTCTGTAAGGAAGTGTGTGTGTGTGCCCTTCCTCGTGTCTCTGAAAGGTTCAGCAGATCCGCCGGGAGGAATCCTGTTTGGTGACATCTCCTCTCTGCCCTGTTTTCGCGGTGTCAGGTTCAAACTACGTGATAACGGCGAGCCAAAAAGTGCCTGCCTGCCGGAGACTTGCTTTCTCAACCCGTCAAGGCCTCATGTCACCCTTGACAGAGCAACGCGAGGGAACACTCGATCGTCAGAGAGAGCGGGAAGGAAATGAGATAAAACTTTTGCTTCATCCACACAGATTGCACCATCGTCAGAAGTTCCCGGCCGAAGCCGGATGCACCAAGACCAGGCGTCAAATCTCGACCTGTGAAGATCGTGGACAAGTACTGTACAGGCAACGATCTTGCTGCCCGGCAGCCTTTAAGGTCGGCTACTAGTCACATACGCAATTTTTCTTATTTTCTTCTCTTTCGTGGTCTTCTTAGGCCCAAACACGGGCTCCGACTCCGCCGTGGTCCATTCCAATGATGTACATGGTACACTCCCTTGTGGTGCAATCTAGCATGTGGGCCCAGGTACCTCGATACACTCGGCTCCTCGGTCTTCCGCCCCAAACAAACAAAGCGCCAACGGCGATTTGTCAAGACTCGGCCCAGTGGTTAGGCCGGGACGCGACCAAGCACAAGATTAAAAATCAGTGACAGGGCCAACCGCTATAAGACCATGGGCCCTATAATAATGCCGACTACAGTCAGTTGATAATCGAGCATTTGGTCGCTGGCGGGCAGTCGTTGGCAAGATTCCCGGGCGGCCGGTAATATTTTGGTGTGGCCTCGCTTCACTGCGAAGCGCGCGCACTTCACGCCTCCAAAATACCGATGGCGGGGTTTACAGGCCCCGATTTCTAATCCCCGAGTCCTAGCCCCGACCGGCCTGTGTTTGCCCGTTCTCTCTTGCTGTGGTTTCCCTATTGAGAAGCACATGCACGGAGGTCTCAGCGATCCAGTTGATGCGTCATCGCCGGTGTAGAAGAAACCACCAGTACTCCGTGCTATACACGGATGATGCATTTGCCCAAACCATACAAGCACAGCCGGGGCGGTTCACGAACTGTGTCTCTGGCCCGAACTGAACTGAACCCTTACCACCAGCTGTAGTAACCCGAAGTGAGGAAGTGTGATTCATCCTGAGAACCTAGGGCAAAAGTTCGCGGGCCCCGGTTTATTTCTATTCCCCCTTCGGTCCTCCCGTGATTCCTTATTCGATCTTGTTTCCTCTCTAGGACAGATTAGGGGGGCCTCACGCTTGCTGTCCCCTGTACAGTAAGAACAGTAGTCTGCCTTGGTTTTCTCGGGCAATGCCATGAGGTTCAAAGGTGCTGGATAAATTGTGGCCCAGGAGACGTGAACCCTTCTTCAGGCCGCCCCTTTTCGCTAGGAGCCCTGTGTGCCGTGTCCTGAACAAAATTGCTTGGTCTGTTCAATCTCGGCTGGGTCCCTATAATATGCGAAATACCTGTACGGAGTACGAGACCACTCTGTTCATTCACTAAAGCCCCTTTACGAGCCTCTGAACTGTATACAGTAGTACATTTGAAAGCATTCCGCGACGGGGCCAAGCTTCAGTGGGGCGGAAGTCCCTTAAGGGCAGATCTAGCTGGACTGGGATATTAATCATATCTGTCCGTGGTGCTGAATCGGACTGTAAGCAAACACCGTCCGCGGCCTTGCTTTCCCCGCCGTAATCTTCGGCGACGGCTGGCCTCGTCAGCATGTGAGGCTGCGCAGCCGTTCAACCAAAAGGCCCTAGGTAGCAGGAATACTCTGGATGCATACTATTCCCGCTTTAGCGGGCGGCGGACGCTGGACGAGCCGGTTGCCAGTGAAGAGTGAGGCCCTCGAGGGCGTAAGCGTAAGGGTTCAGACGGAGCAATGGTAGCAGAGAGCCCCGGAGCTGGGGACATCTGGCACCACGGAATTCTGCTGCCTACGAACACGGACGAAACCAATATACTAGCCAGGTGGATGTTTGCTGGGGGGTAGGAAGTTGCAAATTGGTGGCCGCGTCAGGAGCCCCAGGCTGAAGAATTAACTCGAATCTGATAATGCTTGATACAGTACTGTACAGTATGTATCGCCGATCCAGCTTTCCAAGCGCCGCGGAGGAAGCGCCCTTAAAGTCCACTGAAGAGAGTCATCCGGTGCTCTCTCTTCACAGGCATTCCCCTGCCTTCCACAGCCTTCTGCAGCCACTGTGTGTGTGTACAGTATGTGCATGAAGTCCGCCACACACCACAGGGCACAGAGAGCCGTCCATGCATCCATTGTCCATTCAGGCCTCTTCCTCACTCCTCCTCGCTGTCCTTATCTCTCCGACTCTCCGCGCCCACCCACCCCGGCTACCCACATTGTTCCTGTGTTCGTGTCCTCTGTTTTCTTTGTCGCTGTCACCCCACACCACTCACACGGCCGATCTTCCACCCCGTGCCTCCGTAGATAGGGTCCTCTCCTCCTCCGTGTATCTCTGGTCTGGTCCGGTTCCTTTCTCTCTAGACCTTTCCGGGTTGGGGGCAGCACCACGTCTTCAAACGCCCACGAAAGCGATGATGTGTCCTGCCTCCCCAACAAGGAAATAGATTGATTGAAATCTGGAAGTCTGCCAGCTGTCGCACGCGTGTGCACACTAACGAAAATACGCTCGTATATAACCAATAACGAGTGTGTATGTTGTTGCTATGTACAGTAATTGGGCTATGGTGGTCAGTGGCTGTTTTGACTGCGATCCTGTTGCAAGAATGTCCTGTTGTCGCGAGGAATACGACCGCCAGGGCGGATAGTCATTCCATTCTGCCCAGCTTCCGCGTCAGCAGAATAAGGGAGGTGTCCCCCTAAGCGAGATAGCCCGTCTAGGCTGCTGTATTTTTACGTCTATTTTGGTCTCCAGGTCTGGGCTCTGGAATTCCGATGCACCCTGATGCCCACCAGCGGATCTGGGAAACGTCTCGTCTCATGATATCTGGGGGACCTGTACAGTATGTCAGTACACTGGAGATTACGCGTTCCACAGGTGTTCGTTCGCTGGCCTGTACTGTACCATATCCTTAAGCTCGTCCATCCGGCAGCCTGTTTCTACGGATATCACCCGCAGCCGTTATCCCGTGACTCCATTCACGCCCCCCAAAAACAGGACTACTGTCGGCGGCCAAGACAGACGAAGACCTGTTGTTTCAGCTGCCCCCCCGACAGTAGGTAGGTTGGCATCCCCTTGGGGTCCGGGTCGGTTGATAATTCCACTTCTGGTATGTTATAGCGAACATACCTGCCGCGTAGCTAGTCCCATGATCCGTCACATGCAGAGCGTCCTAATTAATCTCTCAGAGCGCACACATTCACCGCCTCGATGTCTCTAACACCCGCCAGTACCAAAAACGGGATCTGTACCACCAGACTGCCAGTATCAGTCACTGGCATGTGTGTTGAATGTCTGATTCCTCCTCTGGCCATTTCTAGCCGGTCGTCGTGTACCATCCGTCCATTTTGTCGCCGCCGTCTGAATGTAGTTAAAAGAACTCGGTATGCACGAAGCGAAGGGTGTACACGTACCTATTATGGCTGACCAGTGGGTTTTCGTCCCATGGCCAGGCTGAGCCCCTTCGGCCATGCCCTTTGCAACGGTATTTTCACCCTGGAATGCAATACAGCGGATTGTGGACTGGGTGTGTATGGACTGTACTGTACGTGGTGTGCTAAAAACGTGCTTTTCGCAGCATCCAACCAAGTGTCGAGGCCTCTCGTAATCAAAATACGCCAGTAAGACCCGCAAAGTGCGGTCGTTATGCCCTATGCGAAGAATGCGAAGAAGAGAGCCGCGGATTTCCAGCACATCACAGGCCACAAAAGCACTTTAAGCCTGTCCCCACTCGTCTGCAAGTAGTATACGTAAAGGGCTAACTCCCCGTCTTCTTACGGGACGAAGCCCGTAAGGTTGAAGCTCCAGCCACACACAGTCGCTTCACGTTGGCCGTGTTAGCGTTAGCCGTGTGTTACCCGGCCAAGAGGCAGCCTGTGAGGCACATAATAGCCAACCAGTCCTCTGCAACCGAGAATGCCCTCACCCCTTATATCCAATGCCCAATTAAGGAAGCCAACCCAGCAGGCAGCGCGATCTCCCAATCTCCCTCGGCCACATCTGTGAAGCCCGCTCTCTACTGTACGGGGTTTTCGTCTGATCAAAGCCGCACTGAGTGCATGAGGGCCAGCACAGCCTCACACCTGTACTGCTTATGGGTGGTTCTTCTTTCCCCAGCAACAATAACAGCAACACTACTCAAGTGCCCAACCCTGCACAAAACCACATGTCAATGCCGCCTATGAACACCGCCCTCTAATACGATGTCTCCGGCAGGGTGTCCCCGTAGCCTACGAGAGAAGACCAGTGCTTAAAACACAAATATAGCAAGATTGGAATAGGGTTCTGTTTCCACGGACGCGCTCTCCTAGAGAAACCAAGATCGCTGTCTTTAGAGGTCTGACAGGGGACCAGCCCTGTAGCCCGGCACAATTAGAGGCCCTCACGGTTCCGCCAGTCCCCGCCAAATGAGTCCAGATTGAGTACCCTGGATCCCTGTCTGAGGTTCTTTCTTCGTATCCAGAATGTTGGAAATGTCAATCTTGCAGGGATGGGCGGTGACTTCTCGGGGTCCTTTGGGATATGGTCCATATGGACAAAATTTTTCTTCTTCTTTTTTTTTTCCATGGCCGGCCAGGCCTGCGAGCTGGGAAGACGCATCTGGACTTTGTTGATGGGGCCCTTGCTCGTCAAAATTCTTTCTGCACGCCTTTTGACGGCTTCCCAGGCCCCCTTTTCCGCGCATGGAGATCCACGAGCCGATCAGGGTTAGGGTTAGGGTTAGGGTTAACAATATCACACTCGGCGGAGGCAACTAAGCACACGACACTCTCAGAAGCAAGGAGAACAACCTCTGCTAGTTTGGTATAGCTGCAAACTCGGTCATGTCACTGAGAGAACTTACAGGCCGGAACCTTTTGTGAGACTTTGGGCACATCGACCACAGATTATCTACACTACACTTCTCAGTCAACCACGGGCTAGATGTCTTGGCAGCGCCTGTCGACCAAGGGACAAAGCAGCGAACAACACAGTGGCGGAAGTGAATGCATACCGCTGGCTACGATCTCCACCGGCTACGTGTTGATGCGTTTAGCATTCAAGCTGTGTTGCTGGGGCTGTAGGTCCGATTCTCTTCGGAAGCCTCGGGAGTTGTCAGAGTGCTGGTGAGGAGAAACCCTAACTGAGTGTTAGCGTCATTCTCTGATTTTCAATTGCTTCTAGAAGGTTTCCCCAAGCTGCAGATCCACTTTTAGACGCCCTTTCTCAGACTTTTTCTATTGGCTACAAATCCTTTTAGCGGGGCCTCCTCCCGACAGTTAAAGGCTAATACGGGGTTCCTGGCTTGAAGTGATGTCATTGGCTTTTTTTGACGTGACAACTAACCACTCACTCCTTGACGATTTATCGACAGCCTTGATTCCTTTGAGCTCTAGACCCCTCTCCAGACCAAAAACATTGGCCATCCTCGTGTGTTGGTGGTTATATCCGAGCGGGGGAGGCAAGACACAAGGAGTCGAGAGGGAATCTGGTCCGAAGGATTATAGAGGAATGGTTGCTGATAGCTCACAATATCTCTTGGCTTACGGTAAACTTACGGTAAACTCAAGATTGTGATGTGCTGCCACCAGCCGACGAACAGTAATACCGGCATGTACAAGCTCATACCACTCGTAAAGAGAAGGTCGGTTTCCCTTGCCGGGCCGCGCTCCAGACCGCTGTTTCCCGTTCCACCTGGGAGAGACGAAAGAAGAACGGAGCAATGTTGGTAAAGGTTACCACAGGATCTAGGGCGGCACTCCTACGCGAGCGCCTCCCGCAGCTTCTCGTAACATTAGAAAAGCGGAACTTAAATCAGAGGATGAGAAAGAGATTGGCCGTTGGCACACGCCCCCCCCAAATCCACCCTTGCACACGAAAGTTGTTCCGTGGCATACAGTGAAACCTCCAGACTCCGGGCGGTTCACCAGTCTTCCCCCCTCCCGTGGAAGTGCTGTTGCTCCCAATCCACAAAAAAAAAAGAGTCACAGCTTTCCCCGCTTCTATCGGCCGGGAAGTCAAGGTTTGTGCTGCAGCATCGCTAAAACTTGTCGATGGGCGGCGCCTGCTCCCGCGAGCCGGCCAGTACGACCTACACATTACAGAAAGCAAAAGCAGAGAGACACAAAAGACCGCAAGGCCAGCACGGTATAGCATATCTGCGTGTTATTTGAAATGTGATGTTTGCGTGCTTGGGCTTGACCGGGATCTGCTGGGTGGGTTTCAGTTGTAGACCGACGAATCTGATTATGAATGCCGGTGACACTGTAGCGTTTTTGGGTGGTTCGTGGCGTCATTGTGCATCCCACGCTCCTCCATAACCTTGTAAAAATGGGTAGGTATCTGGGCTATCTGTGTAGCGCAGCTTCACAACACGGTGTAATAGGGAAAGATTGGCTCTACAGCTTGGGGTTTAACCGTTGTACTAAGCATTTGGCTTCATGCACGGGGATCCACTCGTTGAATTGAGGTTGTGTTTTCTCCCTCTTCCAAGTTCCTGATCTCGGGCCTGTCCCTCCATGGAACTGAGCTTTTGCGGCAATCCGCTAAGCTCAGGGCAACCGACCGGGGGTCGGGCTGGATCGCCACGGCTTGAAGAGAGAACCGTGAAGTCCTGGGTTTTGGGGCTTCAACGAAGTCTTACCTTGTAGGCCCATGCAGGCGGCTATCACCCCTCCGGAGAGAACTTGCATCTATTCTCCAATTGCGGCCGCCCATGGCTAATATCACAGGTCCAGTGGCGACATAGTCGGCGTGAGGGAGGGGGTCACGGTGGTAGAACGCTCTCGCCGAAACTGGATAAAAGAGAGCAGAAGAAATAAACCAAACTGGTGTGATAGAGGGATTCTTGATTCCCAGACCGCCTTATCTAGTAGCAACACATAAGCCTTGACAAGAATCCTCCCAAGCATGCCGTAACCATGGATAGAGCGGCCCAAATACCGACACCAGAGTTGAATCGACGTCCTTGCGGCGCTGTTAGTCTGCTAGCCGTTGAGCTGGCAGCACTTTGATTGCTTGGCTCGCCCCTCTGCTAGAGCCTAGACCGAGTCAACCGTAGAACAAAGAAAGGGAAGAGATTAGTACATACAGATCTTCGTCTACAGATCACCTCTGCTCTGCTCTGAAATTGCACACTTCTGGTACCGCACATACACGGCCATTCTTGCTTCGCGTCGGTTGAGGCTCACTACCCTATCGTCGACAAGCTCACCACACGGCACACGCCCCCTCTTGACTTCCCGGCTCCAGCGGGCAGATACTTAGCGATGATACCCTAGATATACGTACACATCTTCTATCTTGCGACCCATGAACTATGGAGACGTGAGGCCAAGATATTATATCATGGTGATAGCAGGATGCAGAAGTGAAGGAGCTGCCCAGGATTTCCCACCTATGGGCGCCCCCTCCCCTCGTCTATCGCGTACGGGCAGGCGTCCATGCAGCCGAATCTGGGTGTGATCTCCACGCCGGCTGGTACGTTGCATCGGCGGTGATAGGGGACTCCTCGCGGCCCTGGGTGTTTGCCGTGAGATCATCTTGCTGGTTGACAGCTCCACCGCAACCGCCATGATCAATGCTTGTTTTCACATCACCCTGGACGAAGGACGGTGGAGCGATCCTTTGACCGAAAACTCGGGCTTGGCAAGGTGGGCAGCTCTCCCTCAGTGGCGACGGGACCTTTATCTTCACCGTTCTTGTTGACACTCACAGAACAGGTGGAAGCAGCTGCTGCTTGGAGTGGGAGACTGAGCTCCCGGAGCGGTCGGAGGAGGGGCAACCGTGAAGATGTGTGGGAGATTCGCCTCAACCCAGACCGTGCAGTGCTTGGATTTTCCAGAACTTTCAGGACACGAACCCTGAACGCAAGCTGCGTTCCATGGATGAGGCAGCGTTTAGCAGGTGGCAACAGATCCATCCTGTTGATTCTAGACCAGATATGCACGGAAAGCCTTTTCACAAGTCCCCTCTTTCACCACGATCCTTCGCGCTTTTTCTTTTCCGTGGTCCATCCCAGAGGAAACGAGTGACGCGCTTAGAACACCAGCGGGAACGTAACGCTGCAAGTGGAGAGAGAAAGCCAACTAGCTCGTGGGAAGGGAGAAAGAAGAACTGTGGGCTGGGTTGGGTGGGGAGGGGAGTGTGCCGTAGAATGATCAGAACCATCTCCGTGGCTTCCGCGCGCGTTTCCCATTGGCGATTCCTACGCCAACCAGGGTTCTCGCATCCACCGAGATGAAATGCAACAAAGGGAAAAACAGAGAATGCCCACATATTGAAGAAATCCTTCCCAAAGAAAACCCTGAAACACACAGTTTGGACTTGATGTCTATCGGCATAAGGCACTGCCAGGTGGCGCTTGAGTGATTACCTCGCATAAGCAAAATCCCTCCCCGATGATGACGGAGCCAGGGAGCGAGTATGTGGAGAAAAGGGATCCGTGCTGTGTTGTCAACAGCCGTGACAGATGCAAGAGACGCCAAAGAACATCCTTCGAAGAGCCCTAGATCCTTTCTGTCTGTCTGTATATCTGTGGACGCGTCGACAGCGAGTCACATCGCGGTGTGACCATAAGTTCCCCCCCCACCGAGGGACTGGAGCCTGACATTGACGTTATGACAGACCGAAAGGCGAAATGCAGAGAGACTCCAGCCAGCTCGCCTGCAGACTTTTGCCATCGATGATGACCTTGCATGTCGTCCCGGCGGGTCGCAAACCGTGGGGGACGATCACATGACGCACGAGCCATTTGACCAGGAGGGGAAACAAGAGGGAGGATGGCCACAGCCAGACAGGAGTTCACATTCTCCCGAGGTTAAGCCCGGGCGATGATGTATGAGAGGGGACCATGCAGCGCCGTGTCTGGTGGCTGTGGCTGCTGGTCGCGTGCTGCTGGCGGCCGTTCATGGACGAGTGGGTGATTTCCATTGCCGGGTGGGCGTGGAACTCTGGAACGCCTTTTGCTGCGCGGATGTGTATGCAAACACGGAAGAACAAAGGGCGAACACGCGAAGAAGAGTGAGGCGATATCGGTCCTGCTGTTGTTATTACGCCCCCATGGAGACGGGAATATCATACGAGATGCCATAATTCCCTCCGACGAAGGAGGCGTTCTCAGAGCGACGGCATAGAGAGACAAAAAAAAGGACCCTGTGAGACCGGGCCGAGGTATTATCACGGTAAATAGATGCCGATGGCACAAACGGAGACGGGAACGTACCGCTTCAAAGAACAAACGCTTGGAGAACGCTACAGAATAATGCTTTTCGATACCCTAACCATGAACCCTAACTCCCAGGAGAAACAAATGGATAAACGACGACACCCATGACAAGAAACCGAAGCGAACAACTGCAGGGTCCCCTTAGTGAAGCTTCTGCTTGGTGCGCTTCCGCTTTCCACCAACCTCGCGGTCCTCCTCCAGCTCCAACAGCGCCTCCCGCTTCTTCTCGCTGACCACCTTGAGCGCATCGCGCAGCACGCGCGTCTCCAGGTTGACGCCCTCCTCCACCCACTCGGTCATCTGGCGGCCGACGCGCTGCTCGATCGCCAGCACCAGCTCGACGTCGCGCTGGCCGACAAAGGTGACGGCGTCGCCCTTGCGGCCGGCACGCGCGGTACGACCGACACGGTGGATGTAGTCGTCCGGGTCGCGCGGCACGTCGTAGTTGACCACCAGGCTGACCTCGGGGATATCCAGACCGCGCGCGGCGACGTCGGTGGCGACGAGGATGCGGGCGGCGCGCGCGCGGAAGCGGCCCAGGTTGTCGATGCGCTGGCGCTGCGCGAGCCGCGAGTGCAGCGACGTCACGCGGTGGTCGAGCAGCCGCAGCATGTGGTGCAGCAGGTCGGCGGTCGACGTCCGGTTGCAGAAGATGATCACGGTGCGCTCGGCGTTCGCGGGCGTCAGCAGGAACATGTGCAGGTAGTGCTCGCGGTGCGTCACCGGCACCTTCAGGTGCATCTGTGTCAGCGTGGCGGGGATGGCCAGGGAGTGCGTGTCGACCTCGCACACAAACACCGGCTGCTTGCCCGGCTTGGTCGGCATGTCCTTGAGCGCGCGCACCTCGGGCGTGACGGTGGCGGTGAACAGCAGCGTCTGGCGCTCGGTCGGCGGCGGGAGCACCGACAGGCACTCTTCCACGTCGGGCAGCATGCTGCCGGTACCCTGGGCGTGGAGCAGCCGATCGGCCTCGTCGAGCACCACGAACCGCACGCGCCGCAGCCCGCAGATGGTGTCTTCGCCTGACGTCCGGATGTGGTCGGCCAGACGGCCCGGCGTGGCGATGACCACGTGCGGCCGGCGCTCGAGGGCAATTGCCTGCTCGCGCATGTCGGCGCCGCCGGTCACGAGGATGCTGCGCAGCGACTGCGGGGCCGACAGCGCCTTGACCTGCTCGAAGATCTGCAGCGCCAGCTCGCGGGTCGGCGTCAGAATCACCGCGAAGATTGCCGACGGGTCCTCGGCCCAGCGCTGCAGGATCGGTACGGCAAACGCCACGGTCTTTCCGGATCCCGTGCGGCTGCCACCGATGCAGTCGCGGCCCTTGAGGATCTCGGGGATACACCCCTTTTGAATGCCGGTCGGCCGCGTGATAGCCATGTTGGCCAGCGACTGCACCAGCCACGGCCGCACGCTTAACGAGCCAAACGTGGTGTTGGGATCGGTCTGGGCAAGCATGGGATTCGCCACGGGAATATCGGCACCGTCGATATCTTCGTCGTCTGCTTCTTCCGTGGCGTTTGCGGTTGCAGGAGTGGCTTCAGGCTGGTCGGCCTTCCGCTTGATTCGGGACGGCGCGGCGATTTTGGCAAAGAGGGCGGTTTTCGGCGCCGGCTCGTCGTCGGAGTCGGAGTCCGCGGGAATAGCCGCAGACTCATCGAGCTCGATGTGCCGGCGTTTCCGGGGCTCGTCGCTGTCGAGTTCATCGGACGCAGAACCGGAGTCGTCGTCCGAGCCGGAGTCGGATGCTGAGCCGGGTTCCGATTCGGACTCGGAGGCGGGCTCGGGCTGGATAGCGGCGGCCGTCTTGGGCGGGGGTTGGCGGCCGGCCTTGATGCCGCGTTTGCGGATAGAGGACGGCATTGTCATTTCGGCGAAAAACTGAAGAGCGAGATATGAGCAAGACAAGACAAGACGTTGACAAGAAAAGAAGAAGGAAAGAGAGGTCAATTGGGCCAAGCACGAAAAAAATATTGTCGATAAGATACAGATAGCAGATAAGATTACAGATAATAAACCCTAAGTTTGATTACAGTGTAAATACTCCCCGACACGGACTTTAGCACAGTGAAGTTCAAGTTCTCGACATAAATGGGATCTTGGCTCTACCACGTTTCTCTGCCTTTCCATGAAAAACGACACCGTTGTGATTCGGGAAACGATTCTGATACCCCGAAGAACGTTATCATATGATGGGACGCCGAAGCTGACTCAGACAAAGCAGCATCAATTTCTTTCAGACAGTTTCGTAGCGGAGGATTCAGGTCCAGCATTCCAAACATCTCTCTCTGCAGACATTGAAGAGCTTGCTGTACGCAGTTGCATAACATAAGCCTGATTTTTGTCTGATGAAAGAGTTGACAGCGCTCTTGACAAGGATGGAGCCAGTCAGTCACGGTGCCATTCCAGATTTCGCCCCTGCTGGACGCGTTTGTTAGGGGCGGCGGTTGAAGGCCAAACGCTGGAGTGCAGCAGTAAGCGCTGAACCAGTGCACAAAGGGGGTGATGCAAGGATGCGGGCTTCGGGGAAGGATTGCAACGTAACGGTCTGTGAACTTTTTGGTTCAGGCGGGATTTGCTGGCCCTGGCTCATATCCAAGGTCTCACGGAGTGTCTCACGACGTCCTTTGTTGCATGTACTGTACTGTAGTTCTGCGGATTACCTCGACTCGTAAACAAACGAAGCGGCAGTCGAGACAGCTAGTTGGAGACGAGGATAATTAAGCAACAGCCGGAAAGCCGGAAGCACCGCAAATGAGTTTCTTCAGGCCAGACCAAACGGCCCGGTACCAAGGAGCCCAAACTGAGAAGCAAATGCCGCCCACTATATGATGAGTGCAGCGTCGTGGCGATTGGCTGGCTGGCCACAGGCTGATTGATGGTTGAAGGCTGCACGTACGCATGTGTCGTCGGTTCTAGACTGCCCCTATCGGGCCGCTACAGCCGGGAATCTGTTGTCGGTATGATTTCAACAAGCGCGAAAAGGGGGACGACCAGCCTTTGCCTTTGATACCTCCGGTTGGAGGAAACCGGAAGATGACGGACCAATGCCCACTGGTGATGTAGGTACGACGTACATATCAAATGTGGAAGGATCTTTGGCGAACCGGACTCGGTTGTATCTCTGACTGGTGAATGAGGGCTGGACAGAAAGGGAACGAACCCTCGCCTGTTCCGCCTCTTAACACGCGGCCGTTCATCGCGGCCTCGTACCTCGAAGGACCGTTTGGTGAGAGCAATCCGACTGGATGATTGATGATTGCTTGGAGGCTGCTTGCTGGGCCTTCGTAGGGCTTGGGCTCCGCCATATCTGCAGCGATTGGCGCCCAACCCCCGCCCCGTAAGATTTCACCAAGAGGCCAGGCGGGGCTTCTGATTTGCCAGGCAAAATTAATGTGGTGTGTTCCTGTTCTAAGGATTCAAGTCAGCTCGTGTATCAGAACCGAAACTGTTGGTGCCAGCTTACCTACAAAAGATGGTGTTGTTGATGATCAGGAATTTTGGCGCAGGGACAGACAAGCAACAACACCAACACCACGGCCGGTTTTATAAGGCCGGGCGGAACACGGCATTGCATTGAAGAGAAAAGAAGAGAAGCATAATCAGTGAACCAAACTCGACAATTGCATATCTCTTTTAGACGCATAACGCCCGTCCGCCTTACGGGTACGTATCTTACTCGAGATTGCACATTCAGGTGGTACATCCTGCCTATTCTGTGACACCTACACCAAGCCAGCACCTGACCCGCCCTCCAGCTCCATGTGGCAGGCGCAGGGAGCACCGCCTGCCAACAAAGCAAGCTGGATTGCGCCTTCCGTGACTGACGAGTCCAGGGACTTGTGTGCGCTGTGCTCTCTTCCTGCTCTTGCCGTTTGCTGAACCTGCCGCTGTCGCCGCTGAAACTTGGCAGGAACTGGGCCGGGCCTCGCTTTCCCTTTGTTCTGGCTGCGGTTCTTGCCCTGTGTGTCACCCACTACCTACTCACTGGATGCGTGTGCGCCCTCGTTCGTTCCTTCCTTCTGGTCCACCAAGCGTACCATCATCGGTCGCTCTTTCCCCCCTGTAATTTGGGCCTTGGTTCAGGCGGTCCTCCGCCCAGTTTCTGCTTACCTCACCCAGCTAATCTTGTGTTCCTGTCTCTCGTTTCTCACTCATTTGTGTAGGTAGTTTTGCAGGGTTTTTCTCTTCTTCTGCCCATGCCATCCCCGCGCTCTTTATTCTTTTTCTCGTCTTTTTTTTTCCTTTCCCCTTGTCACATTCGGAACCCTTCACCATTCCTCTCTTATTTCCCCCCCTCCAATCATGCTCCGTCTTTCCTCCCTCACTAGCGTTTGTCCTTTGATCACGCCCAAGTTTTGAGAAAGTCCTATCAAGCTTTCTGGAGTTTCCCTCTCCAAATCTTTTTACATGCCTTTTTGCCCTCATCTGGTTTTCCCCTGTTGCTAGACAAACCTGTCACTTTTTGCTAGAGTGCCCAGATTCCAAATACTTGCTCTTTTATCTTCTCGCTCGCTCTTTCCGTGTCTGGCCCGCCGTTCTTACCCTTTCTGTACTACTTCGTCCACGTCCTTTTTATACTTAACTCCTCTTCACGATCTTTCCCTCTCTTTCTTGTTCCTTGCAATTTTCAATCTACTCAAGTCTCTGGAACCGTCTGTCCCTCCTCCGATCTACTCTTCCGTTGCTATCCGATTCTTCTTCGGCTTTGATCTACAACAGCCGTATCTTTCTCCTTTGTGCCGCGTCTTCTCTCGGTCTCCATTTCTCCGCTTTTTCTCAACGTAGCTACACAGCGTCTGCTCATCGATCGAGCCGCGTCTCTTTGCTTCGGATCTCCATCTTCGTGCTTCATATTGAAGTGTATTGACCAGGTTGCTAAGATTCCATATCTTGGGGGGACAAGTCACGTTGAAATCAGCTTTCACTTGCTCGTTCTACCGTATAGCCTCGAATTCGGACGGCTTTGTCTTTTCTACCAGTTGGGGCGTGAACAGGCTGGTGTTCTAGCACTGATTCTGTTCTTCGATATCCCCTCTCGGGTTTATATATATCTTTTTCGATTGCCTCCCCTCCCACTTGACTCGTCTTCCGTCTCCCGGAATCCATCGTCATGGCGGAACCCTCAGCGCCTATGGATGCCCCTCAACAGGTGAGACATTCTGTGAAGAGGGAGAATCTCCCGTGTCTATCCATCATGCTTGCTTTTTATATGGCTGTGTATTAATCGTTGTGTCTTTCTGTCACACCCCTTTCTGTAGATCCTTTCCAGCGGACTTCCTCACAGTCCGATGCCCGTCCCTAACCTCTCCGCCCCCGCCCCGATGCTGCGTCCAGCCCTCGGAGGCCCGCGATCAAATGCCGCCGCCAGAACCCCCCGGCTCGGCCTCTCGATTCCCGCCTCTCCCAACGCGAAGCCCGTGAACCAGCCTGCCCCGAGACCGGCTCTCCCCACCTTGAACATCAACATCTCTACTCCCCAGGGCAGCAAGGTGGCTCCCTATGACCCGTCTGTGCCGAGACTTGGCAGCATCCAACCCGGACAATCCGCTGGCGCCGGCAGCGAAAGCAGCGCAGCACACTCTCGGTCCGGCAGCTTTGGTCCTCTCGATGGCCGCGCGAGCAACCCCACCTCAGCTGCCTCCCAGTTCTCCGCCCTGTCTTTTGCTTCCCAGTATGGCATCGGCGTGGGTGGCACCAGGGGTACCCCTGACCCTGTCTCGGCCGTGGGCTCGATATACTCCGAACGCAGCGAGGGTGGCGTCGGTGTCGACAGAGATGGAGGCATGCCCGCCGGTCTCATGGGGTTCAGCGAGCTGGCAATTGAGCGTGCCCGAGCCCAGGATGTGGAAGAACTCGACGACGAGGGCTGGCGGATTGCCAGTCTCGACAAGCGCATTGTCGAGATTGGAAGCCTTGGTGAGGGTGCAGGAGGTGCCGTCACCAAGTGCAAGCTGACTGGCGCATCCACCATTTTTGCTCTAAAAGTTATTACCACGAACCCCGACCCTGACGTCAAGAAGCAGATCATCCGTGAGTTGGGCTTCAACAAGAGCTGTGCCTCCGACCACATCTGCCGCTACTACGGAGCCTTTGTCGATCCCGCCACCGCCACCATCTCCATAGCAATGGAGTTCTGCGAGGGTGGCTCATTGGACAGTATCTACCGAGAGGTCAAGCGTCTGGGAGGCCGTACGGGCGAGAAGGTTCTCGGGAAGATGGCCGAGGGAGTGCTTGGCGGCCTAACATATCTCCACAGCCGCCGCATCATTCACCGTGACATCAAGCCGTCCAACATTCTGCTTACGCGCAAGGGTGAGGTGAAGCTATGCGACTTTGGCGTGTCCGGCGACTTCGGAACCAAGGGAGAGGCCGATACCTTCATCGGTACCAGCTATTACATGGCCCCCGAGCGTATCACCGGCCAATCCTACACCATTACCTCGGACGTGTGGTCGACGGGAGTCACGCTTCTCGAGGTTGCCCAGCATCGCTTCCCGTTCCCCGCCGACGGCACCGAAATGCAGCCCCGTGCCGGTCTGATCGATCTTCTCACCTATATTGTGCGGCAACCGATCCCCAAGTTGAAGGATGAGCCTGACGCCAACATCGTCTGGAGTGAGAACTTCAAGTACTTTATCGAGTGCTGGTAAGCTGGAGCCCGCTTGTCCCCTTTGCTACTCAATCTTTGGTAACTTTGCTCTAACATACTGTTTCAACCACGCTTGCAGCCTCGAAAAGGATCCGGCCCGCCGTGCTACTCCGTGGAGAATGATGGAGCACCCTTGGATTGTTGAGATGCAGTCCAAGCGTGTGAACATGGAGAAGTACCTGGCCCAGGTCTGGGGCTGGGATACTTCAGGCAAAGCCGAGACTGCTGGCCTCACTTCCTAGATAAATCATTGCTTGCCTTGAAATCCTTCTTTTTCTTCACCACGAAAGTGCTCTAAAACCGTTATGCTCCAGAGCATTTCTCTCAGCCTTCTATTACGGGTGCTGGCGCTCAGTCACCACTTAACTTCAGCGAACATCTTCTTTTTACAGCAGTCATATTTCCTTTCGGCCATGGTTTTTTTCTTTCCTTTTTTTTCCCCCCTTTTACATTCCTTTTTTACATCCATCTATCTCTATTTATCACTTTTCTTTTTCTTTTTGGATTTGCGATTACGCTGGGTTTTCTTTTGTTGGGCGGGCTTGGCAGATATGATATGAATTTGGGAGTACAGATGATCTTGTGAATATTGGAGAGTCCCTCATTTACCCGACCGCGTTTATACCACAGCGATCGACAGCCAGCACGGTGATGCCGGAGTGTCCCGGACTGTTCCGGCTCATAGCTTGGGGTGAGGACGGGGTTTAAAGAACTGGTCTTGGCCTGATAGATCATTCTCTTTTCTTCTTTGTCCCTTTGTATTCTGTTCCTCTCGCTGCAGTTGGCTGTCGTGCCGGATTAAGGTTTAACCCGAACGAGGGAGAAGTGAGACCATACCCCCCCTTGCTGGATGAAGGGGAGAAAATAACAATCCAGAGTGTTTTATATATGCGTTGCTTCCCCATGTTGTTGTGTGCAGTTGTGCGCAGTTGTGTGCGAGAGGGGCTGCCCTGGATGGATGATCAAACCATGCTTGACTTGGAAAAGCGTGGGCGTGTCTATGTATGTATGAACAGGTTCATGTTGTGTGATAACGCCCATAGAGGCTGGGACAGGGTTCTGGCATTACTGACTATTGTGTAGGTGCCCCCATGAGCTCACGTAGTGCCACGGTTGCATAGGCACTTTTCGCAAGCTGGAACTGTACAAGCACCGCCAGCTTCTCCGCCGCAGCCGGCGTGGGAGCAGGAGTGGCCTCTGCGGAAGTGTCGGCTGGAGCTGACGGCTCGGTTGCAGAAGGCTCAGGAGGAGGTTTGGAATCCTCAGTATCATCAGTCTTCGCCTTTTTGCCGTCAGCGCTGCCATCAGCGCCCTCGGCTTCATCAACACCGGCCTCACGCGGCCGCTTGCGCGAGCGATCGACAACCGCCCCGTTGCCAGCTGTCGGAGGCTTTCCACCCCCCTGAGCGGCTTGGAGGCGGTCGAGGTCTGACGGGTGCAGCTGGACCTCGTTGTTGGGGCAGACGTGCACGGAGATGGCTGGCGGGGCGAGGAAGCGCGCCAGGAGGCGGCGGTACCGGCCGGTGAGGCTGAACTCGCGTTGCGGGCGGGCCATGGCGTCCGGGTTGAGACTGCCGTTCTCGGGGGCGCCCATGAACGTGCGGTAGAAGTCGCCGATGGCGTTGGCCGGGAGAGTGGTGGCGTGGCCGGGCGTCGGGAGCACGATATCGAAGATGGTGAAGGCGCCGCTGGCGGCCTCGGCGGCGGTGAGCGGCCGGGCATACAACGCCTCATCGGAGTCGTCATCGGCATCGTCGCCCGCCGGCTGGGGCTCGTCGGCGTCGGCGTCGGCGTCGTCGGCGGCGCGATTGCTGGCGGACTCAGACACCAGGTCGCCCTCCACTACGGTGGCGCCGTACATCGCCCAGCGGCGGCTGGCGGCGTGGTTCCACACGTAGGACTGGTAGGCATGCAGGTACATGGTGCGTAGGCCGCGGGTGATGCGCATGAGGGCTCCCGTGGGGTCGGTGGGGAACTTGGTCAGGTGCTGGATGACGGCGGCCTCGGCGCTGAAGCGGCGGGGCAACATGCTCAGGGCTTCCTCGCCGGACCCGCCGTCGAGGAACAGCTTGCACGCGCGGGCGCGGAGGAGCGAGTCGCGCGACGATCGGTCCGAGGGGGCCGTCTTGTCCTCGGCGTCGTCCGCGGCGGCGACCGCAGCCTCGTCGTAGCCGAGAATGGCGTTGACGGCGCCGAGCATGTCGCCGCCCAGAATCAGCTTGCCGACCTCGTGGGTGCCGACGGCAAACGTGCCGAAGCGCTGCTGGCCGAAGTAGTTGATCCAGCCGTGGGCGTGCATGTGGTCCAGCGCGGCGCTGACGCCGGCCTGCATCTCGCCGAGGCGGTCCTGCGCAGATCGGCCGCCGTCGCCACCGCCCGACACACGGCAGTCTTTCAGGGCGATGGTGAACTCGTTGCCGAGCAGCTGGCCGAGGTGCAGCGGCTCGGGCGCGTAGGCGAAGTCGCCGAGCGAGATGTCGTACAGGTTCTTGTTGAGGCGGGCCAGCTCGGCGGGGTTGCGGCGGCGCACCGAGCAGCGCTGCACGGTGATGGCGCGGCGGTCCTTGGTGCCGGCGTAGCCGATGGCGTGCGGCCGTGTGTTGAGCATGCGGGCCACTTGGCCCACGGCCTCCATGGTGTCGCGGTTGGCCTTGTACAGGTTGAAGTGCAGGAAGTCGCCGGTGCCGGGGCAGTCGGGCGCGCCGGGCCGCGGGTTGGAGCGGTCGTTGCCGCCGTTGCCCCGGCTGCGCTGGTTGCCCCGGCCCGCGCGCTTGCTAGCGAGGGCGGCCACGATGCAGCCGGAGGCGTCCGTGGTGGTTTCGAACTTGGACGAGAAGATCCGGCGGACCTCCTGTGAAGTGGTGGGGAGTTGTGTCAGTATATAGGCCCAGAGGAAACCTGGAGGGTGGATGGACGCACCTGGTGAATCTTGCTCCGCTTGTCCTTGTCATCAATCTCCCCCATCTTCACCGTCTCGCCCTTCCCCCGCGGCGGCGCAGGCTGTGAGGCAGCAGCAACGTACATGTCGACGAGCTTCTGGGCGACCTCTGCGCCGACGAGGCCGTCCAAGACGGCGCGGTCTTCATCGCTCACTGTTGGGACAACAGGGGCAGCCGGCTCTTCGGCGGGCTTCTCAGCTTCGGCGGGCTTGGATTCCGTCTGTTCGCCGTCGGCCACCGGTTGCGATTTGGCGGCGACCTCGGGCTTGACCTCGGGCTTAGCTAGCCGGATGTTGGTCAGGTGCAGGACTGTGCCGTCTTTCTGGATCTCGTTGACCAGGAAATCGGAGTACCTATGCCACGGACAGTTAGTGAGCCGGCCTGCGCTGAATTGGCGGATCAACGACGTCATGTTACCTGTGTCGCAAGATTCCACTCCAGCTGAATGTGGACGGGGACACACGCTCGGTGATTCCTATCGCTGCATCCTGCTCGGCGGATTGTCCTTGTGTGCGGTCCGGGCGCGGGTGAACCATGACTGTTCGCGATAGGTATCTCCGGCAATGGGAGATTTTTCACAGTCGGGAGGAGTTGTGGTGTGGTGTTTGGAGGTTGGATTGATGTTGGCATTGGGGTGAAGTGAGGTTGGAAGAAGAAAAAATATACAGTGGAAAACTTTAAACCCCAACCCTAAACGAAGAGTAACCCCCAACCCTAAGTGCCCCTCACATTGAAATTTCTCCCATAAGTTGCGGAGTGGTTCCGGGTCTTGCGTCCATCAACGGGTGGCGCGTGTCTCAGGATATTTCTGTCTTCCACCGGACCGGCTGCTTGATTTCCTCTGTGACTCCTGACACTGTTCAACAACGAACTGTTCTACTCCTCTGGCATTGCAGCTATGACGAAAGGCAAAGGCGGTGGCTCGGCAAAGCCGGCGGCCACGGGCAAGGGCGGCAAGACGGAGGTGAAGGGCGCACAGTCGATCAATGTCCGGCATATTCTTGTGAGTCAACGGCGAACTTCTCCACGGGAAGGGAACCGTCTCCCCTCCATGATACCATCGATCCATATACAGTGTGTCTCTAACGCAACTGGATCTGTGATACTCTTCGTCTAGTGCGAGAAACACAGCAAGAAGGAAGAAGCCCTCACCAAGCTGCGGGAGGGCGTCAAGTTCGACGAGGTCGCGCGGTTGTTTTCCGAGGACAAGGCGAGACAGGGTAAGAGATGCTGTGTCACCGTGCATCCCCCAGAATCCTGCAATGGCTGCGCATTATATGGACTGACACTGCGGTCCTCAATGTTCATCCAGGCGGACTCCTGGGCTGGAAGACCCGGGGAAGTCTGGATACTGCGTTCGAGGAGATTGCGTATGCGCTGGAAGATAGCACAACCGCAAATCCGAAGTACGGCGAGGTTAAGACGAGTTTTGGGTATCACATCATAATGGTACGTATGGTCATTACACCAAGTTTACTGAGAGGGCAACGTGTGCTGATATGGACGTAAACATCATCGGCCTATAGGTTGAAGGACGCAAGTAGAGCCCTATATAATGGGAAGACGAACGAACAGCATACGAGAGACGAAGAGAGTTATGATTCCAGAGTCGTGTCCTTTTGAATTCATCGTGGCTTTAAAGCGAAGAGAAGAAAAAAAAGCGCCCCCTGATATTTCCATATCCGGGAGCACCTTGTCCTTCCAAGTTTTCATTTTCTTAATGCAATAAAAAAAGAATGAAGGCGTTGCACGCCAAACCTGGGCAAACGGTCATGATCATTTCCCCTTTTTCCTTTTTTTCCTCTATAACCATTTGAAAATAACGTTCATGAGTTGACGCCGATGGACCGTAAAAAAGAAAAAAAACATGTTCTGAAAAGAATTTCCCATTTTTCTTTTACCTAAACAACCGTAACATGAAAAAGAGATTATGCATGCGCTACCTGATATGTCTCAAGCCTGAGGTTATGCGGTGGCGAACACTATCTCGCTCCTTGTTGCCAGCGTTTACTGCTCGGTCTGGAAGTAGTTGAGCAGGATGGAGCGCTCCTGCGACTCCTCACCCCAGTCCTTGACGACAACGCACGAGCAGTTGACGACCTTGCGGGCGTTGCCCTCACGGTCGAGAACGCCTAAGAGAAGAAAATAACGTATTAGAACCTGGTGCACGCGACATCACAACTGCCAACCGTCCATCGATTGGGACAGAGGGGAAAAGAAGGGTTGTATCTTACAGAGACCAGCCCACTCGCCGAGCTGCTTGCCATCGGGGACCTTGATGAGAGGGATCTTGTGCTCGGAGCAGAGAGCGATGACGAGCTTCTTGTAGGCCTCCTCCTCGCACGACTCGTTCAGGACGCACATATGGGCCTGACGGCGGTCGAGCGCCTTTGAGGCCTCACGGAGACCGCGGGCAAGGCCATCGTGCATCAGAGCCAGCTTCAGAACACCCTTGAGGGCGTCCAGCACGGACATCTGGCCCTTGGGCGCGGCATCGGCGGAGACTTCGACCTCCTCGGGAACGTTGTTCTCTTCTACGTCCGACTGCAGTAAGGCAAGGGAAACGAATACGTTAGTGAATTGTCCTTGATGGTGATTTTGGTGCCCCTCATTGTATTCGCCGTGTCCGAGTCCCCCTCCGCCATGTCGTCAGCCGGGAAATGGCTTGAGTTCAGATCCCAAATTTCGATGGCGGGGTGACTGAGCCGGGGCTCAAACGCAGGCGGCTTGCGGAAGAGGGTTCGAACCGGCGGTGCAGGAGAGGAACGAGGTGCTTTTGTCTTACCATTGTGATGGTGGTGATGTGTGAAAATGTCGAAGCGATCCTCGAAGAGATGAGATTTTTGGGTGTTTGTGGGAAGAAGGAGAAAAAAGAAGAGAGAGATGCGGAATGTGCTTGTGTGGGTTGAAGATGTAAAAAAGGTCGGATTCATGCCTCGAATCGCAAAGAAGTGGAGAAAAATGTATGCGCGAAACTTTGTGTGTGCGCGCGATTGTGCTTATATCAGCGGCTTATCGCGCCTGCTGATTCAGCGTCACACACACGAAATTCCCTTAGGGCATTGTGGTTTTGCTGTGTGCGCACGGACCAATCAAGGGAAAAGGGCACACACTCATTTTGGTGGCATCCTTTTTTTCTCGCCAGTTCCTCTTTTTTTTTCTTTTCTTCCTTTCCTTGTCAACCAACCATCACCAAGTCGACTTTCCCATTCCCGTGCCTTCCATCATCAACTTTTGAGGTATGTAGGCCACTCGGAACAATTTGCCAGCCCTGGCGGCGGCAATTAACCAAATCACCTTTATCCCCCGACAATTGCGTCCTCGATTCGATGCACCCGGGACGGGCTACGCCTTCGGCGATGGCGGAGGAGAACAATCAGGCTGGCGCTGCGTGACGAGACGAGGGCGGATATTTGCCGGCAAACCCGCCAGGCTTCGATGATGGGACTGGGGTGAGGTACTCGGGCCTCATTGTGACATTTGAGCCCTGCTGCTTCTCCCCATCTGCTTTGTCGTGCCCGTATGCACCGTTAGACCTGAGATATGGCTGGGGCATACAGGTGAAGCTCTCACGAAGACCACCTCTGACATGAACGTTTGGCGTCACCTGATACGAAGTTCTCCTCTTCAGCAACTGAGCGGCGGAACCCCCCTTATATCGATTCTCAATCGTTGGGCGGGGGCACTCTCCACTCTTATAATAGCCGTCGTAGAAGGCTGACAGAAAGACTTTTTCTCCCCCACAGATACCTCACTTCGAGCCAGCGACTTGAGAATCTCCATTTCACACACCGACCGCCAAGATGGTCCGAACCTCCGTTCTCCACGATGCTCTTAAGAGCATCAACAACGCCGAGAAGGCCGGCAAGCGCCAGGTCATGATCCGCCCCAGCTCCAAGGTCATCACCAAGTTCCTCCAGGTCATGCAGAAGCACGGTAAGCTTTCTCTCTCTCTCTTTTACCACCTCACATGGAAGTAATCTTGGAAACGTGTGGTGGGTCTCTGGCTATACTCCTCCGGCATGATAACTAGGGCGACGGTCGAAAACCTCTCCCACTGCCTCAGCCCCTATAAATTGCCGATATATCAAACCCTTTAGCAGAGATCTTACACGTTTTCTTGACTGTTTTCTTCCGTACGCTTTAACGTTTAAATTTCTGCAACACCCCATTCTAACGAAGTCCCGAATTTCGCAGGCTACATTGGCGAGTTCGAGGAGGTCGATGACCACCGCTCCGGCAAGATTGTCGTGCAGCTGAACGGCCGCCTGAACAAGACCGGAGTCATCTCTCCCCGCTTCAACATCCGCCTGTCGGAGCTCGAGAAGTGGGTCGTCAAGCTGCTGCCTGCCCGTCAGTTCGGCTACATCATCCTCACCACCTCGGCCGGTATCATGGACCACGAGGAGGCCAGAAGAAAGCACGTTTCGGGAAAGATCATTGGCTTTTTCTACTAAGCGTTGCGTTTCTCAACCTGACCTTGTGATTATGAAATCTTTCTGATTTTCATGAACACATGATGAAATGATGACAGTGATTCAACCAAAAGAAAAAGGAGTCTTCTTTTTTTTCCCTTTTTTTGTTTCTTTCTCGGGGCCAAACATTATGGGCAATGCGAAGGATCCTGCACTTAAAAGCATGGGGGCATTTTTACCTGGCGTTATAAGGGAGGGGGAAATTCTGGTTTCGTGATAGCCAAATATATCCGGTTTGCTGCTTGATACAATCGTATTTCTGTCAAGCCTCCCTTTTACGTGGCATACCGAGTATGTGGGGTTTCCATCAGTGAATGTTCGTCTGGCGTTTGTCGTCTGTGTATATGTCTGTGAAGTCGTTCTCGGGAATTTCTTACAGTGGTTGCAGCACTGTGGGGACTGGGTGGCTGGCTAGGGTTACGTTTAGGGTTGGTTGTCTGGGTAACCACTTTTGCCTCACCAAATATTTACTGAATTAAGAACCCTCAGCTCGAACATAGATTGCTTCGATATCATTCTTCATCTCATCTGCAACATTCCAACAAAACCGGATTTCATAGCTCTGCGTGCTATTTTTCGTCTCTTATTGTTTTGATATCGACTCTGAAAACACCAAAACCTACAGCAATATCTGATCTGAGTCCGGCCAGACCAACATGCCGCCACAAAACATCATCATAGAGGCCATTGCCTTCCTGTCGAGGCCGGTGACTCGATTATGGCGGTCTCAAGACTGCAACAGACCCAAACTATGTGAATGCCGTGTATGTGATAGGTGATTTACCCTCGTGGAAACAGCGTCTTTCATACTAATCTCCAAATCCTCTGCATTCCACAGCTTCGAGACCAACACAACTGCACTTGTTCCGAGAGCCCTCGACAATCCTTCGGGTCTCAATTCTTCGACAGTGCGTCACGGCTCTCAGAGGAGTTCACCGAGAAGATCCTGCTCACCATAGACCGAGATGTCCGACCGAGGCGGCCCAGAGTGCTGAGAGGCTGCCGGAACCTGCTCCTCGTTGCCGCGCTGACAGTGTTCGGATTCCTCTACTTTCTCTCGACCGACCTGTCCCACCGGCGTTACGGGGAGCTGGCATCTCCGGGGTCTCTCGATTCTTTCGACCACTCGGCGCCAGACATCAACAGACCCATCCCCGTGCATGGCCGCAAACACCCGATCCTCCAGCTGATCGAAAATTCCGACAAGGAACTACACCAGACCCGCGCCCGCCAGTCCAAGACGCTCAAGGACGCTGTGGCCGAGTACCGCCGCCGACACGGAGTCCCCCCGCCGCCAAACTTCGACAAGTGGTACGAGTTTGCCACGGCGAATGGCGTGGAGCTTGTCGACGAGTTCGATCTGATCAATGACCAGCTGCGCCCGTTCTGGGGCCTCCGGCCCCGGACTATTCGCCGGCGCACGGCGGACGCGCTGGGATATGACAACGCCCTCGTCGGAATTGCCGTGCGCAACGGATCGGTGGCTGCCGCGACCGGCATGCCGGAGTGGCAGCGCTACGGGATTGTGCTGATGATGGACAACTTTGTGCAGTATCTGCCGGATATGGACATTGTCTTCAACGGACGCGATGAGCCCCGGGTGATCCTGCCCAACACTGACCTTGAGCTTCTGCTGACCCGGGCATCCGAGGTCGAGATGCCCCGGATTTCTGCGGTGAAGACCCCGCGGAACGGCTTCTCGACGGCCCAGCTGCAGGAGTTTAGCGCTCCGGGAGAGTTCACGGAAGTCAAGACAACGCTGTTCAACGAGTTTTCGCACCAGGATATCTGGTCCCATGCCCGCATGAGCTGTGGGAAAGACACGCCTTCCCGCCGGTCTATGGAGGACAGCGAAGACGCCGTACACGAGCCGGACGATGGCCGGGAAGCACCTGAGGATGCCCTCCTGACGCGGCTGCAGAGACTGGACTCCCGCAGCCAGTACTGCATGCACGACCTCTGCTTCATATACAACGTCACAGCCTCGTCGGATATCTGCCTGTCGCCATCTCTCGCCCAGTCCCACGGCGCCATCATTCGACCGAACGCGTACAGCGTGTCACAGGACCTGCTGCCGGTGTTCTCCGCCTCCAAGCTGTCGTCGTACCAGGACATCCTGTTCCCGCCGGTGTGGTACTGGGCGGACAAAGTCCAGTACAACGAGTCGCAGGACATGGCGTGGGAGGAGAAGGACGAGCGGCTGTACTGGCGCGGCTCGACCACGGGCGGGTTCAGCCGCTGGGGCAGCTGGCGCAACCACCACCGCCAGCGCATCGTGCGCAAGCTGACGGTGTCGACGGGACCGGCGCAGGTGCTCACGGCCCCGACCAACGACGACTGGGCCCACGCCACCACCGCCGCCGACCGCGCGCCGTTCCGCCCGCTGATCGACGTGGCGTTCAGCGCCATCGGCCAGTGCGACGCCGGCGACTGCGACGCGCAGAAGGACTTCTTCCGGGTCGACGCGGCGGCGCCGCCCGACCCGCAGGCATCCGCGTGGGCCGCGCGCTTCCTGCTCGACATGGACGGCAACGCCTTCTCGGGCCGCTTCCACGCGTTCCTGGCGTCGCGGAGCCTGACGCTCAAGGCCGCCGTGTTCCGCGAGTGGCACGCCGGCCGGCTGTGGCCGTGGGCGCACTTTGTGCCGTGGTCGCTGGCCGGCGACGAGCATGTCGAGACGCTGCGCTTCTTCACGCAGGATGCTGACGGCCGGGCCGCGGCCGCGCGCTTGGCGGCGCAGAGCTCCGAGTGGGCGCGGCGCACGCTGCGCAAGGTTGATATGGAGGCGTGGTTGTTTCGGCTGTTGCTTGAGTGAGTTTCTTTTTCCGTTCTCTCTTTGTCTGTGAGTGAGTGGTCGGTCCGTCGTGGGATGTTGAGACTAACCAAGTTTTCGTTTGATGCTCTGTTTAGGTACGGACGTGTTATTGATGATGCTCGCCATGAGATTGGGTTTTCACTCTGAGTACACACTCTCTGGGTATGTGTTTGTTTTGGGCTGGCGTAGGGTTTGCTCTGCTTTGGATATTTGTTTTGATAGACTTCCAGATTGTTTACCACTTTTCATGGATTTGAAGATGATTTTGCATATGACTGTTGATCCTCGATCGATGATATCCTGTTCCTGTATAGAACATAATGAGAATGCAACCACATCTTCACCCTTTTCACAAGTGATACCATATCCAGCACGGCAGACAAAAATACACAGCACACCATGAATGACTCGGACTTTTCAATTTTCCCAGTTTCATTTCCATCAAAAAAGATACCCTCTTTGCGAAAAAAGCAATCCCCTCCCGACGCCAGGAACAAACAAAAATAAAACAAGCAAATGGAACATTAGAACAAGGAGGATGGGGGGAGTGTGAGTACACGACTTTTGTGGTTGTAATACAGGCCGGACAAATGGGGGCTCGTCCCAATCCGTGTGATGTGACATGATGTGAAAAGGAAAGGAAAGAAAAGGAAAAAGGGGGGTTAACATCCCAGGCTCTATGTAATCTAGTCGTCATCCTCATCCTCATCACCCTCGGCATCTTGCTCGTCCACGGACCGCGGCGAAGCAGCCGCGGGGGCCGCGCCCGACGACGACGGCCGCCCATTCTCGCCGTCCGCGTCCGCGTCCGCGTCCGCCGCCTCGGCCTCGTCCTCGAAGCCGTACGGCTGCTCCTTGTAGCGCAGTATGTACTCCCGCATATCCTGCTCAGGCTCCTGCACAGTGACCTCGAGGCGGTCGATGGGCCGCTGGGCGTTCTCGACGCCGATGCCGCGCGTCAGCTCCAGCCGCTTCTGGCGCTGCGGGCGGATGGTCGAGCGCTGCATGACGGGGTAGTACCACAGGCCCTTCTGGCCCTCGACGTCGCCGTCGTCGAACGCCAGCAGCAGCTCGTGGTCGAACTTGGTTTGGTGGTTCAGCTCAACCTCGCGCACCGTTTCGTACGTGCGCACGCGGTTGAACTCAAAGTGGCGGTTGCTGTCGTCGCCCTGCGTGTACAGCTCGGCCTCGTCCTTCTCCGGGTTGTCGACGTCGAACTTGGCGCGGAACCGCTGCGCGTCGCCGGCCGTCTTGTTGAGGAAGAAGTCGTATGCCATCACCGGCGGCGGCCGCGGCGTGTTCACGGGGTCCTTCTCCCATTCCTCCAGAGCCGCAGCGTGGGCCGCGTAGACCTCGGGTGCGTGCTCAATAGGCTTGAACAGGCCGTTCAGCATGCGCGTATCGTACTTGTTCGTCGTGGGCACCGGGTTGTTGAGGAATTTGAGGGTGACGTAGGCGCCCGAGTCGGGGAAGGCGTCGAGGTCCGGCAGGATGGGGAAGGCATCGACGACCTTGATGCCGCGCTTCTCCGGATGGGTCACCTTGCTGGTGTCGTTGAGCCACGTCTCGGCCACGCGGAAGCTCTGGTCAATCTTGCGGCGGATCGCCGCCGGCGAGTCGTCGGTCTCCGGGGGAGGCCGCTTCTCAGGCCGTCGGAGCTTGTCGGCAGGGCTGATGAACACCGGGGCGCGTCTGTTCAGGGCCGACGAGATGTATTCGGTTCTTCGGAGGAACGACACGTGGGGGGCTTCCACCTTGGGTCGGCCCAGCGTGGATAGAGGACGGAGGAGGGGCCGATCGTGGGGGTGAATTGTTGGGGTTTGAGACGGGGCTTGGATAGCTGTTCACAGAGAGGAAAAGAGAGTCAATTGTTAGCGTCAATGGCAGCAATATATTCTGGGCGGAGGGAGCCACATACAACTCTCATCACCGTCAAAGATACCGGGCATTCCCACCAGATCCAGCGGCATTCCCAGCTCAGCGTCAGCCTCGATGTTCATCGGCTGATCACGAACCAAGCGCGAAGCGAATCCGGGGGCCGTATACTGGCCATTCGCCAAGCCGGTGTTGGGGATCGTCAGCAGCTTCGGCGGGATCGACGGCGACGGGAGCGCATTGGAGAAGCGCACGCGCGCAATGAAGTCCTGGTGGATCACCCGACTGCCGCCGCCGCTGCCGCTAGACGCGCCGGCCGAGCCCGACGAGCTCTTGCCTGGCGCCGCGCTCATTGTCGAGAAAAGATTGGCGATGCGATCGAGGGCGGATGGCGGGAGGTTGATCGGGTGTGAATTAGTCGAAGTATTCGTGGATCGAAAGATTGACAAGATGCACGGAGGTCGAATTGATGGCGGAGAGAGAATCAAGAGAGAGTTGTGAAATAAGAAGGAGAAGATGAGAAAGGAAGAAAAGTTGCAGCAAACAATGCACGTTGGAAGTTCGAAGAAGTTGGCGATAGTGCCCTGGAGGAAATAAATTTTGGTACGGGCACTTCAGCTAAGGATTAACGCGGTCTTATTGGCTGGTTGCAGGTGTCAGGGGAAATACTATGGCCAGCCGCCGGCAGCCGATGCCAGCTGGCAGCCAACTCAGTCGGCAACCTCTTGACAAAATGATGATATTTTGGGTGAAAATGCGTGTAGACGTGAATATCGGCGTTTGCATGGTTTATTAATGCCCAGTTTTGATAATTTGTGACTCGACTGAAGCGACGTCACCGAAAAGACTGAGAGACCGGGTTTGAAGATCAGAGCAGGACAGACAACGATGATGGCATTATGTATTCATGTAGCAGTAGTAGTATATGCGGATACCCCCGAGAAGAGACGACCAGAAAAAAAAAAGCAGAGAACCAACAATATAACGCACGTTCGGCATCAAAAAGCCATTCTCGATCTATTTGCCGCCGATTCCCCTCCCAGGATTGATTCGCGCCGACCCGTGGTGTGCATGCTTGTAGCAGCAGCAGCAGCAGTACGCTCGGCGGAAAGAAAAAAAAAACCAGATATAAAACACGAGTGCATCCCACACGAAAGTGCAGAGTTCCTTGAAAACTCCATTGAAACATATCATGCCCCATGGCCACGTAAGAAACAAATAGAGAGGGAAACCACCAGAGAGACCCCAAGAAACTGCCACCAGTCAACACATCGAGAGTAGATCTGCGCATCCTTCAAGGGAACACTGAGTCTCTCTGTTTGTGCAGCATCCTTCCCGGACAGGATATCGCTATAAACGAGGGTATGTGTGGTGGTTTGGCCAGCACTGTCGTTGGATCACTCCGCTGTAGGTTGCCGTGAGGCGTGCTGCACAGTCCCGAAAAACCAAAAGCCCTTTCCGCTTGATCCTACAGCATCCAGAAAAAAAAAAAAAAAAAAGGCAAGACACCAAGGAAACCAAGAAGAAAAAAGAGGAAGCGTTAAATTCAGAAAAGAAGGGGATACATAAATTATATAAGAGTAAACGCAAAAAAGGGCGACCGCGCGGCTCAAAAAGCGAGGAGGAAGCAACGGAAACGAAAAAAAGGAGAGCAAAAAGAAGGGACATCAATCCCCAGTAGTGGTGCTTTTACAGAGTGCTGGTCTTGTTGTAGCTCTTCTTTCCGATGGAGAAGGGGACGTAGCGGTACTTGATCATGTGCTGGATCTGGCGGCGCACTACAGAAGGGGTGAGGAGAAAAAAGAGAGGTTAGCCAAGCTGTGCAATAGTTGGGTGGAAAGGGACGCAAATTTCGGCGCAGAGCCGATGGGGAGCCACATACTCGTCAGGACGAAGAGGATGAACCAGTACATCACGAGGACCGGCCAGAACACAGGGACGTTAAACAGAGTGAACCACGAGCACACGAACGCGATGACAATGGCGCGAGTAGCCCAGTACCAGAACTTGAACTCGGGCAGGCGGCGGATGAAGGGGCGGAACTCCTCGTCGGCACGGGTGGGCAGAGTGCCGATCGAGCCGTCCTCCATATCGTTATCGATGGCGTCGTTGGACGGGTCAAACTTTGGTTGCAAGAAGGCGAGGAACAGGTTGAGCAGGTAGATGCCGAGGGCGTAGGCCACGATGTACCAGCCCTGGGCGAACAGGATGCGCACGAAGAAGAGGAAGAGACACACGCCGGTGCCGACCCAGCGGTAGAGCACATAGGGTGTCGACTGGTCGAGGAGGGCTTGGTAGTGCTAGAGAGAGGAAAAAAAGGAAAGTTTGTCAGTTTTTCAGTTCCGGGCCCTGGGGGTGTGGTGGTGGTGGTGGTGGTGGTGGTCTGCCGGGCAACGGAGGATGGATCAGCCGGAGGAGACGGACGGCACGGAGATACAGCGGGCTTTGGCCCCCCGGTATCTCCATCACCGTGGCCGATGCTTCCGGGAGGCAGCCCGACGGGGGCAGTGAGATTCAGTGCGCAGTACTGACTCTTTGTAGCTTAGAGGTGTGGGCAGTGACAGCCTCGAACGGGGTCTTATCGGGCTCCATCGAATCCATGGTGACGTTGACGTCGAGAGATAGATGGTGGGTTGCGGAGAAAAGGAGATCAATGTGCGCTTCGACAGGAAACGACGAAAGAAGAGATTAATGGCGATAGTGTGGACTAATGAAGCCTGGTATCGATGATGGTTTATGGCACAAGAGAGATGAAGAAAGGAAGAAGAGAGCAGAAAAAGGGGGGAGGGGGAAGAAAGAAGAAGAGTGAAAAAGCCTGAGAAGAAATTTGATGAAGGGAAAAAGAGAGAGCAAAGAACAGCCAAGGTTTATTTTTCCGATGCGACAAGACAGCAAGATTCCAGCGGGTCTGGTCTAGCAAAAGAGAGTACGGCGCAAATCAAAGACGAAGAGAAGACGGGCACCCTGGTTCTTTTCAACGGATCAGAAGAACGTGAGGGAGACTTGAACCAATGGATATGACAAAGGCCATGTAAGGGGAGGCGAAAGACGATCTTTGATAGCGTGTGCTAAGTTTTCTTCCCCTTATAAGCCACTGATGGGAACAAGGAAGAATTGGAATTAGTGATAAGGTTGCGGGAGGAGGGGGAAAAAATCTCATTGGAACACGAAGAAAAAAAACGAGTGCGCGTCGTTCTGAAGTTAACACATAGCCACAATGGGAAGGGGGAGGGAAATTGAGCAGGCGGTTTTCGCAGATGGAGATTACCCTAATTCTGCAGCCTACGGGTACGAGTGCTTAGGTGCTTCTAGATTTCCATGCGTTACGTAAGGTCTCTGGCTCTCGCTCTCGCTCTCTCTCATTCTTGATCTTGATGAAGTTCTCGAGAGATGTCGAGATACACGCACTGGCGATGATACTGCCGAAAAGAGGAGGAGTCGATGCATGTGACAAAAGGTGCAACCATCGAGCTCAGGGCTGGATGCACACGACAGCGACAAATTGGTTGACCCGACGAAGTCCAATATCAAATGCTTGGGAGATAGCATATATTGGTGCCCTGGAATTTTAGGGACAGACGTATGTACTGCCCATTCCTGTGAAAACGACCCCATCCTACGAGTTTATACATAGAGATAGTCGCAAAAGGACAAGCAATCAGTGCATCGTCGTCAAGAGTTCCAGAGATAACGAACGACATGTCTGCCAGGAAAAAAATACTAGAGGGAATTTTTCTTGTCAAAACGATACGTGGCCTAAGTTGGCAGTTGCGTTTGCGCAGGCGATGGAGGCGAATCGGGGCTAGGCCAAAACAAGCAGCTGCCAGGAGATGGCGAAAAAGTTAATGGCACACGGGGTTATTGGGGTTATCGAGCAGTTAGGGTTTCTGCAAGTATAGGGTTAATTGAACCCTTGGGGCTTATGTACCACTAGGGTTCGTGTGCCACGAGGGTAAGTTTGTTTGCTTCGGCTGTAGCAAACAAACTTTCCAGCAAATCGGAAACTGGCAGGCAAGGAGAAGGATTGATATTAAGACATTTAGGGGGTGTGTGGCCCGAACTTCTGTTTTCCCCTGTACAGCACGCTCACAATATTTATGTTCCGCCGTTGGTTTGGGTTTTTCTTCATCACACACACACACACACACTTCCGAGCGGCTGGGGGCGAGCAGCTGAAGATTTTCCCGCTGAAGAAAACGCGAGCTACCACACACCCGTCCAGGCGGGAATCAGGATGCTAGGCCGATATCTTTTTTTTGGCTCCTGGGGTTTTGAGGGGAACACTCATGTGTATTGTACGTATACGGGATGTCCGTCGTGGGAGGTTTGCTTCTTTGCGATGAATATCGTCGCTTCCTGCTCCAGTCTGTGAGCGCGCGCGGGAATCGCTCTGGATCGTGCTCCCGCCACATGGGGGTTTTCCCCCCCGAGAAGGGCCAAGCTTTCTAGCGGATTGGCCTTTGTGCGACAGCAGCATGGTTTAGGGGAGCTGAGTGAGTCTGGGATGAGACAAAGGTGTACAGTACAGTATATGGCCCCCCTCCCCCACCCATTTTGATGCTCTCAGCTGTGATTGTGATTCAGTGTCCGCTTCCTCTTCTTCAACGACATACTTACCTGTGCACAGTATGTCGGTGCCTAGGTTCACATGCTGCCGAAGGACAGTGCAGCACAGCTGAGAAGAGGAGAACCACACGCCGTATGAGGAGGAAGAGAGGGGCCATGGCACAAATGCAACTTGACAACCGGTGCATCTCTAGTTAAGCAGCGGGGAACACGGATCCATGTAATGCAGGCAGGCCGTCCACCACCCAGAAAACAGACCTGTCAAATTGACCTGACTCTTCCCTCTTCCCGCTTGTGGTTCTCGTCTTCTAGGCCCTCAAAATCCTGCTCCTGAAGAGGGCATCGCGTGTTATTCCCGATACCACCCATAGACCAGACCCCCCCCTTGAGTACTACCGCACAAGTGGTGTCTATCTCGCCCTCCTTCAGGAATAGCTTCCTGCTGTACACCCACGGTGGGACAGACCCAGAAGAGAACGTAGACTGCAAGTGCTGCACTCCCCGCTCTCTCTCTCCTATGCAGCCTTTTTGTTTCTTTTTTGTTTTTGTTTTGTTGATTCTTAATAATACCGGCTTGCTTGGCTTGGTCACTTATCAGTCGATTATTATCAACGTTACGTGTGAACCTTCCACACACATATCTTGTAGTGTCGACGAATTAGGGAGGGACGAACGACCACCGCCTGCCAGGGTACATGTAGTCTTCGTTCATAAGCGAGCCGGTCTCCTCTTTCCCTCTCCTCTCTCCTGCTCTCGCTCCTGCCCTCCGTCTCTCTCCTCGTCTTTTTCTCTTCCTCCCCTATCTAATCTCTTTCTAATCTCTTCCTAATCTCTTTCCCCTCCCGATCCCCGTATGTCTCTCTCTGTCGGTCTTCCTCCACTTCCCAGGTCTCCAGAATTTCACGCAGATCGACCAAGACAAAAACACCCCAGAGAATTAGTTTGAGTAGTCTAAGACCCTAATCAACCACTTCCACTCCTTTTTTTTTCCTGCCAAAACCCCCCGAAACCTTGCAATCGGCTCTCCGACCATGGATAATCTCGGTCAACTAGCCACCTCCGTCCGGTCTTCCCTCCTCATCCCGCCGAGCTATATCCGGGAGTCTTTACGCAGCCTCTCCAACTATATCATGCCGGGCGAGAAACCGAAGGTCGCCATTGTTGGTGCCGGCATTTCCGGTCTTCTCGCCGGCCACGGCCTCCGCAAGGTTTGTTGGACTGTCCTCGGCTGTTCTTCCTGTTTTACACCCACATATATGTACTCACTTCACCGTCGTATATTTCCTTGTCGAGTCCGTGACACCTGTCACTGCGTGTTTTGCACTGTCGTATTGACCTGCCAATCACGTTTTGCACCCCTTTCCCCCCCTCCCGAGTCATGATATTGCCCTGCATCTTGCGTTTCTTTTCATTTTTGCTGGTCTGGCTGTTTCACACCAATGCTATTCCCGACAGCTCGGTTTACGGCTAAGTGTTCTAGAACACATTTTCACCGTGCACTAAGAATGCATCCTGCCGGCTCGATACACGGCTTTGGAAGGACGATCACCACACAAGAATCAAAACACTTCAGGCAGACGGTAATCACTAACTGCAAGGCGTACATCGTCACCTCGCTTCTAGAATGGGTTCGACGTGGTTGTGTTTGACCGTGAAGCCGGCGTCGATGCGCGGGCGCGCGACTGGACCATGCACGTCCACTGGGCCATGGACACTATGAAGAAGCTGGCCCCGGACGAGGTGCTGGCGAAGCTCGACACCGCCATCTGCAACCCGCACGCCACGTACAACGCCAAGACCGAGACCATCCCCGCCTTCGAGGGAACCAACCAGTCGTTGCTGTTTGAGATGCCCAGTCCCGGCGGCCGGCGCATGTCGCGCAAGAAGCTACGGCGCGTGTTTGCCTCGGGCGGCCTTGATGTGCGCTGGGGCAAGACGCTGACCGGCATGAAGCTGGTGCCGGGGAAGGCTGCAGGCCAGGACAAGGTCGAGCTGGAGTTTCAGGACGGCGAGAAGTTCGCCGCCGACTACGTCCTGGGCGCCGACGGTGGCTCGTCCAAGGTCCGCGAGCTGATGATGGGTGTGGAAGATGCCAAGGCCAAGCTTTCGGGGTTCACCATTGCGACGACGCTGGTGGACTACGATGATGCCGCCAAGATCGAGTTTCTGCAGACGCTGCATGAGGTGGCGGCATTGGTGTTCCACCCCAAGGGATTTGGCGTTATTGGAGGTATGGATGTCTATATTTCCCACCCCCTGGGTGGTCGATCTTTGTTGTGACATGTCTAATAACTGGCTGACACTTTTCCAAAAAAATAGTTATGGATGCCCGGCATCCGACCGACAAGAGACAATGGCAGGCGTGGTGGGTGCGGGTGTGGAAGGAGTCGATGGAGAGCCTCAGCGGCGAGGCGGCACTGAACCACGTCAAGGCCATTTCCGAGGGCATTGGCGAACCGATGAACTCGGCGATCCAATGGACTGTAAAAGACTACGACTGCTATGTCCAGGAAATGAAGTACTGGGTGCCCGAGAAGCCGTGGGACGGCTTTGGGGGGCGGGTGACGCTGGCTGGCGATGCGGCGCACCCGATGCTTCCGTGTAAGTCAACATACCGAGATTTCTTTCTGTTCTGTTATCCCTGCTAACTTGTTCGTTTATTCCTCAGTCCGTGGTCAGGGCCTGCAGCACGCTATCACCGACGCGGCCAACTACGTCGACGCCCTGATCAAGGTCGCGGCGGCCGGCCACGCGGCGGCGACGCGCGAGGAGCTGATTGGGGCGTACGACAAGGAGGTGCAGCAGCGCGGCACCACGGCGGTCAACCAGTCGATACAGGAGGCGGAGAAGTCTCTAGATATGAGCAAGATCCCGATGATGTTGATGGCCAGACAGGGACTCTCGCGGGCAGCGTGAGGACTGGCATCTACCTTCAATTTCTTTTTCTTCTCCGTTTTATGTTCACCCGTATACCTCATTGTCATTTCTTTTGCGAGCTTTTGGGTAGGTCTTTTCTTTCGCTAGATACGCCGTTTATTTATGTATATTTCATTTCGTTTTTGTTCAGTTCTCTTTTTTCTTTTGGGGGTTTTTTTTGGATTTTTCTTGCTTCTCTTCCCGGCCGTCGTCTTGGCGGGTCGCTTTGGTCGCCGGCGCGCCGGACCAGTAGGAAACAAGCCGGAGAGTGAAGGCACGTGTGTGCCTCTCATTAAGGCACAGACTTGACATTGAGTGAATTCTTTTCTTCTAGATGTGTGTGTGTGTGTGTGTGTGCGTGTGTGTGTGTGTGGCAGCGGGAGCGGCAACCCTGGGGGAGGAGGGGGGGATCAGATGAGAGCGGGATATCAGGAGCGGGATAATGGGGCACGGTGAAAGGACATGCCGGCGCAAGATGGGCGTTTTCGCAAGAGTACAGTACAGATGAACGGAAGAGGGGAAGAGAAGACAGAAGATCGAAGACGGGAAGGGCGAGGGGAAGGAGGGAAAATCGACGGAGCGTGGGGGGTTGAAGCACGATATCGGGCGGGTAGTATTGGTGGGAAATGCGATGTAACTCTGTGTGAAGGAACAGGCAGTAACTTGGCCTGACTCTCGTAACACTTTCGCAACAGCAGAGAAGAGAAAGGCCCGCTTGACGGGTCTTAGTCGCTGGCAGGACTCGTTCGCATGTGCTGTAGTATATGTGGACTGTTAAGCGATCACCTGTGATTCAGAACACCACACCGTGCATTACCGAGAGCGCCACTTGTCGCCCTCGCTTCGAGAAAGTTCGCAAAGGCGTGACATACGAGTGATAGCAAAGGTCTGGGGGAGATAGCGATGGCCGGGCACTTCTGTGTTCACGGCCTTGGCTTTTTGGGGGGGGGGGGATCGCCGGCCCAGCGCGCGCATCTGGACTCGTCCGTCTGTGGAGAGGCAAGCCGGCCGGCCCTGAAGGAAGCGGGCTAGAGTGGTCCAGTGGAGCAAAAACAAAATGAAAATAAAAAACAGAATGAAAATAAAAATAAACATAAAAAGACCAGAAGAGAGGGTTTGTTGCAAGGTATTGTCCCCGCACTAGCGCGAATAGGGCTCGCCTGTTCATTCACACAGGGAAGAGAAAGACAGAGAGACAGAGCTTGGGATGGGAAGGAAGCATGGGTTTAATGTTAGCGATAGTTTAGTGCTGTAAAGGCGGGCTCGATTAGGCGAAGCTTTTTAGGGCGGCGACGGGTCACAAGTTTCACAGGTAGCGAGCTGTACTATACTAGTGGCACGCACCGGGACGCAGGCGCTTCTCGTTTGCTAGAGGGAAGTATGATGTGCACCTTAGACGCACATGGCTGCAAGTTGCAGGCAAGCAAGTGAGAGCAGGAAAGAGGAAACGCCACCCCTTCATTCAGATCACGGGGGGTTGTTTTCCTTTCTGAAAAAGTGAGCAAATGCACTTAACCGAAGGGTCACGATGAAGTGGGGATAGAGTGAGAGAGAGGGACAGAGAGAAAAGGAAAGAAAGAAGACGGCGATCACTTTCTAGTGCTTCCCGCTCCTGCCAGTGCAAGTGCAAGCCACTTGCGCCAATCCAGACTAGTCTCTCTCTCTCTCTCTTTGACAACTTAAAGCTTTAGCTCGAACTGTCCGTCATAAGCAACTCTCGACCCCCCGTTGTTTTCCCCTCTCCCGCCTTGTTCTTTTTGCGCTCTTGCCTTGCCTGTCTCTCTCTCTCTCTCTCTTCTTCTTTCCCCGGTCGCTCTTTCCCCCTTCATCAGTCAGTGCTTCTCGATTTTGCTCAGGCCCGCCCTGCCAATCACGGGCCGGCGGACCTCCTTGGATACTGTGGGGTCTTCCCGCGGGATCCCGTTTGTCTATGTCTCTCTCGTCTTTTCCTCTTCAATCGTTTGGTGTTCTCTTCTTGGGGGATCTGTGTGTGCGTACAGTGTGCAGCGAACTGTGGTACGGTACACAGCTCCCCTCTCGGACTTATGACGACCTCCAGCTACTTATATCAAGTGGCGCGTATAAATGGGGGGGGGAGATTATAGCCATCCAGACCATGCGTATAGGGGCCGGTGCATGCTGTAAACAAGTAGTACAAGCCCAGATGCGCAGGTCGGACCTCTTTTTCTCCCATAAAAAATAGCCATGACCTGGAGTATCAGATGGCCATCTATCAAGTCACTAGTCTCATTCCAACTTAGACTGAGTACGGAACATTCCGTCAACCTAACGGCTGTCTTCTGCCGGCTGTCTGACTCTGCTCTGCTGTGTTCTGCCCTGGATCTCGGCGTCTTCCTTTCTGCCTTCTGGCCACGGGATTTGTGTCAAGCCCTGGTCCACTGTGATGATAATATACCCACGGCCTGCTATAGGTTGAGATCATCCGCCTCCTTATCTCCTTGAAAACAGAAAAATATCCCTTATTGCTGCTCCGCCCCAACCTAACCCTTGGCCCATGCTCGCCCGCTCAAAGCAGAGCCAGAAGAGAAGAAAAAAGCCAACGTCGTGCTGGTCCAGGATAAACCGGTTCTGTGCCGCATTTTTAGATTTGCTCGGGTGTTCCAGGACAAGGGGGTTAAGGTGGAAGGGGATGAGAATATTTCGTAGAGGGTCCAAGCAAGCAAGCACGATTGGAACACAATTCAGGGCGTGGCATTTCAGCCCGGCCGTTTTGTCTCTTTAGGGACGAAGGGCAAAGACAAAGGAGGACGACAGACGCTCTCTCCCCAGGAATGAAACGTCAGACGGACGACATAACAACCAGCCTCCGGCGTCACATATCGGCAGATGTCCCCCTTTGTTCTCTCCCGGACATTTGGCCAGACTTGGAAGAGCGTAGGTATCGCGAATCAGGCAATGCAAGGGAGACAGGCAGACAGACAGACAGACAGACAGACAATCGCCAACTCTTTACTGTAACTCCCGTGCTAGTTCTTGGTGCGTGCACTCCCATCGGCTTTAGCTCTCAGCTCTCCGCATCAGACCCCCAAAGCGCGCCATACTACTGAACCCAACCAGAAGTGAGCTGTAGCGTTCTGTTTTTCTGATCGGCAATCCCGTCCATCTGAATTTCCTCCCTTGCATGCCAGTTGCAAGCAGACTGTGTTCAATCTCCGCGCGAAAAGAGGGAGCAGAAGAAGACAGAGGAAGAACAGCTTCAGTGTGTGTCGGTGATGCTCAATGTCCGGCCTATTCCCAGCTCCTGTTGTTCTGTAACGTTTATGTATATACAGTATATGTATAATATATATATATATATATATATATATTTTTTTTTTCATTGTTGAGCCCCATGCTATCCTGCTCGCTTCTTCCTCCGTTGTTACTCGTAATTTTCGCTTTTCCTTCCTCTTGGGTTTCTCCGTCATTCATTCCTTCTCGAAATTTCCCCCCTTCCTCCTCCCCTTTTTTCATTCATTCCTCTCAAGAATCCCGTCATCGCAGAGACCACAGAGAACGAAAAAGATCTTACGTCAAAGTTCTTTTTCCTCTTCCTTTTTTTTCCCTGAATACCCTCTTTTTGTGCTAAGCTTTTGCCAAGAAACGTGTATTGCGGATATAAACCCTTCGTTTTTTTTTGGCTCCTCCTGTCAAACATCTAGGTCCTTCACTATGAACCCGTGAGGACGAAGGGACAAAACCGACGTGCCCGTCTTGGCTGTTCTAGAATTCCTGCTTTTCTGGCACCTCTCGTCTAATTTAGCGGCGTTATTCTTCTCGTCCTCCATCCTCTTCTTTCTATCTCGCCCTCATCGCATCTGGACTCCATCTCTATCTCTCCCACCCATATATCTATATCTTCGATCAGCCTGGCTGTCCTCCTCTTCGTAACCTTCGAGTTGTCGCTGGCCGGTGTGACCAAGGCGTGAATTTCTGTCTGTCTTCCCCACACCGAGCAGAGCCTCTTTCTTGAAAAGAGCACGAACCCTCGGCTTTTTTTTTTCTATTGTTCCCGACTCGTCCGACTCCTCCGGTCGGATCAACAACGGCCCCCCTCTTCCGTCAATTGCACCTGGGTCGCTCCTGCCCATTCTTCCCCCTATTCCTTCCTTCCCTCTCTCTCTCTCTTCCCCCCCCCCCCCCCCCCCCCCCCCCCNCCCCCCCCTCGGCCCCCTTCCTTCCTCTTTCTGTCTTTCCCCCGCTCCTTCCTCCTTCCACTTCCTCCTTCCATTTTCTCTGTTCGTCTTCCGGGCCCCCCGCACCGCACCGCAATGGCTTCCGTTACCGGCGAACTCCCGCCGTTTGCCACCTCCGGCGTCCCCCCGCTAGCCCCGGGCAGCCACGTGCCGTACCCGCCGCTAGCCTCGGCCGAGCGCATTGAGCCGTCGACCGTGTCCGACGACCAGTCCTCCGACTACGACGTAGCCGAGCCGTACGATCTACCGCCGTCGAACCAGTCGACCAGCGCCACATCCAGCATCTTCGCCCACACCTACGAGAACGGCCGCCGCTACCAGCTGTTCAAGAACGGCCGCTACCCGCTGCCCAACGACGACCAGGAGCAGAGCCGCGAGGAGATGAAGCATGTGATGTTGTTAGAGCTGCTCGACGGCGAGCTGTTCCTGGCCCCCGTGCAGAACCCGAAGAGCATCATGGATATTGGCACTGGCACCGGTATGGCTCTCGAAAAATCTGTGGCGTATCTGTTCTGGACGGCGTGAATGCTAATCCGAGTCGCTGTTTCTCTCCTCCCACTTAAGGTATCTGGGCCATTGAAGGTTAGCTTTACTCCTTTGTCCACGACTGACTTGATTGATCCCGACTCCGTGCGACCGTTCGTCCGTTCCTGCAGTCCTCTAACCTCTTCCTCCGAACCTCTCTCTAGCCGGCGACCGATACCCCGGCGCCGCCGTCCGCGGCATCGATCTCTCCCCGATACAACCGCTCTGGGTGCCGTCAAACGTCAGCTTCCTGGTCGACGACTGCGAGCTCGACTGGCTGTCCACCGACGTCGACCTGGTGCACCTGCGCTTCATGATCATCATCCTGAAGAAGGTTCCGCGCGTCCTAAGTAACGCCTTTGCGTAAGTTGCCGACAGATCAGAAGATCTCCACACATACATCCTCCTCCCCCCCTCTCCCCCTGGATCACCCACTCGCACGAGTATATCTAACGCCGCCCCCAGGAGCTTATCCCCCGGCGGCTGGATCGAGCTGCAAGAGTTCAGCATCAGCCCGTTCTGCGACGACGGCACCATGCTGGACACCGACCCGGTCAAGGTCATGTACGACCTGGTGCAGCAGGCCTTCAAGCTCTTCGAAATGGACATCACGCTGCCGGCCCGCCTCGAGCCGCTGCTGCGCGCCGCCGGCTTCACGAACATCCACTGCATCGTCAAGAAGGTGCCGATCGGCACCTGGGCGCGCGACAAGCGCCTGCGGCTCATCGGCCTGTACCAGAAGATGGCCATCCTCGACATCATGCCGTCGTTCGCTGTGCGGCCGTTCACCGCGCTCGGCCTGTCCGCCGAGGAGAGCCAGGTCCGGCTGGCGCTGGCGCGCCGCGCTTTGGAGGATAACTCGGTGCATCGGTACTTCAACTACTATTTCTGGGTCGCGCAGAAGCCGTTGAATTGATCATCTCAACCGCTCATCTGAACCGTATTTTTTTTCTCTTCATTTCTTCATTTTCTTTTTCTTTTCTCCTTCGGTCTGGGTTGGCTGTTGATAATGGCTTGGATTAGCCCGGACTCTACGGATGAGTTCTTGCTTGAGCATGGTGTTCAGGGTTTAGGGTTGGCTTTTCATATGCGTGTTGGTTCTGTTTCTTCCGTTTCTCCATTCTCGCATCTCTTTTCTTTCTCTACCTGTTTTTTATTGTTATTTCCATACGAGTCTTCTGGCAAGTTGAGAGCCCCCAGATATCACCCATCTACAGACGAATATATACCAAAAGGAGGGGCTGCGGATTCCACATATAACACACAACATCTATCTTCATACTGAGATGACGCTCTTTTTCTTGGGCAACCAGAAATATACAAAAACATCATCAATTGCAATGTCCTATCTTAACTACGTGCATTGCTTTTCCAGTTGAAACCCCCATTCCCGTATCCTTCACTCCCTTTCTGGCCGGCTTGTGCTAACCGGTTTAACGCTGTGAACTAGCCCTTGCAAGCTGGGGAAATTAAAAACCATAATACGACGTCAGGCCAGAGTCTTCACGGTGCCAGATTCCATCACAGGCTCCCGTCCTCGAAGATGGAAGGTCACCACCACATGAGTGGCATGATCACGCAAATAGACTATCTATCAAAGGGCTGTACTTACTTCCTTCGCGAACGGCGTGATGTGGCTCTGTCTCGCTCCCACGCCCTCGGAAGGGCCGTCGGGTCGGCATTTTACTACCGATCGGCCTGGTCCACGCCCCCGGGGTACACGGCAGTCCCAAATATCCGGATGGGATCAACAGGTCGGGGTTCGCCAACGTTCTATTTTGCCCGCATTCTTCATGCCATCCTACCGGTAATCACGTTTGCACACAGCTCCTCCATTTGTGGGGTAAGGAACACGCCCAGGTCCGGGTAATGCTCAACCAGGATCTTGCCCAGCATCTAGTTTCCCGGGGGTTTTAATCTGGATAGATTGGCGGGCTGCAGCGCGCTTCGTATAGGCGGACAAGCGAACTTGACGACGTTGGTGGAGATTGGATCTAGGGTTGTGTTAGGGTTTGGGCTTGAGGGCTAGGGTTGGGGGTCTACCACGTGACGGGACGGCTTGCAGCGGCTTCCATCTCCTTTCATCCTCGGCCCGACATGTGCGTGGAGCTCTGCGAATGCAGCTACATCGAGGTTTCTACAGCTTGCGAAAAGTGCTCTACCATCGTGACGAAGAGAAATCCAATTGTGCACACTTCAATCCGAACAATTGCCAACCGAAACTTTACAGGACCAACAAAACAATGAGCCTCTTCAGAACTATCCAGCGGGGATCGCGGCTGCAAGCTGGCTTGCAGCAGCGTCTGGTGCGAAGCTACTCGTCGGCCAATTACGAGTTCATCGCCGTGTCGCACCCACGGCCAGGCGTGAGCCAGGGTAAGAAAGAACCAGGGGGCAACTGCGTGATGGCGAGCGACTATTCCTCTGCAATGGCCAAAGCGGCAAAAGTCTATCTCCCTTTCTAACCTGCCCGCCTTCTCCCTGTTTCCCAACAGTCACGCTCAGCCGCCCGAAGGCCCTCAACGCTCTCTGCACCCCGCTCATCCACGAGCTGAACGCGTCGCTCGCGGAGCTCAACAAGTCGGCGGACACGTCGGTGATAGTGCTGACGGGGTCGGAGCGGGCGTTTGCGGCGGGCGCGGACATCAAGGAGATGGCGCCGCTGACGTTTTCCGAGGCGTACACGACGGCGTTTATCGAGAGCTGGTCGCAGCTGACCACGCAGGTCAAGAAGCCCGTGCTGGCCGCGGTGTCGGGCCACGCGCTGGGCGGCGGCTGCGAGCTGGCCATGATGTGCGACGTGATCTACTGCACCGAGACGGCCAACTTCGGCCAGCCGGAGGTCAAGCTCGGCACCATTCCCGGTGCGGGCGGCTCGCAGCGCCTGACGCGCGCCATCGGCAAGGCCAAGGCCATGGAGCTGATCCTCATCGGCAAGTCGTTCTCCGGCAAGGAGGCCGAGCAGTGGGGGCTGGCGGCGCGCGCATTCCCCTCGTACGACGAGCTCATGGCCGCCGTGCTCGACACCGCCGAGACCATCGCCGGATACTCCCGTGTCGCGGTCATGGCGGCTAAGGAGGTGGTCAACAAGAGCCAGGACCTGCCGCTGAGAGACGGTGTGGAGTACGAGCGCCGCGTGTTCCACTCGCTGTTTGGTAGCCAGGACCAGAAGATTGGCATGAAGGCGTTTGCTGAGAAGAAGAAGGCCGAGTGGACCAATCAGTGAGGGGCGCGCGGACTGTGCCTTTTGTGTATGTTTCTGATATTTACTGAGGGTATACGGTGTCAGTTGACTGTTCTTGTGTGTATGAGAATTGGGAAGCCATCACGACGATGGTGTTCTGAGCTGTGCTGCGCTGAAGTGCTGTGTGTTAGGGTTAGGGTTGCCTGGATGGAGTATTTCCTCCAAGAATACCAAGGAAGTGAATGACCGCACAACAGAATAACTGTGAACCGTTTCGTTTATAATTCTCACTCCGTTTGGTGCTGCCGCCCCTACAACGCCGATTCTGCTTGCCTTACAGCCTGTCCAGGCCAAGCCGGCCTTACACTGCCGGCTCCCGGAGACTTTCGTATGTTCACACAGCGGTCCTGGTTCCCCCCCCGCCCCCCCTCCACGATGCATGCCAAGTTAGGGTTATGTGGGTTATTCCTGACGTCGTCTGTGGCAAGTGGTGTGGCGGAAAGGTCCCATATCACAGATTTTACAGGAAAGAACTGGACCAAAATGCTGCGAGATGCAAGATGGGAGCAAGTGGCGCATTTATGCACGGTTAAGTGAATACGGCAGCAGCGTCCAACTTGCATGTATCCGACATTATTGAATTAACGAAGCTTGACAGGGGATGCAAAATCAGGACCCAAGCTTTTTTTCTTCTCTTCTCTTCTCAGCACAACTTCACTCTTCATCCCGCTTCAACTCGTTTCTCCCTCCAGATCTGGGAATATGGGAGCCTATGTTTGATTTTGAATATAGTCTATTTTGTTGAACATACTATGGATCTCGAGAAAGAGCTCAAGTGCTCGGTACGTACATCCTGTTTCGGTGTGAATGCTGGTCGCTTGCCTAACCGCCTCAAAATTGTTCGCTGAGAGGGGAAAACGGTGCCCAGACTCGAGAAGGGAGGGAATGCCGAGATATTCACACAAACACCGCACACTAACCAACGAGCCGGCATTTTTCTGTTTGATAGATCTGCACCGACTTGCTCTACCAACCTCTAACCCTCCTGGACTGCCTTCACACGTTTTGCGGCTCATGCCTGAAAGTCTGGTACGCCTTCAAGGCCCAGGCGTATGAACAATCTCCTCTCCCGCCTCCGCCGCCCGGGACTCCAATCTTCACATGTCCGGCCTGCCGCGCTCCGGTGCGCGATACGAAGCACAATGCCACGGTTACGACGCTGCTAGATATGGTTTTGGCGGCGAACCCGGCGAAGGGCCGCGACGAGGCCGAAAAGGCGGACATTGCCACCCGATACACCCCTGGCGACAAGGTTCTTCCCGACGTGCCGAGGAGGGGTCGGTCCGCCGAGCAGCGCCGCGACGACGAGGAAGACCGCCGGCTGATGGACCATGTGCGCGAGATGAGCCTGTCGGACGTCGGAGTGGTGTCGTCGCCGCGCGCTTCGGCTACTGGGTCTAATGTCTCTGTGTCGTCGACGTCGGCGGCTTTGTCTGTGCGACCCCGTGGCGATAGTGGGGCACGAGACCCTTCAGCCCGAGTGTCGTCATCGTCGCGGCCGCACCCCCGGTCATCCCGACCGCATTCTCGGCCACGACCAGATGCGGGGTCGGCAACCCAGAGCGGAGACCTGTTGCTGCCCGACTCTCGCCATGCCGACGACCGAACCCGCCGTTCAAGCGGCTCTCGCCGGCCGGCATCGCGCGAGAGTGCGGCCGAGGCAGCTGTTTCCGACTCTGAGAGATCGCACATCCATGTTGAGCACCAGCCGTCGTTGCGGTCGCTGATTGAATCGGCGAATATGAGCGAGCGTGATATTCAGCGCGAAATTGAGGAGCTGGCTAAACAGATCCAGGAAGAAGGTCTCTTGGATGGAGTCGATCCCGAAAATATTGACCTGACCCGCAACGATGAATTCTCGCGGAAGATTACCGAGCTGTATCGACGGCGCCAACGTGAGAAGCAACAGCTTCAACAACAACAACAACAGCAACAACAGCAACAACCTCAGCGACACCGGGACCGCGAACGTGAGCGGGAGGTCTCGGCCCGTCGAATCCGCGCCGACGATTCATACTCCTCCGACGGGGCTAACCCGAGCGCCCAACGCTCCCGCCCTCCGAGTTCTCGGTCGTCCAGCGTCCAGCGAGGAACAGAGAGCTCACATCGCGATTCTAGCCGCAAGCGCCGAAACTCAGAAGACCGGAGCCGGCCCCCACAGGCACCGAGCGCGGTTTCGCACCATCTGGATGTCCAGGGTCCCCGCCACCGCCGAGCATCCAGCACGGGCCGCTGTTCCACCGACCCCATCCCGGCGCGGCTACAATCTGATAGCTCTCGGCCGTCGCGGTCTCAGACGGACCTGACTATTCGTGTTGGACCTCCTTCGGTGGACCGTGATCGCGAACGACTGCTGGATAGCCCGAGGTCGGCTGTTGGCGATACTAGCTCTGTGACTGGCGGGTCGTCTGTTCCCCCTTCGCCCGACCACACGAGCCTGTCGTTTGCTTCACGCACTCAGGGTGCTCCCGGCTCCGGACCACAACAGACCCAATCAAGCCCTGGCTCTCGTGTCCCGTCGACTTCAAGCGCGAGTGTAGCTCCGTTGCCATCTCCGATTATCATTCCTTCTAGGACCAACGGCTGGAGATCGGGCTCTATCGAACTTCCCGGGTCAACACCGGCCTCGGCAACGGGACACCTGGCTTCGCCCGGATTTGGAGGCCATTCTCGGAACCGATCGAAATCTACACCGGAGCCGTCGATTTCGTGTTCTCGATGCAACCGGCCCCATATTGAGTACGACGTCCACTATAACTGCTCCGTGTGCGCGGATGGCCAGTGGAATATATGCGTCTACTGCTACCGTAACGCTCGGGGCTGCCACCATTGGTTTGGCTTCGGCGCCGTGGGCCTACGCAAGTGGGAACAGATGCAGCGCACGCGCACTGGCGGGGCCCCGGAGCCCCCGCATACCCTATCGGCGCGCCGATACCGACGCCCTGTGGCCGACAACACCGCATGGGAGGATCCGGCGGACAGGCTGGAGAGGGGCTACTTCTGTGAAAACTGTAGTGAACTGGCCAACGCGTGCTACTGGCGCTGTGATACGTGCAACGATGGCGAGTGGGGATTCTGCAATAGCTGCACGATTCAGGGCCGTTCATGTTCCCATCCGCTGCTGCCCCTTGAGTACCAGCCGTCGGCGCTCTCGGCGTTTGTCTCGCCTCCGTCCAGCCCGGGATTCCGATCGTTCTCGTCGCCGACACGTACGGCCAACGGCTCTGGCGCGCTACGGGCCCTGACGTTCCGAAAACGGTGCAACATATGCACCAAGACGATTCTCCTCACACAGAACCGATACCACTGCTACAGCTGTGCCGACGAGTCAGTCCAACCGCCAAAGGTGGGCGACTACGACATCTGTTCCGACTGCTACGTGCAGCTGGTGAACGACGGCAAAATCAGCGCGGAGAACGGGCCAAACGGCTGGTGCCGGTGTCTGGCGGGCCACCGGATGGTGATTGAGACGTTCTACGAGTCACGCACGGGCGAGAAGCGGTGTCTCGTGCAGGACCTGATCGGCGGGTTCCAGCTCAAAGAGACGCCGGTCGACGATGTGCCCGAGGGCAGTTTCAAGACCGCGGCGTGCGGGCTGGTGCTGTGGTCGTGGAACGAGGGGCCGGTCAAGCTGCAGCGCTACGCGACGACCGACGTGTCGCAGACGGCGCCGGCGGTCAAGCTGGCCAGCCCGCACGGGCAGGCGATGACGGCGCTGTTCCCGCCGCCGGGCGGCCACGGGTACCGCGCGGTGGCCAAGTTCCGGTGGTTTGGGCACGACGGCAAGCAGGAGGAGGACGAGCTGTACTTCCCGCGCGGGGCCGAGTTGGCGGAGGTCGAGGATGTCAACGGCGACTGGTTCTTCGGCGTGTACACCGACAAGCGCGGGCTGTTCCCGTCGTCGCATGTGCGGCTGGAGTCTGTGCGGGGGTGAGAGTGACTTTGGTGTTAGGATAATGATTGCAAGGACGATATATCACGATGGATTTGTGTATGAAAGGATTGAATAATGTATTGGGTGTAGCGAGGATCATTGAATGTGGACATGAAGATATGTTTGTGTGTGTGTGTGTGTGTGTGTATGTGTGATGTGGGTGTAAGAGCCTTGCATGAATTTTGGACTGGGTCTAGGGGATGCCCGCTGTGAAAACCCGCCTGGAATGCGTCGATACAGTTGTTATAGCGATGGCTATGCCCCTATTCCCCTGCAAAACCCAGTCCCCCAGCGGCCAACCCGCCTAAAGAGCCCTGAGCCAAATCAATGCTATATAACGGCCCCTGGCGGCGGCGGTTAGTGCCAACTGACGCCATCTGACGCCATCGGGCCGCCCCACAAAAAAACCATGGGCTCCGATTCCGGGTTTTCTTCAATCAATCGAAGCTTGGAAATCATCGCGGGCTTTTTCCTTCTCGTTCTTAATTCCTGCTCCGTGGACAATTGACTTTGTTCGACTATACAATCTCCCCTTCCTCTCTCCCTAATCCTGTTGCCAGCCGCAATTCTCACCGTCCCGGCAATCTTTTGACAGGGGACTCCGAAGCCCGCGAATTTCCTCCATCTCCCCCCCCCTCCTCACCATGCTTGCTCGCGGCACGCGGAGCTTCTCGTCAGTGGCTGCGAGAGCAGCTGTGGCGGCGCGAGCGCCGGCGCCGGCTACGCCTCACACAATTGCGGTGTCGAAGGCCCAGGGCATCGCCAATGGCTTGACTGAAGGTATGCGTGGCTGCTGAAGACGAGACGAGAGCGCTGCTGTGTGGCGCACGAGTGACTGCAGGAGTGTTCTCGAGACTACGGGACGGAGGTCTTTTACAAACCCACCGGTGTCACTAACGATCTATGGCCCGTTTCCCCCTGTAACAGCTATCGGAAACACCCCGCTGATCCGCCTCAACCGCCTCTCCGAAGAGACCGGCTGCAACATCCTCGGCAAAGCCGAGTTCATGAACCCGGGCGGCTCGATCAAGGACCGCGCCGCGCTGTACGTGGTCAAGGACGCCGAGGAGTGCGGGCTGCTGCGGCCCGGCGGCACCGTGGTCGAGGGCACCGCCGGCAACACCGGCATCGGCCTGGCCCACGTCTGCCGGTCGCGCGGCTACAAGCTGGCGATCTACATGCCGAACACGCAGTCGCAGGGCAAGATCGACCTGCTGCGGCTGCTCGGCGCCGAAGTGTTCCCGGTGCCGGCCGTGGCCTTCGACAACCCGGAGAACTACAACCACCAGGCGCGCCGCCACGCCGAGCGCCTCGACAACGCCGTGTGGACCAACCAGTTCGACAACACGGCCAACCGCCGCGCGCATATCGAGACCACCGGCCCGGAGATCTGGACCCAGACCGGCGGCACCGTCGACGCCTTCACGTGCGCCACCGGCACCGGCGGCACGCTCGCGGGAATCACGCGCTACCTGAAGGAGGTGTCGGGCGGCCGCGTCCAGAGCTTCCTGGCCGACCCGCCCGGCAGCGTGCTGCACGCGTACATCAGCTCGGGCGGCACGCTGCTGGACCGCAGCGGGTCCAGCATCACCGAGGGCATCGGCCAGGGCCGCGTCACCGACAACCTGCAGCCCGACATCGACCTGCTCGACGGCTCGCTGAACATCAGCGACGAGAAGTCGATCGAGATGGTGTACCGCTGCCTCGACGAGGAAGGCCTGTACCTCGGCGCCAGCTCGGCCTTGAACGTGGTTGCTGCCAAGGAGGTCGCCGAGAAGCTCGCCAAGGGCAGCACCGTCGTCACCGTGCTGTGTGATGGTGCCTACCGGTATGCCGATCGGCTGTTCTCGCGCAAGTGGCTGGAGAGCAAGGGTTTGCTGGGCGCTATTCCTCCCCACCTGGAGAAGTACATTGTGCTACCGTAAAATGGGGACTCTGCGAGGGTCACCGCGTGCGTTGTTTTATTGATATCGAAGTTGCATTGCGTTGCTTGTACACTACTATATATACAGAGGAGTTGGAATGTCACGACCGCCTTATTACGTCTGCGTCTCTCGAAGGAAAGTGTTTGACTTTGTATATATGAAGCGTTGGCATTTGTACAATGACATATTTCGGTGAAATCTAATGTTGGAATGAATCTTTGCTCAAATAACTAGAAAGGAAGAAAAAAGAAATTTGGTCTTTTTGGAAGGTGTTGTACATTGCCGCCATGAGATAACAAGATATCGCCATCGCCCAAGGAAAAAGCGAGTAGTATACAGAAAGAAGAAATATAGGGGAAACAGACGGAGCCAGACACGGGAGTCTAGCCATCTCTCAACCTGGCCTTCATCTATGCCAACAGCTTATCATACACCGCCCAGCCACGCCCGGCCTTGACCTCCTCCCGCTTATTGACCAGCTCCTGGACCTCCTTGCGCACGGCGGCCGAGATGGCCTGCATCTTCTTCGCCAGCTGGGGCTTCTTGGCGGCCGTGAGGATCTTGGCGGCGGTGTCGCAGCCGCTGATGATGAACGCCGACACCGAGAGCTGGCGCGTGGCCGAGTAGCGGAGGTAGTCGTCGGCGGTAAACTCGTGGGTGATGCGCTTCTGCACGGAGGAGCGGTCCGGGGCGGTCGGCGCGACGCCGGCGGCGGCGGCGGCCGCGTCGTGCACGTCGAGCAGGCCGGCGGAGTTCGGCCACACGTGCGAGAGGATGGTGGCGTAGCGCGCCACGTCGCCGCTGACGTCGACGCCGTCGTGGTTGCGCGCCACGTCCTCGGCGGCCAGGTGCAGGACCTGCGCCACGACCTGCGGCTCGCGGTGCAGCTCGAGCTGCCCGGGCCGCTTGGCCGGGCGGCGCTGCAGGTCGTCCTCCAGCAGCTCCAGCACCATCTCGGCCCAGGCGCGCGCCTGCTGGGTCTCGGCGCCGTCAAAGCCGCTGGCGACGGCTTTCATCTGGATCCAGTACAGCAGCTCGTCGACGGGGGCCAGCGCGCGCAGGTAGAAGGCGGAGGTCCGGGCGCGCTGCAGCGCGTTGATCACGGCGAAGATGTTGCCGGTCTCGCCGGCGCGGCGGATCACCTTGAAGCGCAGCCACGGCCGCAGCTTGCGGCCGGCGTTCTCGTAGCCCGAGAGCAGCCGCACCAGGTTGTCCCAGTCCTCGCGCGTGCGCATCTGGCCGAGGGCCTGGCGGAACATGGTGTCGGAGTTGGGCAGGTCGCCTTTGAGGAAGTCGAGCGTGTCGAAGCGGTGCTCGTAGCCGTCGACCTCGATGATGACCGGGTCGGTCTGCAGCCTGGAGTGGAACTTCTCGAGCATCACCATGCGGCGCTTGCTGGGCGGGAGTCGCGAGGGCAGGATGATCTTGTGCAGGATCTCGGTGAGTGTGCTGTCGAGGCCATCCGAGGACGTCTTGGAGAAGATGACGTTGCTGGCTGTGCAGTTGAGACGTGATTTGTTAGAACGGTACTTCTTGAATGCTTCACTCTCGGATCTTGGGGAGTCTGTTGGGTTGTATGGTCACGCACTTCGGCACGCCGTTGAGCTGATTGTTCGCTGAAATCGGAGTGACGACTCGGCCGATGCAGCCACAGTCGGCCGAGCGGCCGCTCTTAACGCTTGAGAAAACATCGGTATTGACATTGTAGTCCTTGGGGTTATCTTTGAAATAATCGTCCAAGGGGTAGAGTGAGGTTTGGGGGATAGAAAGTTTTGAAGCTGGTGATATTTCCTCCCAAGGATTTTTTTCTTTGCTCTCCCAAACTGGCGTTTGGCGTTTAATTGGGGCCGGCCGTCCTCAGCTGCCACCAGCTGGCACCATTCCGTCTCGGCTAAAACCCGGCAAAGCGCGCCAAAAACTCCGGAGCTTCAAACTTTCAACTTCGATTTTATCGTATGGTGCAAAATATATCACAACCTTTTCGAGTATCCTCAGCGACCACCACATTCTGTCAATTTGCCCGAGCCGCCTCACTTTCCATCGATTCCACACAATGAACGCCTTCAGTGTAAGGCGGCCCATGGGCCCGCTGAAGTCGCTGTTCCGCCACACCAGATTAGCCCGGCAATTGCAGCGCTCCTACTCCTCAGATGCTGCCGCGCAGCCGCCCTCACAACCTCCCTCAGACCCGACGACGCCGCCGACCAACTTCAAATACACTCTCCGTATGTGATTTTCTGCCCCGGAGCCCCGTCTGGGCCTTGCCTGGAGTGTCTGAGTGAGACTCGGTAGTCTTCAAGGCTGCACCCGAAAGCGCCTCCGTCTTGCTAACTCGTCATGCCCTTCCCCTGCAACAGACAACCGCGACACCCGCAAACACCCAGCCTACGCCGTGTGGCCCAGCACGAAGCCCGTGCCGACGATGCCGAAGGACGCGCTGCAAGCGTTCCACGCGAAGCAGGTCGCGCGCCACGACCCGACGGGCGCGCGCTCGGCGCTCTTCTCGAAGCAGCGCCGCGACGCCGCCAAGGTCGGCGACGTGCTGATGGTCACCACGCGCCACGGCGAGCCGTTCTCCGGCGCCCTCGTGCAGATCCGCCGCCGCGGCATCGACACCGCCGTGCAGCTGCGCGGCCAGCTCATGAAGACCGGCGTCGAGATGTGGTACAAGCTGTACTCGCCCACCGTCGCCGGCATGGACATCATCTGGCGCCGCCCGCGCCGCGCCCGCCGCGCCCGCCTCACCTACCTGCGCAAGCCCAAGCACGACATGGGCTCGGTTGAGCATCTCGTGTTTGCGTGGAAGCGCGAACGCTCGACTCTGCGCTCGTCGTCTGCTCGTGGCGGTGCCCGCGGCAGCAGGAGCTTGGCCACCATCTTCGAGCCGTGAGTGGCTTGCCAGTCTGGTGGAATTGGGTGCTCCCTCTATCGTTTTCTCTCTTTTGCGTTTTTTCCCTTCCAGTTATCGAGAGGCTTGGCTGTGTAGATGATAGGCTCGACGTCGATGAGCATGTACTGTACTATTAGACCCACATATAAACATTCAATGTTCCATGTATTTCAATATCTTTCACCCGATCACTACTAAGGCCATGTCAAGGACGTAGGGCTGACCGAATGTTCTCTTATGATCCATTCAGGGAAATCTGCTTATATATCTGGCTAGCATTTCTAAACCTGCACCTCACTTGGAGCTAGCTCTTCCTCTCTGACAGTACGCCCGACACAATTGTACACGAAAACAGCTTTCCTCCGGGAAACGCCAGCTCCTCACACAAACAAACAGATGAAAGATTAAACAGAAGTATGGACTGCGGATATGCCCGCGTCAATCAAACACCTAAACCCCCTTCCCGGAAATTCTGCAAGTCTATGGCGGTTCGGGCTGCGGCAATGCAACCAATAATAAATACGAATAAAATATTAAAAACAAACATAAAACAAAACCTTTGGAAAAAAAGAAAAAGAAAAAGAAAAGAAAACGCCCGACTCTTGACCGGTGCGATGGGCAAGGTTCAGAGTTTAGGGGCCAGACAAAAGAAGACCAAACGCCAGAGCCAGGATATGGTGAACTCCTGAAATTCCTACTGGGAGCTGTTTCCCAAGTTTGGACCAAACAGATGAAGAACAAAATGAATGATTTGCAGAAGATTCGATTGAGTCATAAGAAAAGAGAATAAGAAAAAAAATATTTGAGAGAAACGAAAATGGCGGAGCCTAGGAAGTTGTGGCCGATCGCGACAGATGATTGTGATGGTTATTCTGTCTGCTCCGCCCAGGCTGGTCTGCCGAAGAGGGGTCATCATCAATAACGTCATCGTCGTCGTTCATCACCGGCATCGATTGGCGACGGCGGCCCAGAGTGAACGAGTCACTCCGCTTGTGGCGGTACTCGGGAAGCACCGGGCCCGGATGGAAAGCCTTGGAGAACAGGCTGGTGTTGGTCCTTTCAATGCCGCGCGGAGGCGAGTGCACAGACCGGCGTCCAATGGTTCCGGTGGTGAGGACACGCTGAAGACCGGGAGGGTTGTGATGGTGGATGGGAAGACCCTCAGATTCCATGGCAAAGCGCTTCTCACTCGGCAACAGAACGGCACGATCAAGACCGTACGGAAGACCACGGTGGCGCCCACGGATCTGCATGGCAATGATAACCAGCTTGCCCAGAGTGCTGAACTGGGCACTCAGGGACGTGTTTGTGCCGGGATAGCCAAGACTGAGTCCGACAGTTCCGTAGGCGCTCACTACTTCGAACAGCACCGCCCACATCTGGAAATCGTTGTTTTGCAGCTTCGACCCTTCGGTGATGGCCAGAATAAAGAATCCCAGCGCAACATACCACAAATCGAAAGACAACTGACGCCGCAAATGGGCTCCGATGTAAGATTTGCCGTGGGCGTCGGCATTTTCATCATCGTGGGCGTCGTACACGCCCAGAGACATTTCTTCATACACGTTGGTGCGGCGGATGGAAATGGCAATGGGAAGCACGGAGACGTACATCATGATGAGATAGGACGCCTGCACAGCCGGGTGGAGCTGGGAGATATCGATCGAACTGAAACCAGCGGTTCTGGTGCAAGCAGCGATGAAGAGTCCGTTGACGAATTTAAGGCCGGTGGAAAGGCTCTCAACCACTTGAGCATTCCGCTGTTCAAGAGAAACAGAAAGATATTGTTAGCAACCTGGAATTCTCACAATGGGTAGACAGAGAAGGAGTCTGGAAGATAAAAACTTACATCGAGGAGAATGAAGAACAACAGATCGATGATGTTGAAGGCAAGCAGAATCGCCAAAAGCCACCAGGTAGCGTCTGAGGGGAAAAGGAGCGTGAAGCATCGACGAGGGTGGTCCAGAAGGAACTGCAGTTCCTCCCACACACCAGACCCCTTGGGAACAACAAAGGAAAGAATCCAAATCGTGAATCTCAGGAGAATCGGGAAGCCAGTGTTTCCGATGATAATCAGGAATGTCATGACCATCAAGACGTAGGATGAGTGCGAAAACGAGAGCATACTATCAGGGGTGAGGGTGAGCCCGACATCCATGAAGGCCGAGCCGGCAGTATAGAAGCCCCAGAAGGTCCTGGAGACTCCCGCATTCTCGACCACAGCGCCATACTCAGCATTGTGGAGAATATACGGCAGCAGGAAGGCCAGGCCGAACAAAAAGAACCCCCAGAAGTAAACGGCCAGAATCAGCGACAGAGTGCGCAGGGCACGATACTCGATTCCACCCAATTCTTCTCGCTGCTCCAGCGTCAGATCCCAGAATTGAGAGTTACGTCCTGTGGTGGGCGTATAACTCAGGTACGGCATATCGGTTGAGCGACTGAAGATATTCTGCACCGACGTCAGGACGCGTTGTAACGGGCGTGTTGCGGGGTCTTCCGAAGCGTGATGGGGCGACTTGCGCGACCGGAAGATACGGGGTATACGGAAACGGAAGGGAGAAAAGGTGTTTTTGATGGCGGTGACATCCTCCTGGAACTCGTCGCGATGGCGGTTGACCACGGGCTCTTCAATGACGATGGTCCGGTGCGGGTGAGTGCCGTCGTCGGCAGCTCCCGCCGGATGCGAGACGTGCGAGGTTTGCGTGGTGGTTCGGGACAATGCATGCCCTTCGGAGTCGTTAGAGCCAGACCGGGAATGGCTTGTGTCGACGGGGGTCGGTCGCGCTCCACGGTCGGCATCTCGGGGGCCGGGAATGCGCAAGACCTCATTGTCGTAGTCGGTCATTCTCCGGGCAATTAACTGAGCACCGCGCTGACGGTTGCGGAAGTCCGGGGCTTCGAAAGTAATCTGCTGTTGGCGCTGCGGAGTCGGCAGATCAGAGATACCGTCACCAGGAGGAATCTTCGGCGTGATTGGTCGGCGAGTGATAGCGTCAGGGGCCACAGAAGATACTGACGATCCCATGCTGTTACGGATGGGCGTGGGCGCGGCGGTCTCCAGGGGAGTTCCATCGTTTGCGATGCGAGTGGGCTGGGACGGATTATGGACGACGACAATATCACTGGCATTGACAGCAGCTCCATTTCGAAGTTGATGGATGTCAACCACCTGCTTCATCCGCGTGGCACGTCTCCGGTAGCGACCATCCCAAACATAGTTTTGAAGAGACTTCTCGAACCAGTATAAGCGAAGATACACGACGAACGAGTGGATGGAGATGGGGTTAGACACCCATGGCGCAAGGAATAAAACGGCTTGCTGAAAGGTGTTCAAAGAGTTGAGGTTGACAGTGTTCAGTCCGGCCTGAGTATTTGCACCAGAGCCGAGGAAGAGAGCATCAATATAGGCGATGTTTCCTTTTCCCGAGGCGACCAACAGAATCGAGGCGAGCATTGACATGGAAATAATCAGGAAATCTGTGTTCACAATACGAGTTAGCCCAGCTGGGACAAGATATGCATGAAGCAGTATAAAGAGTCCCTAGCACTAGCACCCGTGATGTGCAAGAGAGTCAATTGGCCTATAAACTTACAATGGGCGGAAATAAAGTTGAAATGCGGCGTCTTGGACAGAAAGGACGGTTTAACCGATTTGAACTGCTTCCACAGCCAAGAGCCGGCATTGTTGAGAGGGTTTGACATGTCTTATTTCCGTGAAGGATGGGTGGGAAGGAAGAAAAAAAAACGAGAGGCAAGGGATCATATATCAAATGGGACTAGCTGGTTTGGCGAGTTCCAGCCAATTGGTAGAAAGAGAGGTTCGAGAGGCTTGGCCGGCCGGATATCAGGATGCCAAGAAAAGCTCGGTAGAGATCACCGGATCCGAGGCAGATCGGGAAAGTAACAGAACACGAAGCGACGACGCGACGTGTTTCTCGAAGGATTGGCGCGTGGGCACGTGCAACGGAGAGACGGCGAGACAGGACGGAAGGAGCGAGTGCCCAAATGACGCCGGAAAGGAGTTGGACAAAGAACCGTGTTTTTTGCTGTGGTTGACAAAAGCGCGAGTGGAAGAAAATGACGAAAATTGGGAGACAAGAGTCCAGACTTTGGTTTTTGGGTTCCTCTGGAGGTATCAAGATTGCGCTCCAGGACAATTCCGAAGAGAACCAGAGAGCAGTCGACGACAGCGGAGGCTTGGCGGAACACCGGAGGATCGCAGGGTGGTTTCGACCGGATTGGCCGGAGGTGGACACCAGATCAATGTTGCTGAGGAAGACGTAAAAACGGAAGTGTTGACGTTGTTGTATGGATGTAAGAGAGCGGCAGAATCCAGAAGAGAGAATATTGTTAAACCAGGTGCATATAGAGGAGCAACCACAACGGCGGGCCGAAGGGAACAATATGCGAAAAGGGGGGGGGTTGTTAGAGAACAGTCATGGTGATGGGAATCGAGATTCAAGACAGAGGATATGGAAAAGGGGAAAAAGGAGAGTGAGGAGGAAGAAGGAGAAGATCGGGAGATCTGGATAGAGTCGGTCGGTGGTGGTGAGAGAGAGTAAAAACAAAGAAACCACCAGAGAGAAAAGAAGAAACCCAAAAATATGAACGAGGGAAAAAAGACGGCTCAGAAGGTCTAGGCTAGTGAAATTTGGTTGGATTAACTAAGGCCCAACGAGGGAGTTGGAAAATAGCCCTCGCTCGTGGGACTTCTGAGGAAGGAACAGCAAGAATCGCCGACTCCCAAGCTGACTATCAATTATGTCTTAGATAACCGATAACGTGATTGCCAACGAGGTGGAAATTAAGAAGCAAGAGGAGGTCAAGTTAACGAACGAACGAGAGAGGGAGGGAAGGGGAGAAGGAAAATCAGAAGGATGGGAGGGAGAGAATTTAAGAAGATCACCAGGAAATTGAGTTTTTCTCTCTCTCGCTCTCTCTCTCTCTCTTTTCTCCTCCCCTAGCTTCTTGGTGTTAGGGCGCCACTTTTCCTCTCTACGGGCGCGGCCAAAATTATATAAGTAGCACTTGCAGAGAGGAGAGAGAGAGATATAGATGCATTGGCAATGGCGTCTGTGTAGTGGTGGTGGAGCCGCCCCAGTTTATATGCTCTTCCCACCTCCTCACCCGAATCAACTGGTGGATATACGCTGACACGGGCTCCACCTCTAGACGTGGAACAAAAGATTCCCATCGAAGGGGGCCTGGCTGCCATGATATAAACGGTAACATTTGCTCTTCTCACGGTGCCTCACGGCATGTTCCTTTGCCGCTGTCTACGTGTGTGAATGTCAGAAACTTGGCCGGTGGTGGCAATGCCGTCTCGTAGTCAGCCCATAGGACTAGGAAGAAAAAAAAGAAAAAGGATATGTCCGTTGGCCCAGGTTCTGCAACCACGAGACAATTTCCTGCTGGCCACCCACTGTCCCCGTTGTTATTCCGTCCTCGGTGATTGGCACCGCCCTCTCTTTCCACCAGAGCCTCGTTGTCTCACCGTCCAACAAAGAGAGCATGTAGCTGAGACAGTTGTTACATTCGCCGTCGGAGGGGGGGGATGTTGTGTCCACGTAGAAACTGGACAACACACACACGCACACACCCACTGAATCCAAGTTGCCTTCGCGACCACGCCATATCTTGTGTCCTGTGCCTGTCCGCTTTTCTCTGACTATTGGATTCCACTGTACAGTACAGTATATCACTGGCGGGACCCGCCATTACACTGTCTGAGCTTCTTGCGCCCCTGCACACATGCGATTTGCCATGCCACACGCCACACGCATCATGACCTCTTTCACTCAGCTGTCCTGATAGGTCTCCACAACAGCAGCAAAACTCCCCTATCGACAGTTTTCAGAAAGTCGGCGCTAGATCTAGGACATGAAAAACTCAAACCTTGATTGGACGTATGTATGGACTACGGAGCACAAGACAATCCAGACGATATCAGCCGGTCACAAGCCATTCACCGGCAATCTCAACTGTCCTTTTTGAAAATACTGTGATATGTGCTGTGTTTGGCCCCGCGGCTAATCGGCCCCTTTTGGCGTGTAATAATAATCAACCTCCTTCCACAAACACTGTTGGCAATAAACCGCTTCAAGCCGTGCTGCGTAAAACCCACGTGGGCCTCGACTCCAAATCTGGCTCTTTGATATGGTGCGTGCTCCTTCCCCCCCAAACCCCAAGAAAAACCACCCCATCGAACCTCACCAGTAGTGTCCCCCCAACAAACACAAATCAGGAAAGAGCGACGGACTTCGTGAAAGACCGGCCATGCGCGTAAACGATACAACATGCATCTAACGAGGTGGACACTCTCCTTCATAACCCTCAACCCTAGAGTAATCACCTAATTGGTTTCTTCCTGGAGGCCTCCTGGACTTCCCCACCATGCAGATCGCCAAGTGTAAACTGGCGATGGGTCTTTCATGCTCGATTCAGTCACCCTATTCAGTATTTCACGGTATCCCAAATATCTTCAGAAGAAAAGCGGAGGTAGAATTGTCCTATTCTATGGATAGAAAAAGAATGGAAAGGGTAAGAAGCAAAGGTGCTAAGAATACATCATGGTAAGTGACAGCCAATGCATAATCCTCCCATGAGACGGCATTTATCCCGCAAGTCGCTTCCACCAAAAAAAAAAAAGAAGCCCTTACCCAGCCGTCCGCTTCTCCTTCTCGCGCGCAATCTTCTTGAAGAACGAGTTGCTCTCCTTCTTCTTCGCTTTGAGCCCCTTGTTCGCCGCCTTGTTCTGCTCAATGTACGCCATGTCCTGGCCGCCGCTCAACTCGCCGAGCCCGCCGGCCGTGCGCCGCGCGCCCTTCTTCTTGCGCGCCCCGCTGCGGATGTTGCCGCTCGTCCACAGGTCGTCCGGAATGTCGTCCTTCTCGTCCAGCTCCTCGTTCTCGACAATCACCTGGTGCAGCAGCTCGCGCCGCTCCTCCTCCGTCGCAAACGCCAGCTCCGGCGTGTTCTGGATGTTCTTCAGGTGCGTGATCACCTTGAAGGCGTAGCCCTGGTCGACGAGGAACGCCTGCCGCTTCGACGAGTAGAACATCTCCTGCGTGTCCTTCGATACCAGCGAGTAGAAGAATGCGTTGAAGCCCTCGTCGTTACGGCGCTTCGCTCGCAGAATTCGACCCAACCGCTGGGCCTCTTGACGCCGTGAGCCGTAGTGCGAGGATATTTGAATCAGACACGTGGCTTCGGGAAGATCCAGCGACGTGTCTCCAATCTTCGACAGGAACAGCGTGTTCACCGTTGGGTTCACCTGGAATAGGTGCAGGACTCGCATGCGTTCCTGTTGCGGCGTGGCGCCGTAGATGAAGAACTTCTTCAGCTTGAGCGCATAGGCCTTGAGCGCGTACACATTGTCGGAGAACACAATGATCTTGTCGCCGCGCGCCTCGTGGTACTCGATGAGGTACTGGCACGCTTGGAATTTGTACGGGTTCATGATGTAGAGCAGGCCCTTCTTGCGAGCCGAAGCGTTGATGTACTCCTTGAAGAACTCCTTCGGCATCGGGCACCAGACTTCCGCACACTGCACCTTGGCAATGTGGCCCTGCTGAGACAGCTCCATCCAGTTGGCCTCGTACAACTTCGGTCCAATGAGGAAGTTCAGATCCGAGATCTTGTCGTCTTCACGCAGCAGTGTAGCCGTCAGGCCCAGCTTCGAGTGGGACTTGATCGATGACGTGACTTTCCGAAAAATATTCGCCGGCACCACATGGACTTCGTCGAGGAGCATCAGACCCCACTCGCGTCCGGTTAGGAAATTCATCATCTTGCGGGCCTCGTGCGACCGCTCGCGCGTCTGCGTCACCATGGAGTAGGTTGTAACGATGATACCCGTATTTCCAGTGAAGATGCGACCCTTGGAGTCCGACGTGAACGCCTCAATGTCGTCAGGGTTGATGTTGGACCACTTGAGGAACTCGTTTCGCCACTGCACCACCGACATCGAGCTTGTGCACAGCACAATAACTCCCTTCTTGATCGTACACGCCGCCGTGATACCCACGAGTGTCTTTCCAGCACCGCAGGGAAGCACAATAATCCCACTCTTCGCACGCCCGTTGCCAAACATCTTGCTCAAGCTCTTCTCCTGGTACGGGCGAATCTGCGTTCCCGGCCGCAGGTCAATCTCCAAGTTAGGATTGACCTCGTCTCGTCGGAACTCGTATTCCTCCAGCACCGGATACTCCAGCTCCAGGCATCTCTTCTGCACCGTCTCCACTGCTGTGTCAGGAATCTCGAACGAATGAGTGATTTCGTCTTCTATATCGTCGTCATCGTCAAGTGCCTTTGCCAGCAGGTTCGCGCTTGCCGCATCCGCGTCGGTCTCGCCGTCCTTGCCTGGTCGGGCCGCACCTCCCTGCTGGATGTTGGTGGCTTGTTTCATGCCAGCAGCATCCTGCGTGCCGGGAATGACAAGGCCGGCCATTTTCGGGGCTGCACTTGTCGTAATCCCCTCTTCAGAGTGCACACGAAGCGGCCCGATGACCGGATCCTTGAGCAACAACTGGAGCACGTCGGCATCGGAACTCTCGACAAAGTACTTGGTGTTTTTCAGCACCAGCTTGACTTTGCCGTAGCTCTTCGTGCAGCCTTCTATGAACTGCCGAATGCTTGTGGGGAGGGGTGTTTTCAGGAACCGATCCAGGGTATTGATGATATCGGCGGGGGAGAGGCCGACGGATACAGCGGCGTAGAGACTGTGGGTGGTGAGAGCGTATTCGTGGAGGAAGGTGGGTCGGGACTGAGGTTCCGCAATAGTAATGAGGAAGTCTTGTGCCTGCTCAGCCAGAGGATTGAAGCTTTCGAGGATGATCTTCCCTTTTGCCGGGTCGATCCAGAGGGGGCGGTTGTGATGGTCGGGTTTGAGGGCAAGGTATGAGTAGTCGCGCGAGCCGAAGATGTGCGTCAGGAGGTCTGGGCCTCCCTTCTTGGCCTTGCTAGCTTCTATCTGAGCATAGCGTTCCATGGAGTCGGTCGAGAACTTGTCGACCACCTTTTCGATCTTCTCGTCTTCCTCTTCTTCAACTTCGGCGGGGGTGCTCATGTTGTCGTCGGAGTAGTCATCGCTGCTATCGGCGCTGCGCTGGGCAGCAAGTCCGGGAGTCGAGAGTCGAGATGCCCGCCCAACCTTGGACGCCGTTTCGGTAGCTGTCTCCGAGGTGGGCGGTGCCTTTCGCTTGGGGGCCATTACGCCGGCGACATGAGCCGTCGCAGTCGAACAGCTTGCTGACTCGTAAACCGATAATGATACTGATAAAAGCTGCTGTAACAAATGAAAGAGTGGCACAAGTGAGTCAATAGGTCAAGGAGAGAAGATTCACTCGAAGTGAATATAGGTTCGCGATGTTCTTTTAGGGACTTTTCGAGAATTTGGGAGGTTGGAGAATTGTAGGTTGAAGGTGGTGAACGGATGAGAAATGCATCGTAGGGCAAACGCGAATTCAGATGCAAGAAGTAGGCAGCAGAAATTAATGGGTTAGATTAGTCAGTGATAAGAGTCGTATCTGTACCCTAACCAACCCTAGTATTTACCGCCTCTGGCTTCTAGCACCGTCTTTCCGATTCCAACTCACCAGTTTTGGTGCCAGAAGTCCGATTTTCACAGGTTGCGCTAACCATATACAGCTAAACATTATGTATTAAGTTTGCTCAGGTGGTGTTAAAACGGGTTATAAAAGTCCCGCCAAATTCCATTTAAGCCCCCAAAACCTTGGGAGATCATCTAACCTCACGTTCATATTTCCAATCTTTCGTTGTGTGATTCGAATTTGGCACATCTGGTTCGGTAGTCTCATTTGGTTCTGGAACCATAATCTACAGTCTTTCTTCAAACCAGAGACTACACAGTTTCACACACATCCTCTTCCAATATGTGGTATGTGGTACCCCCCTCCCCCTTTCACGACAACCCCACATTGTGCATGTTGGGCGATTTCTAATGTGCTCCTGAGCTAACCAAGATGCGAACAGCAAACACGTATTGAACGCGCAAGTCGCGATCCGGTCGCCATGCTGTACGTAGCATCCCCTTCCAACCTCCCGGAAACCCAACCTCACAGGACACGCACCTCGTATCACGCCACCACTAACCCTCTCTGCCCGTGAACAGGCCGGAAATGGTTCGACTGTGCCGAGTGCCACGCCGAGCAGGAGAAACACCCGCTGCTGCAGCAGTTCGACATGACCTTCGCCTGCAAGAAATGCAAGAAGTGCTTCCGCAAGGACGCCACCGAGTTCGACGAGTCCGACGAGTACTGCCCGCACTGCGACAACCACTATGTCATCAACGCTGTCGTGCCCAAGGCGGGGCTGACCGTCGAGGGCGAGGATGCCCGTATGGACGCCCGTATGCTGCGCGACGACCGTGTCAAGGTCAACAACGGGCGCATAACTATGTTCGATCCCCAGAAGGAGGCCGATAAGCTGGGTTAAGTGCTGGATGCTCCATCAGAAGATGTCTGTGTTGGCTTCGAGGAGCCGTTGCGTGGGGGAGTTATCTGCTTTTTTTCTTCTTCTTAACCCAGCTTGGTCTTTCGTGTTCTGGTGGTTAGACTATTGCGCGGAATCTGAGTTTACCGAATCATCATGATAATGATACCTCCATACAAGCTTATTTATGCATCTGATTAATAAAATTGCATAGCGAGAGTCTTACTAGGTGTTTCTTCACTGCTAGGCGTGAGACATAAGTGAGGTGTGGTGGATATACACTGATAGTGATGTATTTCATCATTATCATTATCAGTTACTTTCTTTTCGTCTTCTAGCTGGTGTTTCCGTTTACTCATCCGGGCCCCGCGTCAGTATCGCAGCGGTGCCGCTACCGGGTGTCCGGCCAGTCTTCTTCTTCGCCGCCTCCTCCTGCTTCTCCTGCTCGATGCTCTTGACGAAGGCCTCGATCTCGTCGACCGGGAGCATCTCCACCGTCTTGCCGGGGGCCATCAGCGCAATCTCAATGTTCTTGGCGCCGGTCTGCACCACCTCGAGGAGCGACTTGATCGCCAGCCGCACCGTCTGTTCCCGATCCATCTCCTCCTTGTAGTTGCGTTCGAGGAACTCGCGCACAGTCTTGCTGGATCGGCCGATCGCGTTGGCTTTCCTATATTGGCGGGAATAAACACGAATGAGTTAGAAGGTCCGACTCTTCAAACTAACGGGAAACGGGGGGAATATCAAGGTAGTAATATGCTAGAGGAGACAAAAACATACCATGCGGAGTAGATACCCGACGGCTCCGTCTGGTACAGTCTGGGATCAGTGCTGCCCTTGTCGAAGCCGACAATGAGGGTGCTGATACCGAACGGCCGCACACCACCGCTCTGGGTGTACCGCTGCTGCACGCCGGCGACGTACTTGGTGATGTACTCGATGGTGACAGGGTCTTCGACAGTCAGCCGGTGCGACTGGGCCTCTAGCCGGGCCTTGTCGACGAGGATACGGGCATCGGCGTTCAGCCCGGCAAATGCCAGGCATACGTGCGTGTCGAGCATGCCGATCTTTGACGGCGTGATCCGCGTGTCCTGCAGCTTCATGGCTGACCGCTTCTCGCATCCGAGCACCACCACATCTTTGCCCTTGACTCCGACAGCGCAGGTTCCTGTTGTTCGCGGAAATAGGCGGGGTTGTGGTAAGCGTTCGCTCTGTGAAGCTAAGGGGGCACGTCTGGGGGGTATTATGATTTGTTCGGTCCGACTTACCTCTCTTCACTGCCTCGCCGGCATACTCGACCTGGAAAACGTGGCCGTCGGGACTGTAGAGTGGGATGTCAGTAAGCGGGGATCGTGCGGGCTGGGCCCGAGATGCTCGGGGCAATGTCGACGGCTTAGAGCCACATACCTGAACACTAAGAGCAGAAAAACAAGTCACGGTTAGCAATTAAACACGCCTACACAAGCACAGTAATGGGCAACATCATCCTTACCAGACAGAGCACGATCATAGGAAGACGCCATATTGGAGAAACGAGGAGCTTCTCACGGGGACGACAGAGATAGTAAGAGAAAAGACAGGGAGTGCAGGTCGATCAAGAACGTCAGAAAAGAACAGAAGTGTAGAAGTCTTCCGGAATGAATTGCTTGCAGATGTACAGAGTGCAAGGAAGACAAAAGTACATAGATGATGCTGGTAGTCGTAGACGTTTCGTTTGGAGTCGCTGGTTTGGTGGTGTTGGTTGAATTGCAGGCTCCAGGCCTGACGCAGCTTTCTCAGTTGCAAGGAAAGCTTCCCAGCCTGCAGAAAAATGGAGGGGTACGTTGATTGGTGTTTCGGCAGAATTATGGAGTCTCCGTAATCAGCCACAGCGCCACATATGGTTTTGAGAAAGCAGCCACACTTGGCTTCATGAAGCTCTGGACAAACGCGAACTGAAGACAGTGCATCCATCTCCTTCAACAACACAAACAACTCAATCTTGGCCAGTCAACCCCTCATCAATGCTTTGGGGGGGATATTTCGTCTATACAGGAAATGGTGTCACATTCTCACCGCTGGCTCTTCCCGTTTACGCATTGCCGGAGAACTATGCTACACAGAATAATGTTCACGAAATCATCTAGCACGACATGTTATTGTTCCCTTATACACCAAACCCATGTGTCTCTATAAAAAAACGATATCTCTAAGTTATCTCATGCCCAAATTTTATATGAATCCACCAGAACCATATGCTGGGGACTCGAATCCTGTGCCCAATATTTCCATCCAAAAAATGTTGATATCATGAGAGAAGAAAAGGAAATGAAGAAGCGAACGAAAGAAAAGCAACCAGAAAATGTTTCCTCCGTTGAGAGCAGGCCCAGAGGTAGCAAAACAGAAGCCAAAGGCCAACAAGATCCTCGAACATAGTAACATGACGGAGAGCAAAACAGGTGTGTATACCCAAGCAGAACAGGGAAAAAAAGGCACTCTCACCCAAGAAACAAGGGATAAAACAGAAGAACCAAACCAAAAGACGCAAGTGTATCTGAGAGACCAGCTTGATCAGATACCTTAAAAGAGCAAAATTGAGAGGCAAAGCACATTTAAACGAAAAGCCAAAAACGAAGCAACAAGAAAAACAAAAGGCAGAAGACCAACCGCCATGAACCCAGAACCCAGAAGAGAGGAGATAGAGAAGCAAACCCGGAAGAAGAGGAAGAAGAAGAAGAAAAAGGGGTATCGGAAACGCTCCAGAAGAAAGTCATGGAAGAAAGAAGCGAAAGAGAAGAGAGGCCGTCATCATGAAAGTATTGCAGTGGTTGTTGTTATTCTAGGTCCCCATTCCGATATATCGACCTGTCGACCGGCGCAGAAGCTCAAAAGAAAAGAAGCAGCAGAAGAAAATGCGAGAGAAAAAGAAGGCAAGGCATTAAAATCGATATCGAGTCGTGTTTCTTTTTGTTTGTGTGTGCGTGTAATCGTTCAAATCGTCATAATCGTCTTCCAGCGGCGATTGTGAAACATTAAGGCAATCTCCCCGGCCTTGTCGACCATCCGCACACGGAAATTTTCACACCACACACTCTCGAGCTCTCCGTCCGACGAAGTCAGGTTGACTTCGCGGTAAAAGTCGGCAGCCGCCGTCAACGGGCCCAGCAGAAGATCGGGCTGGGTCGTGATAGCCAAGGCGGCGTCCAGTGACTTGCAGATGTTCGCGGCAAGCTCTCGGGGCTGCTGGAACCGCGCAATGTTGATGGACTGCAAGTTCTCTGGCAGATCTTGTGGGTACATGTTCGGAAAGCACTCAACCACAGGCTGGAAGACGGCACGGTGCAGAGCTGCAATGCATTGGTGCAGCTGCAACATTGCCATCCAGTAATAAGCAAACGCCAAAGCGGAGAACGGGTCACTGAAGGCAAACACGCTAGTAAACGGGATGCGGCCAGAGCTTCCGTCTCGGTCTTCAATGTTGTAGCTTGGCTGCCCGTCGGTTCGGAGGGCTGCCGTGGTTGAGTGCCATTGTTCGAATTGGCGTTCGATCTGCAGGCAAGTGGACAAAGTGTCTTGGGCTCGCTGACGGCGAGTGTATGACGGAGGGTCGGCTATCAAAATATCTGACCGCGTGAGGATAGAAGGGAGAAGAACAATTATATCTAACAGGTAATCGAATGAGGATTTCGGATGACGCTCCCAGGGCGTCGTCTTCCATTCAGGTAGGGCAAGGAACGTGTCGGTTCTGCACAGCAGAGACCAGCAGATCTACCCCGAACAAAGCGATGGAACTCCAGTGTTAGTTTTCCCTCGGTGGAAACGTGGTATCAGGATATGGCATGGAATGTCGGGGAATACCACTTACAGCAATCGGGCGGTGCACCCGAACAAAAAAGTGATGAAAAGGAAACATGCGGAAGTACTCAGCGCCCAACTTCCGCACAGAGCACTTGTTCTCTTCCGGGACCTTCCAGGGCGCCAGAGATTCAAGCGAGGTTGCCGACGAGTTGTGCTAATAGTAATAAGAGGATGGGTAGTTGTTCAGCCTGCGGTTCTCGGCTTCATCGTCCATGTAGGCGTTCCCATCACCAACCTGGTAGAGATACATGACTTGGCCAGCCGCTGATGCATCTTCTCCCATTCCCGCCTGTTGCATGCTGACCATGCCACTGCCGGTCGTGTTGAACTCCTGAGGGGTTCCCGACGAGCGCATCTCTGGTGCAATGACTGGCGGCATCCCCATAGCTCCATAACCAGCAGCCGAGCCATCCATGCGGGCGTTCTGCAGAGCAGCCATCTGGACCATGTGCATCGAGCCCTGGTTATCGATGAACTGGGCAGGGTCCCAGGCAGATCCATAGGGCTGGACAGCCGCATAGTCGTGCTGCTCTTGTTGCTGGTGGTGAGACGCGTGTCGTTGGGCATGAGACGATGATCCGGCCGGGTACTGGGCGTCTTGCTGGTACGAGAATTGCTGGTACATCTGGTCGGCCGACGAGTACGCTAGACTGGGGCTGTGGCTGTTACTGGCAGACCGGCCGGCGGTGTCGTGTGACGGGTCGGGGCTCGTGGACTTGGACTTCTTTCCCGATGATGACCGGCCCGACCGGGAAACCTGGCGAGGCGGTTGCAGAGAGCACCGGCCGCCGTCAGCGAGCGTGGCAGTAACAAAGACCATCTGGCGTTCGTACCCCTCACACTCACGGCCGCTGTTGGCACATCTTTGGCAAGTCGGGCGGGTGTTGTCGCACTACAGGATCAAGAAAAGGCAACGGCATAATATTAGACAATTACCCAACAAGAATCTGGCGAGTCACCAAGCCAACACAGCGACGGAATGGAAGCGTGGTTGTTTGAGAAGTCGTCACACTTCTCTCTGATATCCGGGGTTTGGGCTTATCATTCTCTCTTTCGTTTCGTATTTGTCATTCACGTACCTTAACCTTCTTGCGGCGGCAAGTCTCGCACCCCTTGTACTTTCCGGCTACTCCAACCATTATGAAAGAATTGTATGTGGAAGATTGAATGAATCAAGAAGAAGAGAAGCAAAGTCGATATGAATTTCGCCAAGGAAATATGAATAGCGGAATGCGAAGATGAAATCAAGAACGGAATTGAGAAGAAATCGTGTCCCGAGACAGAAGAAGAATTAATTGGAGACGATGTCTTGACCGACTAAACCAAAAGAAGTGTTGTTGGGGGCGAGTTCTATATCAAGAAACCTGTGTGCTCCAGAGAACACAGGATATGAAGTAAACAAGAAGGGAAGAGAATCCTTTTCTCCCGAGAATTAATTAATAACAATAGAGAGAAGGATTGAAGTGTGAACACAGATAGATAGACTGTAAAGAGTGACTGAAGCGAATATGTTGCGAGCCAAAATGGGAAGCGGGATATCTCGGCATAAGTATGCTGCTCATGAACAGATGCCCGGTCGTGCCGACTTTATATAGCTGACCCAGCAAGATTGGAGAAGGAAATCAACGAAGAGATTATGTGCAGGGACAGAAGTGTAAATGAAACAATATTAAGAAGAAGAGTGAAGTGTGAAGACCTAGATGGTGATGAGGAAAGGATGAGAGTGGTGGATGAGAGGGTTTTCCATGAGGAAAGGGAGGAAGATTCACAGACATATATATACACGATGTATCAAGAGATGTCGACGATGAGTGTCGGAGGGAGGTGTGTACGTATGTATGTATGAATGTACGCACTACTTGTGTAGGCAGTAGGAGAAATAGGCAGGCATGGGGACGGACGGTATGCAGAGAATGAAGCAAGTTTCGAGAAGATAGAATATTGGAAAGGTACATGTATGTCCGAAGATCAGATACAGGCAAGGGACACGATGGGGAGGTGTGCGGTGGGCAGAACAAGAAAGCCTACGACTAGTTCCAGTGCATGTGTGTACATACAGTCAATGTAGGTTATATGTCCGATCGGTGACAGCATGTGGGAGCTGGAGCCAGGAGGATCAGTGTGGCCAGTGCCAATAGGGAGGACGTGTAAAGACTGACGAATGGGGAGTGAGAGAAGGCAAAGGACAGGCCAAGTAGGAAAGTGGGTGGGGGGGGGGGCGTGTACCCGAGGAAGATCGAATGGTGGAGGGGGGGATATGAATTGATTTCCCAAGTGAGTAGCAGGAATAGACGAGCAAGTGTCAAGAGCGGTAGCGAGAGGGGGAGTGGCCTTTGAAGAGAGACTGCAAGAGATGTGTGCGTGTGTGCGGCGTGTGTGCGTGTGTGTGTGTGTGGGAGAGGACACTACGTGTCGACAGATGGAGACTAGGAGAGCACAAAAGATGGAAGCGTACGGCAAGGCAGGGCAGGGCGGGACAGAGGAGCGGAGGAGTGCGAAGAATGGGGGATGGTACTGGGGTCAGTACTGTAGATGGGGGTATCGTTAGCAGGACGTCCAAGGACAGGCCCAGAAAGGGTGGATAGGGGGAGAGCCCAGAGACGGGGGGGGAGTGGGATATGTCGGGCAACCAGCCGAAGGGAAGAGATACAGAAAAAGCAAAGGATACACCAGGCGTATGGAGGACGTTAACGATGCATAGACACACAATTACAAGGAGAAAAAAGCCCATATGTGCATGGCCCGGACCATGTCAAGACGCGAGACCCAAGATAGGCAACATGCAGCAGCCAGTAGTGGAATAGACCAGTAAGTGTATCGGCGATATTGAAATAGCGAGTGAGGGACCCCGCGGCAGAAACTGGGCCAGCAGTAGCGGGAGGCAGGCGACTGGGGTGTAGATGTTGACCGAGATGGGATTAGGGTCTGGAGGGGGAGGGGGAGGCAGAAACAGAGCAAGTCTCAGACAGAGGGAGGGACAGATAGATAGAGTCGATAGAAGAAGAAGAAGGAGAGAGATAGAAGAGAGGCAAAAGGGGGATAAGGAGAAGGGGTGGTAGAAGGACAAGAGGAAGAGGAGGAATGGCAGCAGTTGACGGGGCCGAAGGCGAACGAAACGCCCTATGGGGGGGAAGTACTCCACATTTCACGGCGTAAAGGACATACAACACACACACATATACAAGCAGCAAGGAGATGGCCGGGTCCGGGAGTAACAACACCCTTCTGATCAGAGACATGGGACAAGGAAAAGAAAGAGAGGGAAACGAAAAGACAGAGAGTCGGCTACAGCATAACAAGATCAGGACCTTTGAGACCGCAGCCAATGACCAATTCTGGAAAGGCCGCGGGAGGGAGAGAACGATACGGCAACGATATGTATATGTTTTATATATATATATATATATATATATAAGAGAAGGGCCTGAACAGCTGGAGAATGTAACCAATGGATTGGGTGGGAGGGGGCGTGTATACAGTACAGAGGGAGTGGAGAGAGAGAGAGAGAGAAGCAAAGAGAAGAACGAAAGATTGGATGAAGACAGGACCCAGGAAGAATGAGGCAGGGGGGAAGGGAAGTTTCTTGTAAGATGGGGAGAGGAATATCGAGGGCAGAGGAAAAAGAGAGGAAGAAACGAGTTGATGATGATGACCAAGGGGGGGGGGTGAAGAGAGTGGGTGTGTGGAGGAGAAGAAGAAAAGACACACAAACTCAGAGTTGGTGAAAAGGATACGAAGGTACAGAAGCCATCAGCAAAAAAAAAGGGTGACATGGAAAGAGATGCTGAGTAAAGACGAAATCGAATGATGACGTGAAGAAAAGAAAGAATCACGAGGGTTGGATTTGGTGTAAGTGGGAGTTGGAAGGAGCGCATTATGGAGAACTGCCGCTTACCTGCGGAAGGAACGAGACAGGCCAAAGGGCCCCGGACTTACATAACATCATCAGTGTGATATAGTGATAGTTGATGGATCCATATAGAGAGTACGTCTGTCGGTAGACTAAGAAGGGAGAGTAAAAACGAAGAGAGCAGGCCGAGGCAACAGGAGCAGGCGAACAATATGATGTTTCCTCTTAGCCCTACAGGGCCTCCACTGCTCAGTCTAAAAGCAGGAAAGTCTCTCTCCAACATGTACTGTACAGTACACACACAACACAGACAACAGCAAGTATTGGCTAGCTGGACTCAGAGCTGGAAGAGCGACATCCCAACCCTATTGGCCACTGGCAAGGCATTCTGAACACTGGCCATGGCTATTCAAGGATGTTAGTTACCTGTCAATGGCTAATCCATGCTGGCTAGTAGGCGAGAGAGAGAAAGGAAAAGAAGAGTCTGTCTTGTGTCTGTTGACCAGGGGTGCGGAGGAGAGGGAGGGAGAAAGAAGAAGAAAAGAGAAGAATTCCAAGGGGTCGACAGAAACGAGGGTGAGTCTGAGGGAAAGATAAGAAGAGAGAAATACAAGCAGAAAAGAAAAGCTCTGGGCACGGGGGGTGGAAGAGCGGCCAGAGAGACACACTCGTCACCTCCTGCATCATCTAGCACGAACGGCAAAGAAAACGCAAAAGAAAGTCCATGGCCGAGGAGAACCGCACATTATAACCTAAAACGGATAAAGGACAACCTGGCTGGGAGAAGAGCAGAGTTGTCACTTGTCACATTACTAAAGCAAAAAGGGTGGGCTTGGAGAGAGAGAGAGAGAGAGACAGAGCGAGACGCGCATAGAGGGACGGAAGGGGGGACAAGCCAAACGACGAGGGCCGAACGGAGCAGGCAAAACTGATACAGACACCCAAGATCGTGTGTTGGAATACCAGGAACAGTGGGAAAAGGGGGGCCTCAATGCCCACAGAATCCGGGCTGGAACTGGAACTCGCTCCTCGACCACTAAAAGAAAAGAAATAAAAGGAATAAATTGGTAGTCCCGGGCTTTGATCCCATGGGGCTGGGAAAGGAAAAAAGAAATGATATATAAAAAAGAGTGAGAATCCGACAGATGATATGCCAAACATATGCCCCGATCCGGTTAGGCCGGCTCAGCCTCGTATGGGTTTGCCGGACGAGACCGAAGCTATAGAAACGTGTCGGTGCGCTACTTTTTGGTTTGGTTTCTTTTTTCTTCTGTTACGGTGATAGGAGAGCCCGGAAGGGACCTTTTACTCACTTTTCTGTTTTTTTTTTTCCGTTTTGTGCCATATATTGGGAGCAGCTGGAATGGGAGGCGGGGAAGAACTCCCATAGCACGGTTTACGATGCATGCATGGGCCTGTCCTCTACATATAATCTCGTGCATCCAGGCCTTGCGTTCACCGACACCGGGTGGTTCCAAAGCCATATATGCACTGTAGCACATTCTCCGTAAGACACAACATGAGACCTACCATCACCCGAAGAATGAAGTCCAACCAGAAAAAAAAAAGAGGCGGAGGCGGAGGCGGAGGAGGCGGAGAAGACCGGTGAATTAAAAGAAGCACGGAGGTTTTCTATCATATTTTCCTTGGACTTGGATTTCCCTGTCTGGGACCGGACATATGATACGATCATGCCAGGCCACAGTGCTGCAAAAACCACCGTTGAAAAAGGTCAGGTCCAGCACGGACTACTGCATGCATAGTCTAATAGATCCTCTGCAAATCAATAGTTTTCGGGGTGGAGTGCCGTGGCCGAGCAAGGAATGTGCTGTAAACGAACGTAGGATGTCCGTCGTGTCGTTTCTTTTTTCCCGTTGTAGTGTCCAGCGGAACAGAGAGCGTTCAATGCGCACATCTCAGTAGGATTCAAGATATGGTTTGTGTAGATGTGTGTGATCTGGCATGATACCTCCACGATTCTAGCTGTTTTTCTGTCGGCCCTTCCTTATTCCTAGAAGCACGTTCTCCTCCACGATCGTCGTCATCCATCGGGCGAGCTTTCTTTATGTTGAGTTTAGGGTCAGACTCGTGCAAAACACCTCGTCACTGAAATGCCGAGTCCGGCACGCAACGGCGCGCATGGACGGTGCAGAAAGTAAACGCAACCCCAAAATTATACTGTTCTGTGGTCAGCGGAGATTTGGGTGATTGATTGATCCATCCGTCGAGCAGGAACCGGATTGATGGAAAGGATTTGCAGACGAGGAGGAAAAAGAAAAACACATAATGAGCGCTCAACCCACCAATCTCCTTGTTCAGTCCCCCCCTAAACCGTTTAATAAACTGGAGTCTCGGAGAAGAACGAAGAACTATGGGGCACTATTTGCAGCTGGGGGGGCCACACCACTTACACAAACACACACACTCACGCCCACGCTCACGAAAATTCGTTGCAATGACTGGCAAAAAAGAAACGACCAAGCACACTAACCTGGAACAATGAAGACCGATTGGTAGCACCACCACCAGTCATAAAATATCACAGCGGGACGTCCACAAAGACCATCCTGTCAAGAACCCCGTCGTCGTTTGGAAGATTGGGTGCTTAGGTTGTTTGGTTTGGGTTGGCTTTCACTGGTGAGGTGGTCCCCGGACATTCCAAATAACGAAATCTTAAGCCGTGGAGCTGGGGTCTTGCTGGAAGTCGTCATTGGGCTAGCTGGGTGTGTTGTGTTTGTTGGGTGATGGTGGTTGGGATACAAGGGTTCAGGGTGCTTGGGTTCACGGATGTCACCCGAATGATCTGCAATCTTTGGCCGTGTGAGGGTTGTTTGCCTCTGTTTTTCCCCCCTCTTCGTTCGTGGATGAGGCATCATTGCTGTAGGAGAGTGTCAGTCAAGAATGGCCAGTTGAGGAGGGACATTCTGGAGAGACACTCTCAGACGTGATTGATCATAGTATCAACACGGTAGAACAGGTCATTCTCGTTATGTGTAAAAATAGACACAGCCAAAGGGCCAGATTGTCGACACCTGTCACAACCCGGCCTCTGGCAAGAAAGCCCAACAATCAACCAAGGCTGTGATCTCGATGAGCTCCCTCCCGACTCTCTGTCCAGAGCTAGCCGCAAGCGAGGAGAAAAGAAGGAGGGAGAAGCAAAAGGGAGGGAGGGGGACACAGCAACTAGAAGGTCAACCGGCACCAGAAAAGACCGCACAAGACTGACTGTACGTACCTTACAGACTACAGTCAGAGTCACCCTTTTTTTTTTTCTCATGCACGTAGAAAAATGATACCCGATTCAGACACCCCCTCGACGTGTGATTGGCTGGGCCGGCTTACAGGGGAGAAACGACACCAAGAGAAAAAGAAAATGAACGAAAAAGTTGACATGGAGCCCCCTCTTAGAAGGGAACACGACAAAGTTCACAGAAAGGCCTGCGCGGCTTGGTGATTGGCTGTGTGCTGAACGGCATAGGGCTGCAGGGATGAGGCCATTTTTCTCTCCAGTGTTTCGAGGGAAAAGCGCTCTGAGGGGGATGTTTTCGCTGGACTCAGGACGAGAAGGGAGTATTAGAATTGCAATCCGGATATGGTATGCTGCCAGTCTTGTCGCGTTCGCGTTATTTGTATGACTGGAGGGAATTGCTGTGGTGGTGAGTTTGCGTATCTTGTTCACGAGAAAGGGCGTCAGGAGGTGAGAGGGGCGGAGCGCGGTACCTCTCCGGCAGTCCGGCGTACTGTACGTATGTGCATAGAACTTGACATTCCAGATATCCTGATAGGTCTGCCCAGTCGACAAAGCGTGCTCTTCCAAAAGTCACTGCTCCATTTTGCACCTGCATGGAGGTCTCAGAAAATGGCCGCCCTTCTGCAGGAACACCGCTGATTAGCACGACAAACCGGCCATTATTTTTAAGGGGGGACCAGTAGCAACGAGCTGTCTCCCCTCCTTTCCACCACGCGTTTGTGTGTGGGTGTGTGGTCTTTGAATCCCGGCAACGAGGATCATCGACACGCACACACTCACACTCACACTTGGGCCCTGATTATCCCCCAATCCAGCTTCGCTTCAGCTGGTTCAGCCAGAGAGTCCAGCATATACCGCTCTTGTACACATTTGCACGGTAATGAGGGTTATAGGCCCTTTCCTGGGTAAGCTATCAACACCAGTTTTATGATATCTTTTTATCTCCGACCAAAAAGAAAACAAAAACCGCCTTGGCTAAGTCTAAACCCAGTATAACGTGTGACTGGGTTGACAACGTGGGTTAGACCCTCAAACTCCACGCCTCCTAAGAGAGACTTGCCAGCTTGGAGAGCGGAGACGCACACACCCCCCATCACACCCAAAAGGCGGCCTTAAAAAAGCAAGAAAGAGACAGACCGAGAAGAGGAGGGACCAACTTTCCGCCATGCCGCCGTTACGGGACGAACTCTCCATTCCCCCAGGCCAGTATTCGCCCGCCAGGCTGCGCAATCCCCGGCCGGGAGGGCTAAGCCGTGGTGTCTAATCATTCAACCCGATTTTGCACGATGCCCTCTTTTTTTAATCTTGTCCGCCCGCTTCGCTGCCCGGAAATATGAAATATGCCTTATACCATACAGCCAGAACGAATAGAGGCCTGCAAACAGTGCCCAATCACCCCCTGCTGTCTCCCGTCGCGAGTGTGGTGGATGTGGGAACCAGACCCTGTCCAGCTGTAAAATATGCAAACGACCGACTGCATCTCTGGTGGTCGTGCATACAACCTGCATGAGGCCGAACCTGCAGCTTCCTCATCCAGTCAAAAGCTCCAGAAGCTCCCAGTTGGCAGCCGTGCTATTCAGGGGAGTCGTGCGGACAAGGCATAACAGCGCCGAAGCTCTCTGTTCCCTCTCGTGGGAAACCCGCCGATATTTCGGGCTAACCAGCCACAGACGCTCTTCTTGAAGCTGTTTTAGGTTGGCCGCGATTTGTGGCGTGATGCCACAGCCGGCCGCTTCACCACCACCTCAGGATCTTGTCTCTGTTTTCTGTTAGACTGAAGATGCCGCCATTCAAGAAAAAGAGGGTTGATGTAGGGGCTGTATCTCGCCTTGATTCCGCTATTTGCCTCTCCCCCACCATCCGGACATTCTCCTCACTTATTTTTTGGTTGTCTCTCATAGCACACCCTCTTCACACGTCTCCCCGGGCGTTTCTTTTTCTTCGTGACACTTGTCGTTCCCTCCGCGCCCGCAACAAATTTGCAATTACGCAACTCTAGTTATAGGGGGAAAGAAAAAGAAATAATAATCAAACGGACTCAGAAAAGTCGACCCCGGCTTCCGCTTGTTTCCAGGTCTCAGTCATTTTCGAAATATTCCCTGAAATGTTGTATCACGATATAACAAAAGCCGATCCCAGCGCTGTGGTTGGCTCTCCGGCTCCCTGGTGCCAATGTCTGTGCTCCCCGCAATGGCCCAGGAGAGGGTCGAGGGGGGTCTAGATTAGTCGATGGTCGTTCTACTCACGCTGTCAGTCAAGTTGACAAGTTTGAACCGTCTTACCACCAGAGCGAGGTTTGTTGTTTGTACGTTTACCTGCAAGTCAACATCTCATCTGGTTGCGCAATACCAACGGCATGGACTGGAAAAGGGGCAATTGTCCATTACGGGGAACCCAATAATGCCACAGTCCGAGAGCACACTACAAGATCACACGCGTGTCCATTGTACGACCGTCCAACTGCACCGATATAAGCCTATTCGTTCGTACCGTGTGAGCACATGTTTCATGGCCACTAGATATATGGCCAACAGGTTGCTAACGGAGATATGCAACGACAGTGGATTGTTGTTTGCATCCGTAGATCATTACGAAATTTCGGCTCCTTCCTAGGCCCATCCCATACAGGTCTATCCGGGCGAAATTGCCCCCAGAACACTTGATGGAATGTTCCAGCCCAGGGGATCAAGAAGGAGCAGGAAGGCACGATTTAGTGGCCCGGACAAGCGGGACGGCGGATGACGACCAAGAGCTAATATCAGATGAAAGGGGCAAAAACAAGCCAAAATCCCACGTTCTTGGCCGGAGATCACAGGCATCATCCGCCTTGAGTTTTGCGCGTGTGTAAGTGTGTGTAAGTGTGTCTGTGTGTGTGTCTGTAGTGTACAGTAGTGGCCTTTGATGGGCACGCTAGGTTAGCTGTCGGCGAGTCCTTGCTGGGAGTTTCCCTTCTTGTTTTGACATCATGGCCCTTTCTAGACCATCAATCAGCGTTTATAAATGCTGTCTGGCCCCTGTGAAGATGGCCTCGAACACGCGTTGATGGGAGGGGGGTTCTGTTCTGCCCACGATGGAGATGACCGGAGGGGAAGGCCGGAGAGTGGATGAGTGCGGCTTACCAGGTCAGATTATTACACCTGTCTCAAAGTCACGATAACGGCGTCTCATTGGCTCTCTGAGCTTTCCAGCCCTGAATAGCGCCGGGGCCTTGCAGATGCTAGAGGGTGTTGAATAGTTTGTTGGTGGCCTCTTTCCTAAGTTGACTGGCCGTTAAGCCCAAGGAGGGGGAGGGGGGTTCCTACTTGTGGTGTCCTCGCGTCTTCTTTTTTTAAAAAAAAAATAACAATAAAATAAAAAAAGGAAATTATTGGAATGAAAATCAACCGACGAAAGTACGAATCTGCACGGCAAGGAACCTCGTCAACTTGGGTGCATTAGTTACAGCATGCCATCGACAAGTCAGAAGTCTATATTGGGGTTTGCACTCTTAAAGTACGCTGGAAGGCTGGTATCTGGTGGTATAGTAGCATCATGCTAGTTTCAAGATTGGGTCCTCTCCCACCCTAAGTAATGTCTGAGAGTTATTTATCGGCATTTTCCATGTGGCTGGCCTCCAAAACTGGCCTTCACGCACAGAACCTTACGGCTCCCGGTTGCTAAAAGGGCAGGTCCCTGATCAGGACTAGTGTGATGTTTGTGTGTGTGGCCTGGGAGCAATTTTTTCGTTTCCTCTGGACTCCTCTGTCGTGCATATTATCGAAATGGGCTTGAACCCATGCATTTGTGTCAACATGGCACACTTGTGCTGTGATAGGCTGGAGTGGCAGTCGGGTGGGAGACTGGCTGATGCCTTTGGCGAGCGGCCTCCGAGAACCGTTGCACCACCACATACTCGCTGAAGGACCGATACAGAAACACACATATGGGGGTTTGCAACCATCAGTAGGGAGCTTTTTGTGGTGCATATCCGGGTCTTTTTTTTTTTTCTTTTGCGGGTTCGCCCAAATCCCACTAAAGGGCGCTCGGGTTTAACATGCATGCTATTTCTGAGCGAGGTCGTTGTGAGCCTAGCCAGCTCTGCAAGGGGAGGAACACAGAACGTTTCTTTGCCCCATTACAGACATATGCATCCCAAGTAATAGTCTGCTCGACATTAAAACTGTGTGTCTCGCGTGTGTGTGTGTGTAATCCATCCATCCTGGGAGGAACGGCCCTTTCAGGCAGTTGGCCGGTCTAGAACCCTTGCCGGACTTACAAGTACCACCATGAGTCGGAGGCCGCACAACAAAAACACGGGCCGACCCCCGCAGGCCGAAGAAGGGAGCGTTCCCTTTTCTGGGCCTTTCAATTTACGCAAGTTCTTGACGAATCTCACCAAGCAACATGGGACGAAATGTGATGAGGTGGTCAAAGAGCCCTCCCGGGAAGTCGTTTTAGGTATCAAGAATCCGGGTCGTTTCTTCGGCCAATCCAGTGCTCGATGTGCAGGTCGCAAGCTTCACACACCCCCGCCCGGCAGTGGTTTCAAGTGACCGGCCCCATATTCGGGTCGGGTTCGGCTTCGGGTAATCAGTGGGGGGAGGGCCACGGTTCTTTTCCCACTTGCTCTGTCGAATTACATTCGAGAGCACCACCGCCGGTTCTGGGCAATGGCCTGGATCTGGGGTGATGGCAGCTGAAACAGAAATGTGATAGCGACTGTCTGCACACTTGAGCATCTACCGATGGTAGTTGCGACTGGACATTGTGGGAGAGATGTCTGAACTAGCCAGCCACACAACTTTTTTGCAGCCACACACATACATACAGGATAACGCACACAACATGCACACACCCAATATTGGGCTGCCTCAGCGGCTTTCCAGAAGCAAAAGAATCTTGAAACCTGTTTGAGACATAGTTCCCATAGCTTGAGTACCAGTGGGGGAAACATGGAAAGGAGTCATACAATGGGCAGATACCTGCATATGCATAGTGTTGTCTTGGGGATGCTTCTGGGGTGTCCTGAAGGGTCTAGAGTTCGTTGGAGTAGGTAGTGAAGGCATGTGTGTAAGTCAAATCCACCAAGCCACCCCCATATTCACAGAGTCTTTGATGTTAACATCAACTAACAGCGCTCAAAAGTGGTGGTATGCAAGCAGCCAAATATAAAGCACATAATCCCGATCGCCCAAAGAGATATTCATGTATCCGGTCGTACCCAATTGAACGGCCCCGGCGATATTACTGTGTCCACACAACCCGTAGAAGGAGCGAATCACGGTCTGGCCCGGAGCTCCTGCCGCACATCCCAGACTACTGGGGCAGCTTAGAGCCAGCAAAGTACCCTTTTGGGCAAGAATGTATGTGGGCAGTACTTCCTCCCGTCGAAGGTACAAGCCCCACATTTCAGTGTGGCTTTGCAGTCAGCCTCGCCAGAAGCCTGGATCCCCCAGCTGCATATCTTGTAGCGGATGTATGGTGGTCTCATACATTCGGTACCCGAGTGGTTCTTTCGGTCAGAATCGTGGCGCATGCTTTTTCAATATTTCTGACCGATCGAGAAACGTCCACGGTTCTTCCCCCAACGTCAACTCAACTCAACTCAACCACCACCACCACCAACAAACAGCCATTTTCCGCCATTGTTTCTCATCCCCCCCATTGATCGACGATCATCTCCTCCACTTCAACGGTTGACGTGACTCTGACTCTGGAGCCAGTCGTCTGACTCTACCAGAAGAACTGCAGCGTGTTATGTTCCGTTGGCTGTGGCATACCTCGTTTCCCCCGATACGCGTCATCGAGTAGTGTTTCTCTTTGGGTTCCCGGCACTAGATCACGAACGTACTCAAGATTCGAGGAGTGGGAGTGAAGGTTCAAGCCTCGAGAGTTTTAGTTTCTTTTCTTTCCCTCGGGCTAGTGTTGTGTCTTCCTCAACAAAAAAACCCAGATCCAGGCTGTGAAAGCGTTTGCCCTCCGGCTTCCGGCCGCTTGCTCGCTCCCCTTCGCCGTCCGGTGTCCCACACTAACCCAACTTCAACCGAGCTATACAAATATACCTTTCTTTTGTTCTCTCGGGTCGATATCACAACCGCCGATTGCATCCCAAAAATAACCCTCCCCCACTCTCCAAGTGGCCCTGGGCCGGTCTCGAACAGTCAACCCCCCGGCCCAGAGGAGGCGAAAAGCTACACACCAAGTCTTGATAATGTCTTTGCTTCAGGGCTGGTGGCCAAGTGCCCCATATATACTACTGTCTTGATGGTATTTTTGCCACTGGTTTGGGGTCGAGCTATATGCCGTCTATATGATCGACACTTGGTTGTCTTTGACTCTGATTCTTGCTTTTTGCAAGTTGGTCTCTCTGGTACGTGCACTCTTTCTTTTTTTCGAGATCTCCCTCCCTGCCGGATATGTGTGGCCCCAAAGCGAGCGCTTAAAAATAGAACACGCAAACAGGAAGCCCCGACCTAGACGCCAGGCAAGTTAGGCCAAGTTCAAGGTCAAGCTTTTTAGAGTCCGAGATTTGTTATTGCCTGTCCTCCCTCCCACACCACCATTCTCTTTGGGGTTTGACTTCCTCGGCCTGTTGCTATGATTTGGGGCACCTTTCGAGCAGTGCAAGTCTCTTGTATGCACAGCAAACGCCTCACGGCTTGTCCTTTTCCCCTCCCTTTCCTGTCCTTGTCCGTTGCTTCGTCTCGCCCACTCTCTCACTCTTTGCTTCTTCTTCGTCTTTCTTACCCTCGGTCTTTGCTGGTTTATCTCTACTCCCTCCTTCGTGTGCCTCATCTATCCAGCCACTTTTTGTTTTACACACAAAAAGTCGGCCGCCCTATGGTCATCCTAAGGGTCCATCCTGGCTTGCTTACGCCCCCCCATTTCGTTCTTCTTGGACCATTCTGTGTTCTACGTTCCGTCCGTCATAATGGTGCTCCAAATCTCTCCGTGTCTATCTATATATATGCCTTCTTCCCTACCCTGTCCTACCATGTTGCAGTCATGACACGCCCCCTCCACCACGCACACACACACACAAAGTCTATATCCAGATCCCCCAAGTTGTGTCTCTCCCTATGATCCTACCACTCTTTGCATGTCTACGGTTGGAGCATTCCAAGCCTCCGAACATGTCCAGCATACCAACCAAGACACCTCGGCCAGGCCGATCCCAGGGATCCGGCAGAGGATGTGATCGTTCGGTTGCTGTTCCATTCTGCTCATGATGACAATGTGGAGGCTCTGACGATCCTTCCCGGCTTATTCCTTCTTTTTCTTTTTTCTCGAAGAACTTATTTCCGGAGTTTGGCCCTTTGAGTCGCATTTTTTCTCTCTCACATGCTTCGGGAATCCAACCTTGGTACGTTCACTCAACTACTATGTACATCTCACTACCAGAATGCTATATATGGCCTGCTGGTGTCTTCTCCGGCACACTCTCGCCCACATTTCTACACCCGTGCCGCAGCACCTGCTTTTTTCTTTGGAACCAGATAATCCCAAATTTCAACAGTCACACGTAACACCCCACACCTCCTCGAAACTCGGCAATGTCCTCCAGATGCTGCCTGGTGTGGCCCTATGCACGCACACACACCATTACCCAAAAATGTGCCAATCTCTCTGCCCTATGCACTCCCACCCCCTTCTTTCCCTTTCCTTTTTGTCATTTCCTGGCCTTTTCCTCATTCTATTTCTATCTCATCTGCAAGACATCGGTTGCGCTCATGTCCGGGAACGCCCCGATTTGTGTGCCCTCAAATACCAGCTGCTTCGATAGGCTGCTGTTATGCCCCGGGCACCGCAGTTCTGCAGAAGGACAGAACAAGAGATGGACTGAACGCCCAGAAAGTAAATTGTAATTGTCTGTAGGCAGCAGCATCGGGACACGCGCGTTCGCCGAGAGAACCCAATGGCAACCAGGAAGGACAGATTGCGGCGATGACATACACCCCCCCTTTCACAAGAATTGAGGTGATAGGGCCCGGTTGCGTCAAAGATTTCCCGGCATCGCGTAATTAAATCGTCTGGCGGCCGCTGCCACATTTAGTTTTCCCAGCTGGCTGGGTCGGCCAATCCCTAGATCAAAAGGGGCGAAAACCAGGGGCGAGGCCCCCCCATTTCTAGATGTACTTGTAGGGGTTCATGATGCCGTTCTATAGAGAAAATCGCAATGTTAGCCCAGCCCGGGAAGACACGAGACAACTAAGTCAAGGTTGAAAAGGAGCGAGAAGAAGGGAGAAAAACAAAAAGAAGAAGAAAAAAAAGAGAGAGAGAGAGACGGTGCCCGCATGAAACGGCAGACACCAACACAGAGTCTTTTTTAGCTCTGCAGGAAGAGACGAGAAGTGCATGAAGCCACGCCCAAAACAGGAACATGAAGCAGCGTGTTTTCCGTTATTTCAAGTAGGGCTTGGTGGCGCATGGAGAGCAGCAGATGCATAACCCAAGGAAAGTCCAGTGCTATCATGCACGCCACGGCGTGATTCATATGGTGTGTCTCCCCAACTCTCACATGGAAAGGATATAAAAAAAAGAAAAAGACATGGACGAACCCAGCTGAACGGTCAGGCACAGAAAACTACCTTGCCGCAGCCGTCCGCCATCCGGGCACACCAAAAAAGAACAAAAGGAAAAAAAGAACGATCGAGCAGTACAGGTTGGGGTGAGACTAGAACGTCTTTGTTTCCCGCCGGATATCTGTATCACCAGATCGAGATAGCCCAACTAGGCTGGAATATTCGAGAGCGGTGGTAGGGTTTGTGCTCCGTTCCGGAACTTTCGAATACGGGGCGTGAGACAAAGAGGGAGAAGGGGGGAAGGAGGACCAGGTCGGATGGAATGTTCTTCACTTGTCCATTGGAGACGGTGAGTCGGGAGGATTAACACCTGTCAGGGCGAAAAGGTGCGGTGAGAGGGTGTGGACGGTCGACGCGTACAACTGACGAATGCAGCACGGCACGAGATGTACCTAGGTACACGGAGTTCCACAGGAGGCATCGGCCAGGCACAGAAAGGGTCGCGGCCCTACAAGCAAAACACACACCACTAGGAAGTGAAAACCAGGAGGCCGGACAGGCATTGGCCATACCACACACGCACACATAGGCCACTCTCTTTCGACCTCGGATGTTGACCCTGCGGAACTGGTGTGGCATGCAGTGCCGCAACGAGTGCTCCTCGGCCCCTTCACTGCGAGTGGTGGTAAAACTCACAACCAATGTCTCCATGGTCGTGTCTGCCTTGTTGCAGGAGCCCAGATGAAGAGCCCTTCTCCAGCTTCGCAACCTCAACTCGACAAATAGTGTGTGGGTTACAGCCACATGCGCTTGGGAGCGGTTGGCATCCATCAATTCAGCGAGCGAGTTGCGGTTCAGGGTGGGAAAAGGGGTATGCTCCAAGCCCTGCTAAAGAAAGGAGACGGGGTACCCGGAAGGGTGTGGAAGTGGAGGCAGAAGCAGATGGGGGGGACAGAAGATACAGAAAGAAACTGAGAAAGAAAAGGGGGGGGAGAGAGGCAAACACCTACCGGGTCGTACAGGTTCTTGATCTGCTTCATCAAGCCCACCATGGTTGCGTTGCGGCTGTATCCAATGAACTTCTTCTTCGCAACACCCAGGCCGTGCTCGGCACTAATGCTACCGCTGCGCTTTGCGATCCACTCGTACACAAACGGTTCCAGCACCTCCTCGATGGTCTTGTCGTAGCGGTGGGCCGCCACATTCAGGTGCAGGTTCGAGTCGCCCATATGGCCGTATCCGACCACGCCAACCACCGGCGGGGTGGCATCGGTGGCCTCGCCCGGCTTGACAACCTCGCCGGCACCGCCGGCATACAGCCCAGCCTCGGCCATGCGCACACGCATGTCCTCAACCAGCGCGTACATCTCCGGCAGCGGGATCGACACGTCGTACTTGTACACGGCGCGCCAGTGGCCCAGCGCCTCGGCGATGCCCTCGCGCCACGCCCACAGGTCCCGGATCTGCCGCTCGTCCTGCGCAACCACGCCGTCAACCACAATCTCGCGCGCCATCACGTCCTCCAGGAACCGCTCCAGCTTGTCCTGGTCGTGCTCGCCGTTGGACCCGCTGGTCTCGATCAGACAGTAGAACGGCTGCTCGCCGTCCAGCGGCCGCGTGAACCCCTTTGCCGCCGCCACCAGCCGCTGGCTCTCCTCGTCCATCAGCTCGAACGCCGACAGGATCTCCGAGAGCTGCGCCTTGGCCTCGCGGAACGCCGCCTGCACCTGCTCGAACGAGCTCAGTGCCAGGAACGCCACGTTGACTGCCCGGGGACGCTGCGGGCACTGGATGGCGATCTTGGTGATGATGCCCAGCGTGCCCTCGGCGCCGATGAACAGCTGTTTCAGGTCGTAGCCGGTGTTGTTCTTGCGCAGCGTGCACAGCTCGTCAACCACCGTGCCGTCGGGGAGCACGGCCTCCAGGCCAAGCACGGTGCCGTGCAGACTGCCGTAGCGGAGCAGGCGGAGGCCGCCGGCATTAGTCGACACGTTGCCTCCGACATGGCAGGAGCCCTTGGCGCCGAGGTCGAGGGGGAAGGTATAGCCACGCTCAGCAAGGTACGTGTCGGCAGCTTCGAGGATAACGCCGGCATCGACAACCAGCACGCCGCTGATCTCGTCAAACGACTGCACGGTGTTCATGCGGGCCATGCTGATGACAATCTCGTCGAACACCGGCACCGAGCCACCGACAAGGCCGGTGTTACCGCCCTGCGGCACAACGGCCAGACGCTGGTCGTTGCAGTAGGAGAGAATCTTGCTGACCTCCTCGGTCGACCCGGGCCGGAGCACGAGCCGGCACTGGCCGCGGTACTTGCGCATCCAGTCCTCATTGTACTGCTGGATATCGGCCGTGGCGGTCTCCAGCGCAGCCGCGTCGGTCGGAGTAACGCCGTCAATCACCGCCGACTCACTCCCGACAATCGCCCGGAAGTGCTCCACATGCTCGGGGGTGATCTGCGCAAACGCCGGGTTCCGCTGGATATCGGGGTAGGTCTCGGCGGTGAGCTTGACGGCCGAGGCAGCCCCGCAGGCCCGCCGCGTCGACGAAAGCCACCGCCGCGCGTTCACCGGGTTGTGAAGACCGGCCACGGCGCTTTGGGCCGGGCCTCCGATACCGGCCGCCCCGATCCTCGGCGTCGGGAGGACTGTGGGGCGCGCAGCCTGGTGGCAGGCGCCGGACACTGTCCGGAGCAGCTGTCTCGAGCGGGGATTCATAGTGTGAGAAAAAAAGATGGCTGAGACGTGGAAGATTGTGTGGCTGAAGCTGAGGAAGCCGTAAGCAAAAGAAGCAAAAGGAAAGAAAAGAGACAGTTCCCGATCAGGCCCAGGAATGAAGAAGAAGTAAAAGGAAGAGTGAAAAAAATGAACAGGCCATCCCCCCGTCCTCGGCTTTCTTTTTGGTAAGGCGTCAAAATTGCGGAAAATTGTTGCGGTTCACTAATGAACTACCCATTGGCAGCTGGTGCCACCTGGTGCCAGCTGCAAGCATCTCCCGAACGACGCCGACATTCCACGTTGTCCAGATTATGGAAATAGACGGTGATATCGGGTTTCACTGACTTGGCGATGTGTGTGAATGGTTTGGGAGGTAACCGTAAGGCTATCTCTGCAGTGATGCATCAGGTTCTTCACGTTCATATCAACGTCTTCTATTCGTTCATTGTCATATCTCAATCTGACATGAGCACATGTCTCAGTGCAATTCCCCCTTGACGCACGATATTGCCTGTAGAGATTGCAATGGAACCTGAGTGTATGTATATTATGTGACATTAGAGTTGCCGGTACGTGAAGCGTTCAAGGCTCATCACCATTGAGCAGCCGTCTTGGCATGTCTGAATCCAACCGTACGCAACCCTAACCCTAATTCGTGTAAGCGCCATGAGCCATCACATGCATATGAACGAGCAGTCACCTTTCGATTGATCATCTTGACAATAATGAGTATCCGTCAGTGGTAAGAGTTTACCCTCTTCTTGAATGTGAACCACTTTCTAGTCATCTATCAGACCATGAAATATGCATAAGTGCGAGCTACCAAGATTGTGCTGCCCACTTCATGCCCCAGGCGAAACATCTCATGTTCAGCATTTAGTGGTTTGAGGCTCATATCAGAATGACAAGACCTATAACACAGTGGAAGGAAGAAGAGACAGAATCAAACATTGCGTGTTCCGTTTATATCTGTTTCGTGCCAGTGGGATATCTCAATGAGTGGCCCTTAGCTTCCCATGCTCTGACCCCCTCTCCCACGTCGATCTCTAATGTCAGAGAGTGTTTCTCATTTTTCTTGTTGGTTCGGGAGGCGATCGGATTGCGGCATCTGGCTAGGCACGAACGATTCCATAAGGTGGTGCATGACTTGGATCAGTCGTTATGTGAAGTTAGAATTCAGCCGGTTGTGGTGCTGAAGCACGGGTTGTTCAGAAAGCGAGGGTGAATGTCCTGTCCACGTATTCTTGCCGTCACAGAGCGGCTCATGGCTGTTCCAAAACAAACCCCGGTAGGCCGGAGTCCCTCTGGTTATGACAGAAGGATAGACAAAGGGAGGAAGAGTCGGAGTAGAACTGCGAGAACTACAAGCGACTGGACCCCATCTTGTTCTTAGACGAGATGGCACAGGTTTGAAATCTCCTTGAGACCCATGCCCTCGGAGATCCCTACAAGAGGGAGAAGAAGCATGAATCTCCAGATAGCTCTGCCCTCCATCTCATCTTCGTGATAGACCCCATTGGCGCCTAAAAAGGGTGGCCATACTTCCAGTAACAGGGTAAGATAGACGATATCACGCCCCAGTCACTTTCGGCGTATCAAGAGTCGAGGAGGCGCAATGGTGAGATACCAGAGACCCCAGAATTAAGCAGAGGGCTTGGCCAATGCATATAATCACCAAGAAGCAGTGGCTTCATCCCATTTATCCTCACCACTTTGTATCCCTGAAGGAGTTAAGATCGAATGTGCTGTGATAAGAACGGCCGTCGAGGGATGGTGATGTACTCGCCGTAGTGTTAGTGCGCATAATGCTACATGGAGAGGCCACTCACGATCTCACTAGCGATGAACAAAAGTGAGAAAAAAGCCCATCACAGCTAGGTATTCCCGGTCATTTCTTGCATTGACAGAAGACTCGAGTTCAGCGCTATGAATGGTCGACATCGGGAGCTGTGGTGTTTCAGAATGTCGCTCCAGGGGTCTTTTCATGGTGGGGAGTGTAAGAGGATGGTGGAAGATTTGGGGTTTAGCATAATCATCCAGCGAGGCAAAAGTCGATGGCGAGCAGGAGAGAGTGATCGCCATAAACTGGAGCCTGTCAAGATCTTTTGACCGCCACACGAGGAAGAAGAGATGTGAGGCAGCGGAAGAGCGGGAGAGATGGGGGACGAGGAGGGGAGGAGGAGAGTGAAAGGTGGCACATATGTAGTGTGAGTGAGAGAGCTGGGACATATATATATCGAGGATGAGACGCTGCTTTTTCCCTGGGGGGTTTTTGCTTAATAGCTTCACGATGTTCGATGATCTGTTCCTCTCTGTTTTTATTCTTGCCCATTTTTCGTGAGAACATCTTCTGATCTTCTTCTCGTTCTCATTTCCACATCATCGTGTGGTGAGTGTGGCCTGCATCGTGATGGTGATATCCTGACGCCGTGTCTCCCATTTCGGTCTATAAACAGCCATTTTCAACCTCGATAATCTCCTCCATCCAGACTCTGGCTGTCCGGAACTGCGCCGACTCAATCTCCCCTCTCGTCCGCTGGTCGCTCGCCGTAACACACATCGAGAGTCGTCTCTGATCCTCTTTCTCAGCCTGGATCTCACTCCGATTCGAGGCCTCGACCGACCGAAAATCCCAGAATAAACAAAAATCTCGATCCACGAACTAAAGCCGGAGGTTTTCTTCTTTGACACTTCCCAACACAATCGAGACTCTTGCCAGGGTTTTAATTGCGTGCGGAAATTTCCTCCCTTCTTCCCTTGATTCCAGGGCCCCCCAAAGCCGCTCCATTTTCAGCGCCTAAGAATCCACTGCCGACACAGCCGAGCAGTGCTCGCTTATCGCTAAAACTTCAACGACTGACGCAGCAGACACGGAAGGAAGTTCGCTAAAAGGCCCCTATACGCTCCTCCCTGAAGACCAAAACCTGCGTTTAGGCAGGAACGAACCACCCAGGCGGACAGCACCAAAAAAAAAACGGCCCCAAAAAAAGACACCATGGCAGCCAATCCCGTGCTAGCGGAAGGCGCTACGGAAATGGTCGTTCCTTCCCTGCCTAGCAACCATCTGCCCACTGAAGATTTCCCCGACTTTTGTTTACATAACGAATCTGATCCAACATCTTCAGATGCGTTTGCTGCAACTTCACTTATTTCTTCCTCTTCAAACACCACCGCATCTTCTACTTCTTATTCTCCGACCCCGGACCCGAATCCGAGTGCAATCCCGAATTCCTCCGGCTTCGTACCTTCACCCCATATTCATTCCCAGCATTCCCAACAGCAACAGCAACATTTCCAGCATCACCATCATCCTTCCAACTCTCGTCTATCAATAGTCAGCACAGCATCGTCCGACTACGCCTCGTCCGTGTTCACTGAGTCGTCGTTTGTTTCTACCGGATCGGCGACTACTACATCCTCAGGAGCTCACGTGGCCGACTTCGACTCGCTTGTTGCATCGCCAGCCGGATACTGCACACCGCAGACCCCGGAATCCCGGTCCCGCGCCAGCACCACCGGCACAGCTCCCCCGTCGGCTCCCCGGAACCGCCGAGACAAGCAGGAACTCCACGCGGCCCGAGTTCAGCGTTCGGCCAGCAAGAGCTCGGCGTTTGCCGGTCGAGACCCGTCGTCGTCCCCTGGCGGCAAGAAAAATCGTTTCCACCGTTCAGCTTCGTCCCCTGCCGACGCCCTAGCTGCTGTCGAGCCGCCGCATGAGCAAGGCTTAACCAGAATGGCGTTTGCCGAGCAGCAACGCTGGATTACGGTCCAGCAGAAGACCTTTACAAAATGGTATGTGTAGCTGTTTGAACTGAGGGGGAAAGACCCTGGAACTTGGCCACGTCAGCTAACATGATATGCAGGCTCAACACAAAGCTTGAAGCCCGTGATTTGGCGGTAAAGGACCTGGTGGCGGATTTGAGCGATGGTGTAAGTTTGCTCTTGGACAATTACAACAGCTATTTATCACCCGTAAGATGCTAACACTCTCCCCGTTTTTTTCTTCTTCTCTATAGGTTATTCTCATCCACCTCCTCGAATGCCTATCTAGCGAATCCCTGGGTCGATATGCGTCAAAGCCGAAGCTACGAGTGCAAAAGTTCGAAAATGCCAACCTTGCCCTGGACTTCATCAAGTCGAGGGGCATCCAGATGACCAATATTGGTGCGGAGGATGTCGTCGACGGAAACCGCAAAATCATCCTCGGTCTAATATGGACTCTGATTTCTCGCTTCACCATCAGCGACATCAACGAGGAGGGAATGACAGCAAAGGAGGGCCTGCTGCTGTGGTGTCAACGCAAGACAGCATGCTACGATGAGGTCGATGTCCGTGACTTTAGCGCCAGCTGGAATGACGGCCTGGCCTTCTGTGCATTGCTGGATATTCACAGGCCCGATCTCATTGATTACGACTCCCTGGATAAGTCCGATCGCCGCGGAAACATGCAGATGGCCTTTGATATTGCTCATAAGGAGATCGGTATCCCCAAGCTGCTCGATGTTGAAGATGTCTGTGACGTGGCCAAGCCCGACGAGCGCAGTTTGATGACCTACATCGCCTACTGGTTCCATGCCTTCTCACAGATGGAGAAGGTCGAGAATGCCGGCCGCCGTGTGGAGAAGTTCGTTCTCAACATGCAGGGCGCCTGGGAGATGCAGAGCGCCTTTGAGAGACGCATGGCCGAGCTTCTCCAGAACCTGAAGAACCAGCTGGTTCAGTGGCAGTTGGCCAAATTTGAGGGCACCTACACTGATGCCAAGGCGCAAGCCACCCAGTTTGCCGCCTACAAGCGAGGCAAGAAGCGGGAATGGGTCGCTGAGAAGAGCGAACTGGCCACGCTGCTTGGTAACATCAAGACGAAGCTGGGAACATACCGGCTACGACCGTATGAGCCTCCCGAGCATCTTCGGCTAGATGTTATGGAGCATGAGTGGGCCGAGCTTTCTCACGCAGAGATGAAGCGTGCGCAGTTGATTAATGAGACCATAAGAGAGTGAGTGTGATCATCCCCTACCCACAACCACCACCACCACCTTTGGACTGCATGAGAGTAGTGTCAACAACTAACAAGCCTCGTCGTCTAGCATCAAAAATGCTCTGCGCAAGTCATTTGCTGACAAGGCCAACGATTTTGCCATGGCCCTGAATACCATGCAGCTGGCCATCTCCGGACTGGAAGGCGATGTTGAAGACCAGTTGCACCACGTCCAGAAGCTCAACCAGAACCTGCCCCCGTTGGATGCCTATCTCGAGACGATCGCCGTGGTTGACGCCAAGTGTGAGGAAGCCAACATTGAGGAGAACGATTTCACCACGTACACGTACGACGAGCTCGCATATGAACTGAGCCTGGTGAAGGCATCGGTGCAGAAGAAGCTCTCGTTCCTGGACAACCAGATGGTGGCTCGTAACATGACGAACCTGACGCCAATCCAGCTGGAGGAGTTTGAGAGCGTGTTCCGGCACTTTGACCGCGACGACTCGAACTCGCTGATGGAGCTGGAGTTCAGCGCGGCGCTGGCGTCGCTGGGGCTGGTGTTCTCGGAGGACGAGATGCACGACTACTTCATGGAGACGTCGCACGGGCGCGACCACGTGACGTTTGAGCAGTTCATCCGCTTCATGGTCGACGTGACGGAGGACCAGAACACGGCCGAGCAGGTGTTCCAGTCGTTCCGCGAGGTGGCAGACGGCAAGCCGTACGTGACGGAGATGGACCTGCGCCACAGTCTGGTGCCGGACGAGGTGATCGACAAGCTGACGGACATAATCCCGCCGCACCGGGGGCCCGACATGGCGGCCGACCGCGGCATGCCGCAGTACGACTACGTCTCCTTTATGGAGCGGCTCATCTCCGATACTGATGGCTCGTCGTCGGGCGGCAGTAGCGGCCGGGGGAGTCCGCACCAGGCCGGTGGGCTCGGTGGCGTTCCGCCGGGGGTTCTGCAGGAACGGGTGAATCGCGGAGGGGCGAGTCCGACAAAGGATGCGAAGGCTAACGGCTGGCACTGAGGTTGAGACTCGGCTCCGAAAGCGGCACGACATCCTCCCGTCTCCGTCCCCTTCCCTTCCCCTCTCTCTCTCTCCTTCATGCCCGCCACCCTCTTCCCAGCTCTCTGCCTCTCTCCAAATCACCCCCCCTCCTCTTCGTGTAGCTTTCCTTCTCCCCCATAATCCCGGATCAAGCAGAGCATTTCACTCTCGCCATGCTATCTCTTTTTCCACTTCTTTTCTTCTTCTTGAGAACACCCCGCATTATTCGCGTTAAATAGTTGGTTTACCTCCTTCGTCTTTTTTTTTTTTTCGTACAGAGTATATGAGAATGATAACTACGCTCTCACTTTTGTCTTTCCTTTTGTATTTATTTTTTTTTTAAAACGCTGGGAATTTTTGCATACAGGGGATGGAATCAAACAAGCCACTTCTTGGACTATACATACTTCTATTTTCTTCTCGTCTCGGCCTCTAGATGATTCTGAAGCTGTAAACTGTCTTTCTTGAGCTGCTTCTATTTCTTCCTTTCTTCGTCGTTCCGCTTCTGTTCTTTTTAATGGGGTCCCGTCGCTACTCGCATCGTGTCTTTCGTGTCGGGACTCGGGTATTTTTTCTTCTATATTCTTCTTTTTATTGCACTTCACTGCCGGAGGTGCGGCCTCCAGCCCATGGCAGGTCTTGATACTGTATGTATATCCGGTATCCATTAGATTAGACTTGCAGAAAACAATCAAAGACTCGATTGTCACCAAAAGTCAAAGTGTTCGTATTGCCCGAGTCCAGACATGCACCTGTGAAATGAAGGGAGGAGTCTATCTTAGAAGATGAGAGCTTTCACGGGTCTTGCAAATGCAGAAACGTAGATAGAGACGTTACGTGATAAACCCACAAGATGTACCCCCATACGTAAGTCACAACTTCTAAACGCGGCGTCTCAATTGTCCAGATTCGCAAGCAAAGATTGTCACACGAAAAAGCCGATGTAAATCAAAAACAGAAATATATGAGTCTCTCGTAGATAGAGACAATTGCCCATGGCACACAGAAGATGGAGACACAAAACGGAACAGAGAATACAATCAACCATCCCGAGCAACACAGCTCTGATACAAGAGGGATCTGAAACAGAAAAAAAATAGACAGCGAGAAAAGAAGCATCCACCGCTCCCCATATCAGCAACAAACGCCAGACGATTAAGAAAAAGAACATATGGACGAAAAATAAACCGGGACAAAGGATTGTGTAGTGTACGTGGAGAATCTCAGCAAGAGAGAATGAAACTGTGATACGGGAACTATGTAAGGCCAACCAAGGCCACCCGACGAGCAAGGAAACTGGAGAAAAGAAAGATGAAAGTCAAATGAGAGACGGGGACGAAGACGACAAAAGATAATCACTTCGTCTCAAACGCATCCATATCCTTCAACGCCCCCGCAAGTCGCCGGTAGTCGCGCAGAAGCTCCAGCACTTCGGCAAGCCGCAGGTCGCCGGGATTCTGCATCTCCATGAAACGCTTGCTCGGCGGGGCAATCTTGCGGATCTCCTTGGGAGGAAGGCCGGTCGCAAGGTCGGGGAATGCCTGAGCGAAAGAGGAATGTTAGTTTGTGTGGGACGACGGGTGAAGCGATGGTATCCATGGTGGTACAGGTGGTACAGGTTGTACAAGGGAGAACGTGAAACCACACGGTAGCGAAAGGGATGATATATATATACTTACAGTTGTAAGATCTCCTCCATTCTCCTTTCCTGCCGTTGTTGCCGCAGCCTTCGCAGGCGTGGAAGCAGCAGCAGTAGCCGCAGCAGCAGCAGCAGCGGGCAGAGGGCCCGTCTCCTTATCTTTCGGCACCGGGCTCGGCGGCGCCCGCGAGAACCCCCGCATCATGCTGATCCCCGACAACCGCGTCATCGGATTCAGGTTCAGCGAGTTTCCAAAGTTGCGCATCGACTCCAGCATCGCCGCGTTACCGCCCGGCGTGAGCAGCGACGGCGTCGCCAGTCCCGGCCCGGCGGCAGGCGCCGCAGCACCCGCCGGAGGTGGCGGGGTGCCCGACGACGCCGTCTTCTCGTCGGCGGCCGCACGCCGCGTCGAGCTTGCCCCACTCCGTGAGCTGTCGGCGCTGTGGTCACGACTCGCCTTACGGCCGCCAATCAGGTGCATCACGCGGTCCTCCCGCGGCGGCGGGCGATGCAGTGTGTCGCCACCATCCTCGGGCCCCAGGATCGACGACGCTCCGCTCAACGAGCCGCCGTCCTCGTCGCCCAGCGGCGGCGTGCTGACAAGCTTGCGGGCGTCGTCCAGGGTCTTCGGCGAGACAATGGCGCGGCTGGCCGGGTGGTCGCTGCTGGGGTCGTGGCGCTCGCGGATCTTGCCCATGACGAACTTGAGACTGTCTTCAAACCCGGCCGAGATGGTCTTGAGGCCCTGGTCGGCCGTCGTGCGCAGTGAGTCGCTGGCTGCGCCGATGGCGATCGCGGGCGTGTTCACAAGATCGCTGAGCGTCCGGTTGCGGCCCTTGTGGCCCACGACGCGCAGGCTAGACGACGCCGAAGCCGTCTGCTTTGCGGGGACAGCGCTGGCACTTGCGGTTTCGACTCCCGCCTCACTGGGGAGACCCAGAGACGGGGCGTACGCGGGCGGGAAGGTTTCGGTGCGGGGAGTTCCGGCGGTTTGCTTCGCGGGACCCGACGGAAGCTCATCAGCCCGGAGGGTGGACAGGTCAACTGTTTCAAGAAATCCGACAGAGGCCTCGAGGTTGGTCAGGCAGTAGGCAGCCTCTCCCGACAGCTTCTGTTCCCATCGGAAGTTCTGGATGAAATGCAGGTCACTAACGACGTTGAGGTTCTCAGGAGGCATGGTGATGAGGGTGTAGATGAGCATGGGCATGATCTCATCGGCCGAGGAAGACGGGTGGAAGTGGGCGAGCGTGTCAACGATGCTCTTATGCGCAGCCTTGAGGTGAGTGAGCTTGCCCTGGGGGTAGTGTTTCTCGTTCATCATGGCCAGATCCTTGCGGGCTTGCTCCAGCCATTCCTTGATTTCTCCGGCCCGGATGGCGGAAGCTTCGGCGGTGTTCTCCGGCAGTTCGCCCAGAGACACGCCCAAATCCGCAGGATTGATGCCGACCAGGGCCAGGGCCGCGGTCTTCGACCGCAGCTTCGCATCCTGGGCCTCGTCCTGGGTGCTGCTGTGGCGGTAGATTTTGTGGTAGATTCCCTCGCATAGGCGTCTCTCGACAGCCTCTTCGAGCCGCAACCGCTTCTGCTCTAGCGCTTTCCGGGCGCGTTTCTTAGAAGCCAGCTCTTCCGCAGTCATCAACTGCTGTTCGGGTTCGGCCTTCGGCACGGTGTTGGGGCGATCTTTGCTGCCAATCGAGCCGGTCTTGGCGCGCAGTCTCCGAGCTGCGGAAGAAACCGAACTGACGCTAGATGGGGTTGTCGATGGGGGTCGGTTTTGGAATAGGGAGAGGGTGTTGATGTGGGTTTTGACGTGGGATGAGGCAAGCGCGTAAAAGTCCTGAAACAGTCGGCTCAGGTTCTCGACGGTCGGAGGGGTCGGGTGGACTTTCGCCGTGAGGGACTCGATGAAGCTGGATGGGAGAAAACAAGTCAGAGAAATATTCATACGACGGCGGAGAGCTCGGGTTCGGACGACCCGAGCTTGGAAGCATTGTTGCCGTACCTATCTGTCAAGCTCACCAGCTCAATCGGAAGCTCATCCATATCCACCGATGCTCGGGGAAGTTCCGGAGCAGTATCGTTATCCCGGTCGTCATCATCGCCGCCAGTTTCAAAAGTGGTACGAGATGATAGTAAGTTTTCCGACACCGGGATTCGATCCAGGCCGGCCGATACCGACCGGTGTGAGTCTCCGGCCATTCTTTGTGGGAGTGTTTGGGCCCGGCGAATCGAGAGGGGAAGAGTCGGAGAGGAGCTGCTGATAGTTTCGGACATCTTCCGAGTCAGACCACGCGGAGCCGGAAGCACCGGGGCAGGCGAGGCTGTTGGCGGAGGGTTTGTTGAGGCCGGAGCAGTCGAGGTTGGTGGGACTGGAGGTGGATTTGGAGAGGAGGAAGGAGGAAAGGCTGGACTATGGAGAGAAGCAAAGAAGCTTTCTACTGTGGTTATTCTCATGGTGAGTTCTGTTAGCGGACTAGGTAGACGGGTTTAAGTTTCTGACTAAATGAGAGAGGACTTGAAGAATGACGTCTAAGAGCCACAGTAACTGAATGGGGCAAATCTTGAAATTCCGTAACAGAAAAGAGCTAGATATAAACGATGGGTATAGGTAACATAGCAGATACAAGGGTATATAAGCATCAACAGTGAAAGGAAGGTAAATGCAGAAAAAGAGAAAGACACACAATAGTTGATCAAAAGGAGTCTCTCTTTTCAAAGAGACAGAGGGAGGAAGATGGCAGTTATAGAGGTAGTATGGACGGATATACATAGAATAGAGATAACAACACGATCCTACCAGGAGAAACTTATCTGATAAAGGTGGCTATAACAGGAGAATGTTGCAACCGGACAAGTGCTGGCCGATAGCAAAAGAGGATGAACACCAAGCACCGGTCAATCAAGGCATGGTGAGAAGAGCAAGGACAGCCGGGGAATGGTGAGACTTGCTGAGACTGCAACTGTACAGTAGCATTGAGATAAGGGGGGCATGCATGTTCTTTTTCTCTGGGGATCAACTTGCTCCTCTTTTGAGGGGGCTCACAACTTACCTGAAAGATGGTGTTCGGGACGAGCGGCATGAAGTTTGGGGGACAAGGTCGAGACCGAAGATCAGCGCATGTGGGCGGCAAGCGACGACGATGCTGTATATGTATGGACATACAAACAGGGGAGGGTGAGGCTCTGTGAGTGTTTGCAGAGGATGAGAGTAGCTAGCCACTGTCAGTCCGTAGGTGAGTACTTGTGGTCCGAAAGAACGCCTCCCCGAGGGACGAGATGCAGTCGCTAAACCACGGCTGCCCACCAAAATAGACAGGCCCAGTCCGGTCTTTTTCGTGTCTGTTTGGCTGATTTTGGTGCGTCCTCCCCGGCTGTCAAGAGTATGTTCGAGGATGAACCAGGGTTGTCGATCTGATGTAGGTGTTTTGGAAGCCGTCCTTTTTCAGTGGGGAGGAACAGGATGAGGGGGGCAGGATAGGATGGACTCGGTCGGAGTTGAGAGAGCGTGTGGCAACCCAACCATAACACGCATACAGGGCCTTCTTTTGTCGAGATTATGCCTTGGTTGAGCCGGTGTGTCAGATGTCGCGTGAGCCTGTTCAATTGACGTTTTGTAGTGGTTGGCTTCGCCTTGTTGGGGGTTTGGTCCGGCTGCTTCGCTCGTTTGTTCGTCCGGCCGTCTCGTGAACTACTCGTCAGAGGATTGCGCGTCCGGCACACCGATTTCCCACCGTGTATCCCAAGTCGCGTGGCTGTATGATAGTGTATTTATAAAAGGGGCAGAGAAGCGCGATGAAAGCTCCAGGCAACCAACTACAGTTGGCAGTGTGTGTGTATAGGCGTTATGCAGCGACCAATGGAAGTCTGTCTAACGGCAACGAAGAGGAAGAACTGGAGATCGGGAAGACAAAGCTCTGTCGATGTTATGGAGAGCAGAAACGCAGTGTATCTTGCAAATATGGGGGCCCGCACTTTCTAACGTCGTATTGCAGGTTTATCATGCATGGACTGAATGGTCTAGAAAGGAAGGAAAACCGGCGAATCTGGTGATGGTCCAGTCCAAGCTTTTTTTTTTTTTTTTTTTTTTTTGCACGTCAAATTTCGGATACGGTTAGAACTCATTTGCAGTGATAGGTCAGTTACACACTGTACTGTACTGTACTGTACTGTGTATTTTTATTTTTAAAGTGGTTACACTGCACTGTAATAATATTCCTACAGTGTAATAGATTCGAGATAAACACAGTGCAGTTTCTAGAGTGTATTCTTCTAGAGTGTATTCGCTTATTCACCTCATTTCTCATACAACAGACACTATATAATATTGAATAGAATTTCCCCCTAAACTTTTATATGCTACATCACACAGTATAGCCTTCCAAGATATACATCACTCGAGATAGCTTTCAATTTATCTATACTCCTCGATATATTACACATTAGATAGCAAACGCATATTTAGCGACTATCTGAAACCCATCGTATGCCGGTTTTCTAAGGCACAGAGCGAGGCGCTGTGCGGCTACACTGGAATATCAAATTCTCTTATTCTAAGATATGGGATCGTTCAGGTGCGTCAGAACTTGCCCATGATGGTAACCCTATTAACAACCCTAATAAGAGGCAGACGCACGAATCCGACAATCACGCACTTCCGACGAGTGTGCCGTGAACAGACGCGCGGATATATTTTGGTATTTAAGGCTGGCTTGCCATAAACGGAGCCAAGTTCAAGTAGACAGAAGCTCGACAGGGTGGCTCGACCTAGTGAGGAGCGGCATGCCAGCTGTGTTCCATGTTGATTGATGCCTTGATGCTTGTGGATGCTCAGCTCCCAGCTTCAAGCTGCAAGTCCGGAATACACTCCAGAAGGGAAGTGGTAGTTGACGTTGGCCTGATATCTAAAGCTTGATCGACTTAGAGGGTAAGCGAAGCTGCGAACTGCCGGAAGAAAAGAAAAGGGCGCGGATAGGGTTACTGCCCGGGCCATGAAGTTCGCATTCCACAGCTCGTCCGGCTTAGACCCAATGGCACGGCAACTGTTAGGTCAGTATGTCACTGCTTTTGTTCCGCCGCGGGTAGCACAGAATGCTCTTTTCTTCGAGTTGGGCAAACGCCAATCCTTCGGGGGCTTGTGAAGGTTCCCGAGATCCGGGCTCCCGGAAGCTAGCTCCTAGAGGGGTTGTGCCCGGTTCATACACGAAATTACCCTCCGTGGTATCTGCAGTTCGGTCATGGTGTCGTCGTGCGTTTCTGGCAGTTCGGTGTGTCAAAACACAGGTTGCCCTGTAAAGATTGGTTGAGTTCTACCTTATAAGTCAGAAGAAGACGTGCTCACGAAACTCTCTGCTAGTGATATTGATTGGTGTTGTGCCATCTTGGTCAGGGAGCGGCGGTTTTATATTCATCATTCCCGGTAGGAGGATTTCTGCGCATTTCAATCTGTCTCTGGATCGCGAAATATCGTTCCCTGGTCAGGACGTCTCCCTGTGTTCCCTCCCTGTTGAAGGATGGTATTCCTCCGACTGGAAAGAGACAGCCCCGTTCTGTGCTGGTTTCCTAGTCTCAAACCATCGGCCGTGTGTAAAGAAATACAACGCACGTGAAAACCCCGGGGAGTCCCAGAGTCTGCGGGCCTTGTGGCGGCCGACAAGTTGTCTCTGTGTTCCCGGGACACTAAACGGGACACGCGGCAGCCAGGTCTGGTACTCAGCACACAACCACCACCGCATGGCCGCATGCGACTGGCCCCTCCAGAGATCTCGTGCATCACAAACGGAGGGGTCGTTTGGCTTAGTAGTGTGCTTGTAGAACACTGTGTCACGTTGCGGACGGTGTCAAGGGTCGAGGGTTTGGACGAAAAGCACCTAAAGCCTGCGTGGGTGTTCTCGAAGGGTTACAAGCAACCCTAACCCTAACACAGTTGACCATCAACGTCCCAAACCCCACGCGAGAACGACAGAAAGGGGGAATTGCTGAAGACGGATGCGCATATTTCCCTTCACAGCGAGCACAGACAGCTGAACAGGCTGTATGTGTGTGCAGTATGTACGTTTTGGGGGCCACTGCGACGTGCGGGACATAAACTAAGTGCGTACATCGGGCTAACAGATTGTGAAACATGCAGGCCGATTGAAAGCAGTATGGTGCCGAGTTGGTTCTGCACGAAGTGGGAGAGGGTTTGGCTGGAGGGTTTAGTGGGCGGGCTGTAATGGCGGCTGAGTTTAGTGAAGGGGCGGTTTCGCCTTGACGGCCAGCCTGGGAATGCACTGGACAGTACAGGTCGATGAGAATAAGCGTGAAGATAAAGCTGAAGCCAAAGACAGACAGAGAGGTTGAAAGGGGTGGCCACCATCTGTGTCGAGGGAACGGAAGCCGGAGAGAGCAACGGGGTTTTCCGGCCAGTTTGACGGATCACAAGAGGCAGAACAGACACAACCAGCCACGGACATCCTTCGTCTGTTTTAGGAGCACTGCGCCAGGTGTCTCGGGGGCTCAAGTCTTACAGGCTGGCTGTGGGACAGGCTTAGTTGCAAGCTGCGCAGTAAATACACGGAGTCGGCCACACCAGCCAGCAAAGGAGCGAGAACGTGCTGCAACCTCAGTCTCACGAGACAGCGGCGGTCACCACAAACAGAAAAAAAAGGGAAGACCTTTCAAACGCCACCGCCGGTCGTTCGTGATCAGCACCATCGTCCGACACTTGGAGAACGGGCCTTCGGGGTAGTAAAAGGAAGGCGTGTGCTCGACATTATTAGTCAGCAGAATACCTTGACTGTATAGAACGAAGTGGAAGAAATGTGAATCTTGAAGAAAAAAGAATGCGAGATTTTCGCGGCCATTCCTGCAGTCCACAATGGCCGTATACGAGAATTTGCTGGATGAGACCACTTAATTGTCGCTTTTTCTCGTGAAGGGAATACGAAATGCACGATACAGTGCCAACACCAGCCGGCTGCTGATTGGCTGGCGGGTGTTCCTGGGACTAAACCCAAACAAACAGACGACCCAGACTGCAAAAATACGGGCTGGAGACGCCGCTGTAATGCTCCGATCAACTGTTACAGCCCACCGAGAGGCATTAGACTTTTTGCCATGCACCCAGCCCGGTAAGGTCTGTACTGTACAGTACAGTATTGTATAGTGTAGTGCCCCCGTCGTTATTTTTAGGCCTCTGCTGCGCCAACACGAGGATACCACTGCGTGGTTGTGGCGAAACGCCGCCAAAGTCTCGTTAAAGCACGAAATGCACCACCCGTGGCTGAACGTCTGTTAGCGCGGAACTTGTACCTTGAACTAAGGCACTGCATGCAATGCACCTGAGATCCACTAAAAACCACCAACTGGCGGTTGTGTTGTTGTTTATGGGCGACTGAGCATTGGAAACTGCACGCTGTGTCGTTTTTCCTGCATGCCAGACCGGTTGCCAGTCCCGGGCCCAAAAGTCTGTGCCCGCGAGAATGTACCCGGCCACTGTACGCGCTGCTAAAGGTACTTTGGCCTGCTCCCCACAATTTGGACCCGTGCAGTCCAGCATCCAAACTCAGGGGGAAGGTGCACAGGATGCATAAACAAGGTCATTTTGCAGGCTGAGCCCGTGTTCCTTCCTGCTTTATTCCTCGATCCCTTCCCCGGCTGAGGCTTCCGAGTATCTGCAGTACGGCGTGCCTATACCAAAGTGACCTTGGCCCAAAACCTCAGGTCACACACCCCTCTGTGATTTTTTTCTTCTTCCTTCTCCTTTGGTGTCGATCTCTTCTCCCGCTTAGACTTTTTCTTCCTCTCGTTTTTTCCCTCCTCTTCCTGTCCTTTTTTTTTTTTTTTTCTCCTTCTCACCCACACATCTTATGTTGTGATCCTCCCCTTGCTTGGACGTTTCTTCTTTTCTTCTGCAACGAACTTTGCTGTTCCTTGCGTGCTTCTTTTCTTCATACGGCCTTGTTGCCTACCGACCCTCGCTTTTTATCTTGCCTGATTTTCCTGCTCATTGATTTTATTTTTTTCATTTTTTCTCGACCTCCTAATATCTTCTTTTGCCAACGTCTCTCGCTCGTCGATCTTCAGTCCATCTAACTCGCCGTTGTCTCGATCTTTGAGTCTCGAATCTCCTTCGCTTGCCTTCTTCACTCGCTTTATATCAACTGCTCGTTTGACCGGTCCCTTCCCAGCGAGTCACACCAGCCACTAAAAACGTCTTCCTCCCATCACCAGTTGCTCTCCTCCAACAACCTGCCATTTCCCAATCCTCCGACTCGCGAGTTGACGATCAGCGTGTGATCCAAAGAGCCACCTTCCAACATTGTCCAACGCCTCACATTGACTTGTTGGGCTGTGGCTTGTGCTTGGGACTCACCTGTCTTGAAACTCGTTTGCTCTTCCAAACTGCAGCAAAACAGACGTCGTGCTTGGTCTCCCCAAACGCCACTGCGACGATTCGTGGTCATTTCTGTCCGACCTTGATCTCCTCCTCTTCTGCTGTTTCTCCCATCTTTCTCTCTCTTTCCTTGCGGCACACTCTACTGGATCTTCTCTTCTCTCATCTTCTATTTGGATATATCACCACATTTCTATATACTCACTTGTTTCCTAGCATTCCTTCTAACGTCAAGGGAGAAGGGCCAGCATAAACAAACACCCACTCGGTTATCTTCTTCACATTTCCTTCACAATGAGACCCGTTGCTTCGTTGTCGACAGTGGCTGCGTGCCTGTCGGTCTTTTCGTCTTTTGCCTTGGCCTCTCCGTACGGCGTTGATCGGGATATTGCCCCTCGACAAGACACCGATTCCACCGTCACCACTGGCCCCAAGTTTGGCCAGCCGGTGACCACCACCGGCTCTCCTTCATTTGGAAGTGCCACCACCGGATCGGCCTCTTCGGGCGGTCCGAAAACCTACGACAGCAACACTGCCGTTGACCCCGACAGCGCTAGTGGCACCAACACCGGCTCCAAGCCGACCGCGACAAATACCAAATCCATCGACCCCCAGAATCCTCCCGGATCGGTTGTCATGATCACTCCTGCCCCGATTCTCGGAAAGCCGTTGTATAAGGCCGGAACATACATCACCTGGCAATGGAACTACACCAACGTCATTGCTGAGCCCACCGCCGTGGACCTGATTCTGAGCTGCAAGGATGTGCAACAAACGTGGACGTTGACCTCGAACATGACCTACGCCACCCCCGGCGCCTTCGTGTGGGATTCTAGCGTCGAGGCCCAGGATGTCGAGAAGCGTCTGTTGAACGCCGACTACACCCTGTACATCAAGGACTCGGATTCCGCCATCACCGCCGCCGCCGAGGCCGGATACCTGGGAGTCCTCCAGGGATTCACCATGGCCATCTACACCCCGCAGCCCTACACTCCCCTCGCCGACTGGGAATGTGCTACTTGCGGCAATGCCGGTGTTTCCGACAACGAGCGGAGAGCCATCTTCTTCGCCCTCGGCATGAGCACCCTTACCGTGCTAAGCTTCACCTGGTTTGTCACCGGTCTCACGCTGTAACGAAGAAAATGTCTCCCCTTATTACGGTCGCTGGTTTTTTTTGTCTGCTTTTTCTTTCGAACACTCTCTCCTCCGACGCCATATATACAACATCATCTTCGAAGATCCGGACCAAGATAACCGGCAGTTTTTTTTGTCTTTCTGCGTGCCATCTATTTTCTGCATTCTGTTCTCCCGCATCATCAGCCATGCTTCGATTTCTCGAAATGTTTCTATATATAATATCTGGTTATTCTGCCGCCGCCTTTAGTTGTTCTTAGCTTCTGGTTCTTGTTCTCTCCTTCTCTCTATACGAAAATGACCGTTCTCCGGCTATGCTCTTTCTCTTAAACCCCCCTGGTCCCCATGGTTTGCAACTTGTTTTTGGAGCTCTACTGGTTTTTCTCTTCTTTTCTTCTCTGGTTTCTGGCGATTGGGCATTTGATTTTTACAAGGGGTCTTGCTTTTTTTCTCTCTTTTTTTGGGGTGTACTTTTTCTTGATTAGTTGTGTTAAAACAAAAGAAGATTTATATTTCAAGACTGTGCCAACGTCTGTCTCCTGGACTACCGGTTACGTATTTCTACACTTTTTGGACAGATATCGACTGTCCTGTAGCGGATCAGCCGAAATTTGGGTGGCATATGCTGGTGATGAGATGACTTGCTGTATACATAACATGAACATCCAAATGGAGAGAAATTTGCTAACTGCCTGACTTTTCAAACGCCTGGTCATGAAACGATTGATATCATACAAACGCCGTAGAGAGTTCCAAAACACGCTTTTGAAGGACACCATCCTTCGAGGGAAAAACGAAAAAAACACACGTAACGCCGTATTCCAAACCCTCCGGGGGTATTTGCTTTTCGCCGTCGTCTCCTCATGGAGACAGCGTTCCAGCCCAAACGAAACGAGAGGCTCAAGCAAAAAACAACACAATACAAACAGAGGTCTACGCCATCCGCAAGTTAAACCCAGCCCCGCGCTCCTCAGCCTCGCGGCCCTGGAAGATCCCACCGAAATCGTCCTCGCTCAGCTCCAGCTGCTGGCCACGCACCGGCGCGTGCGGCTCCACGTGGCGGCGGCGGCGGGGTTCCAGGCCGGCGCGCGACGGGAAGGTGGGGAACAGGGCCTCCTTCTTCGGCCGCGGCTCCTGGGCGAAGAACTCGTGGGCGAGCATTTCGGCGGCGGTGGGGCGGCGCGCGGGGTCGAGCGAGAGCAGCGAGGCGAGCAGGGCGCAGCCGGCGGCGGTGAGGAGGGGGAACTTTGCGCGGATGGAGGCTGGTGTGGATGGCGTGGCCGAGGTTGAGGCCGACAACGACGACGAGGACGACGAGGACGGCGGGGGGTCGGGCACGCGCATTTTCTTCGCGTACGGCAGCCGGCGGTACCCGGGCCACACCTTGTCGTTGGGCGGGCCGCACAGCTCGAAGATGCGGGCGACCTGGTCGACCTCGTTCTTGCCGGGCAGCACGGGCTCGCGCAGCAGGATCTCGGCGAAGATACAGCCGACGCTCCACATGTCGAGCGGGGCGGCGTAGGTGGCGCTGCCGAGCAGCACCTCGGGGGCGCGGTACCACAGCGTGACGACCAGCTGGGTGAGCTTGGGCGGCGGCGGGTCGCCGACGTAGCGCGCCATGCCGAAGTCGGCGATCTTCAGCTGGCCGCGGTTGTTGAGCAGCAGGTTCGACGTCTTGAGGTCGCGGTGCAGGATCCAGTTCGCGTGCAGGTAGGCCACGCCCGCGGCCAGCTGGTGCAGCAGCGTTTTGACCTCCGACGCGAGGAACGGCTCCGGCATGTCTTCGAGGATGTTGCGCAGGTCGTGTTCGACGAATTCGAGGACGAGGAAGATGCTGCACGCGGGAGAGATTCTTGGGTTAGTTGAGAGCGAAAAGCACAGAGCAGTGCTGGACTGCAGAAGAAACAACGGAAATGAACGGACTGACGCACTTTTCGGAAATGCTCTTGCCGCTGCCGCCGCTGCCGCCCACCACGACCTCCACCATCTCCACCACGTTGCGGTGGCGGCAGTTCCGCAGGATCTGGATCTCGCGCAAGCCCGTGACCGGCACGCCGCTGGTGTCGTGCGGGTCCAGCTTGAGCCGCTTCAGCGCCACCACGCGGCCGGTGGCTGCGTCTTTCGCGCGCGCCACCCACCCGTACGTGCCCTCCTCGATGTCGTTCAGCTTGTCGTAGCCGTCTGCGCCGCGCGCCGCTGCCCACGTGCCCCCGTCGAAGCGCAGGAGCCGGTGTGGTGTGCCGTCGGCGGCGGCCGCGCTGGCTGTGTCGGGGGTCGTGCGTCGGCGCTTCGTAGGCGGGGCTTGGGCATCGGCGGGCTGCCCCGGCTGCTCCTGGTGTTGGGCTGCTGTTGGCGGCGGTGGTCGTGCGGCAGCCTTCTTTCGCCGGCGCGCTTCACGCTCTTCTTTCCGCCGGGCCGCCACAGCCGCGTCTTCCTCGCTGGTGGCCCATCTGCTCCTCGCAATTCCAGACATGGCGTGTATGCAAAAAAGAAGGGCCAAATTGGCGGATAGTTGGCGTGATAAGAGACTGAGGTGAAATGAAAACACCAAAGGCCAAGCTCAGGCCGTTGGAAAACGCTGGTCGGGTAAACCTCGTCTAAGCAAGCAGGTTTCTTATCAACGTGACAAGATAAGGAATTAGGGTTGCAGAGCTCATATGTATCTGCACAGGGGACTGTCACATCGGTCTTTTCTACTCAAACGGGCTTCGTCTCTCTCTTCGCTCGCTCTATCTTGTTGTCCTTCGTTTTTTTCTGCATGTAAACCAATCTACCATCATTTATCATCCAGTCCTTCGTATCTTCAAGCCGGGCGTGTGTTTGATTCCTGGAAAATTAGGGTTCCAGGCTTTCACTGTCGCCCACCGGCATTAAAACGATGAAGCGGGCGTAAATCCTCTTGACTTTTCTTTCTCTCTTTCTTTTTCTGTCTTTTGCGTCTGGGTGCTTTTTGATAGATATACGACTTGTTTTTTCTGCAGTGTTCTCAAGAATGCGGTCCCACATCAGCCAGTCGCTGATGCGGCTGAGGGCGACTCACGCGACACCGCTCTGTATATCTCGGACACACTCGTTTGTCCCGCGACCGGCCAGATACACGGCGCTGCGCCGGAGCTTTTCGTCGTCGATATCGCGGCCGTCGAACTCTGCCGATGACGGCCAGAGAAAGTGGTCGACGCCGCTGGCCAAGCAGCTTGCGGATGCCATCTCTGTGAGTACTGCGCATTCGCTACTTTCGTTTGTGTGCGCTCCGGTGTAGCCAGTACTGATAACCGGGCTATACAAACACACACCATAGGTCACTGGCCCGATTCCGGTTGCCAGCTACATGCGCATGTGTCTGACGGCCGATGTGGGCGGCTACTACACCGGCGCGCTCGAGAAGGACCGCGACCAGTTTGGAGCGCGCGGCGACTTCATCACGTCGCCGGAGATCTCGCAGGTGTTCGGCGAGCTCATCGGCATCTGGTTTGTCGCCGAGTGGATGAGCCAGGGCAAGCCGAGCCGCGGCGTTGAGTTGATGGAGGTTGGCCCCGGCCGCGGGACGCTTATGGATGATATTCTCCGAGTATGTTGGGCCACCGTGTATCTCTGTCTCTTGTGGTTTGTGGCTTGCTAACACGTTGACTGCCGGCAGACGATTCGGAACTTTCCGGCGATGGCGCAGGCCATCGACACCGTGTACATGGTTGAGGCTAGCAAGGAGCTGCGTATGGCGCAGAAGAACCTCTTATGTGGTCCCGATGCGCCCATTGGCGAATCGGCCGTGGGATACCATAGCGTGTGCAAGTACTCGAGTGTCCCGATTGTGTGGGCCGAGACTATCCAGTCAGTGCCGAAGAGTGGGTACAATCCGTCTAAGCGGGAGTATTAGTCCGTGGGACAAGAGTCTAACAGTTCCCTCCCCGTTCAGACCTTTCGGCAATGCCGTTGATAGTGGCCCATGAGTTCTTTGATGCCCTGCCGATCCACGTGTTCCAAGCCGTCGAGGTGCAGCCGAAGCCAGCAGCGCCAACCCCCGATGCCGACACCAAAGTCTCCGACGAATCTGCCGGCCCCACATCCACCGCCGCGCCCGCGAAACCCACCATCAAGTGGCGAGAGATGGTCGTGACGCCGACCGCTCCCGACGCCACACACGCCAGCCTCGGCACCCCGCGCTCGCAGCAACACGGCCCGGTGCCGGACTTCCAGCTCTCGGTGTCCCCCGAAACCACGCGCCACTCGCACTACCTCCCCGAGCTCTCCGCGCGCTTCAGCGCCATCCAGAAGACCCCCGGCGCCGTCGTCGAGATCTGCCCCGACGCGTCGCTGTACGCGGCCGACTTTGCGCAGCGCATCGGCGGCTCGTCCAAGCACGCGCGGCCCAACCCGACCGGCGCGGCGCTGATCCTCGACTACGGCCCGGCCGACACCGTGCCCATCAACTCGCTGCGCGGCATCCGCCACCACCGCCACGTGTCGCCGTTTGCCGAGCCCGGCCTGGTCGATCTCAGCGCCGACGTCGATTTCCTCGCGATTGCCGATGCCGCCACGGCGGCCAGCCCGCGCGTCGAGGTGCACGGCCCCGTCGACCAGGCGTACTTCCTGGAGACCATGGGCATCTCGCAGCGCGCGCAGCAGCTTATTGCGCAGTCCGGCGCGGATGCGGACAAGGCGCGCGATATCGAGCGCGCCTGGAAGCGGCTCGTCGATCGTGGGCCGGGCGGGATGGGGAAGGTGTATAAGGCGCTTGCGATCCTTCCCGAGAACGACGGGGCTCGTCGGCCGGTGGGCTTCGGAGGCGACCTTGCGTGAGAGAGAGAGGGAGAGAGACACAGAGAGAGAGACTTGGATACTGTCGCTGCTTCATTCCCCCTTTTCATTTTTTTTTATTTCATATCCCCGTGTATTCTCTTTAGGCTAGTTTACAAGCACATCGTGGGCTGAGGTTCGGTGTTGGGCGTTCTGCATCTACACTTCCCAATCGCCGTTTCTTTTTTGGTTTCACTTTGTTTCCATGTACCGGTATCATTACCTCCATCTATACTCAATTCATCAACCTGATAAACTCAAGTAATTGTGACATTATTACAAGGAAAGACTACTTCGGCCGGTGTCCGTTCCAACTCTCTTCTATGCATGCAAAAAAAAGGAACGAAGAAAAAGCGTAGCAGTAATCAGAGAGTGGGAAAACATAAAAAGAAAGAACAGCAGAGAACAGAAACCAAGAACGTGAGAAAAACAACCCAACCAACCAACTACTTATACATTATTTTTTGATCTCTTCATCCGCGTGCGAACTGCATTCATCAGCTCCGAAAGGAATCTTCAAGGGGAAGAAACAAAAAAAAAGATGGAAATATATAGAAACTGGAAAACGAGACACTGCACACGATATCCATAAACGGGGGGAAAAAGGGAAATGCCGGATCCAAGAACGAGAGAGAAACAAAAAAACGTTTATCACTGGTCTGGGGCGCTTATTTACTCTTGACCAGTTTCGAATCCTCCTCATCATCATCCGAGAAGCCTCCGTCGTCGCCCACAGCAAATATAGTCTCGCCGTCGAGCGACTCGCGCGGCAGAGGAGCCGGCGCCGGCGCAGCGCGCGACGAGCTGCCGCCAGCCGGAGCCGCAGACGACGACGACGTAGCGCCGACAGTAGCACCAGCACCGGGGCGGGCCTGTGGCATAGCGGCCGGCTTGGTGCGGCCCTCCTCCTCGTCTTCCGAGTCGGAGTCGCCCGGCACGCCGATATCGCCGAGATCGAAGTTGCCGTCGTCGTCCTGGGCAATCTCGTCGCTCATGGCGAAGCGGCGGTTGTGCGCGGTCGGCCGCCACACATAGGCAATGAAGGCCACGTCGGCGAAGTACACCAGGTTGAGCCAGCCGTCGAGCACAAACCACCGCGTCTTCCAGTGGAACGGCACGTAGTCCGGGTCGTTGACCGACGCGAACGACATGCTGGTGATGAAGAAGAAGCCAAACGTCACCACAATGCTCAGCAGGATGCACCACCACAGCTTGCGGTACATGGCCTCTTTGGCGTGCTGCTTGCGCTCGCGCAGGTCCTTCAGCGTCGCGTTCAACGAGTTGAGCGTCCAGCAGTAGAACGTGGTCAGCGTGCCGGCCAGCGGGAACACAATGAAGAGCAGGAACGGGCCGGCCGAGTCCGGCGTGATCACCAGGCTGGTCACCGCGTACACCAGGCCGAAGATGAAGTGGGCCACGGCGAGCCAGCGCGCGTAGATCATGGCCTTGCCCAGCGTCGGCTTGACCACGCCGTAGCCCATGCACACAATCAGCAGGAGGAAGAACGAGAACGAGTTGCGGGCGGCGTTGAGAATGCCGACGATGACCAGGAACACTTTGGCGCCAATATTGGAGCCGTTGCGGTTGAGGTAATCTGGGGAGAAAGCGTGGTAGTTAGCATATGAGGGCTGTCTGGTTAAATGGAACGCGCGGGGATTGCCTTACCATAGAAGGCCCAAGTGAGAAGCATCTCAACGACGAGGAAAGCTAGAATGGCGGTTATGTAGTTCTGGACAGCCACTAGAGGAGAGAAGAAGGAGAGACGAGATTAGCTGGCGACGGCCCCATAATCAAGAAGACGGTGGCTTGCCATAAGCGGACTTACAGATATCATGGCGATGCATGTAGTACAGGAAGCCCCAGTATCTGCACACGGAAGGTCAACACGGTCAGTAATGGCAGCCTTTCACAAAGAAAGAAGCGACACAGAAGGACACATACACGGCCACCAGCGCATAGAGAATCGTGATGCCGCCATAGAACGGCAGCTTGGGCACCTGGGTGGCGGGGAGCTCGCCGTAGGCGTTCCGGAAGACGGCCACGGCGTCATAGTCGGTATCGGTAAACGGCTCGGTGAAGATGCAGTAGTAGCCAGTCTTCTTGATGGGGTATTGGTTGACGTGCGGGCTGTTCAGGTGCACGGCCTTGGTGAAGATGTAGCTGCGCGAGGCTTCAGAGGCGTTTGCGGCCAGCACAAACTCGCCGCGGTCGGATTGTTTGCAGAGGCCCTTTTCAATTTCGACGGAGCCGCAGAGGGCCAGGAAGGTCTGTAAGAGGGAGGGGAGGGTTGTATCAGTATGCATACATCTCGTACCAGCATAGAGAGAGACCTAGGACCGACTTACCTCGCCGGGCTCGTTCGGGTTCGGCACGCCGATAAGGTCCAGGTCCTTCCACTCGAAAATCACCAGGCTGACGACGGGATCGGAGCCCTCGGCCACGGTGTCGTTCTGGAACACAATGTTGATGAACGGATCTACCGGGCCGCCCCACGAAGCTTTGCTGTACATTCCCGAACATCGCCGCTTGTTGTCTTCGTCTTGGTTAATGACCACTTCAAGCGCATGGGTGGCCACGATGGCCATGCCCAGCACCATCCACACCCACGACCTCATGATGGGAAGAGAGGAAAGAGGACGGGGGACTAATCGGAGCTTCGGGAAGCTATCTCGGGGAGTGGAGATGAGAGATGATAGGGGGCGGAATCGGCAATATCGTGCTATCGTCGTCGGCGTCGGCGTCGGCGATTCGCGGAGGCTCGTTATTGATGCTTTTGCGTCGTTCGTCACTGTCGCGCCATGCACGATCAAGGGGATGCAACCGGGCCGCTTCGGGGTTTATCGTGGGAAACACAATGCGACGGAAACAAAGGCGCGCATCCACAGCCGATAAAACAAGGGCCGAGTTAGGGTTGGGAGAAAGAATCGGATGGTCGAGATGTTCACGTTCGAGGCCACGTAGTTGCAGATGGGATATCAAGCTCTCCCTGTTGCTTAGGATTCTTTTTCTCCTTCTTTATTCTGTCGTCGCTTCTTTAGCCAAGGCTGGATTGTTTCTTTTGGTCCACTAAAAGAACCAAGTTATTCACAGATCGCCAGCTGTCCAAGCGTTGTCGAGGGAGGAATGGGAAAGGAGAGCTGAAGAGCGGATTTCAAAAGGGACGAGGAAAGGAGTCAATAAGAAAACACCCGAGAATGCCAAATAAGGCCGGACTTGGGATAACTCGAGAAGTTCGTCGATTTCAATCAAGCTCGATGATTGCAAGCAAAAGCAAAAGTCCTAGTGAAGATGTACGATTCCACGTTTCCCAGGCGCAGCTCTAACGTTCCAATTCAGGCCAAGACGTAACGGCACAAGGGCCGAGAATTAGGCGACAAATCGTTTGTCAGACCCTAAGGGTGGCTCAATAGGGTCTGTGTATAGGGTTTATGCTTAGGGTTGGGCGTAAGGGTTGGCCGTCGCCGAAAGCCTCGTTTACCTCCAGAGCCTCTCGGCAAGCCCGTATAGCAGATGCGAGGTGACAGGTCTAGCTTCATCGGCTATCTATGCGCTCGAATGCACTTGGAACTTTTCCTTGCCGGTCATGGACAAGAATGCTACGGCAGAACCTTTACGGAAATTAGTCCGCGAGGCGTTCTTTTGTGGCGACCACACATAGAACCACTACGCCACAATGCAAAATGTGAACATGCTCACTAAGCAGCAACGTAGTCAGTAGCTATATGCGATCCACTGCCGCATCTTTGCCTTGCCGCAACTTGTCCGTGTTCCACGTATGCTGGTGTGGTTCGGCCCAGGAACCGGAAACCCGCCGTATGAGGTCGTAAGTGGAAAGGTCTCAGAGGCCCTGTAGCGAACGGAAACCAATAGGTGACGAGTCTGACCACACACTCATTCCCTGAGACACCCTGGCCTGTCACGTATTTGGATCGTATTCCTCCACCCCGCAAACGCGAGTTGTTAGGCTTAAGGCGCAGCGTCGATCGCATTGATTGGAAATGGCGATCAAAGGGGCTCTTAGACCTCCTTCGCGGTTTGATACTTGAACGAGCATCTCATTCTCCCAACGTGTGCCGACAGTGTCAGACGAGGAACGTGGAATTAGACTCGGAGTCTAGGACATCGTCTTCGTGTCCGTCCAACTTCGCCATCACGCTGGTTGTTGGCTAGGCCCTGAGAGCCGCGTGCGCGCTTCCCTCCAGCGAACATAGTGCTGGTGACCGAGAGGCGCCCTATAAGCCAACCAAGAAGTGAAGACCTTGCCTGCGTGGAGGAGCTTCTGTCGGAAATCCTGGGCCAGGCCCGTCCCGGGTTCCCCCCACCCTCTCTATCTCTCAAATTTCTGCAAGGCGGAAGCCCCAGGGGGCCGGCTCCCGATAGAAAGGAACAAAAACCGAAATTAAAACAAAAATGGCGGCGGCTGTGCTCGTGAATATTCTCGGTTTATATGCAGAGAGAGAAGACGACGATCCCTGGATGGAACCCGTGGCATCGATCCTGTTCTGTACGAATTCTTTGCCGAGTCACGCCTCCCTCCACTCGGACAAGTCTCTTCAGACGTCCAAACTAACTTACACATGCAAGACTGGACGACACACACATAGCACGATGCATCAGTCGTTCGTATGGCTTTGACCAAGCCAGAGCATCCATATAAAGTCTCAGCGCCCGCTCTGAACATTGGTCTGGATTGCATTTTAATGACCATCCCCTCTCACTTTCTTTCTCTTCTCTCTTTTACTGTCCCGTGTCACAACCTTTTTGAAAGTCTTTTGAAATACCCTGCTGTTTTTCTGGTTTTCTGGTTTTCTGGTTTTCTGTTTGTTTGCCTTTTCATTCGTTCTGTGATATCCCTCTTGCTTGTTCTTGCTCTCGGTTGCTCCTGCCCGATTTTGTATCCCTCCTTCCACTATATACATATACACACTCACTCTCTTATCAACTGTGACTTCACCTCCAACCTTTTTTACAACCTCACTCTGTACGCGGTCAACCATCAATCTCTGACCCATTCAACACCCGGAACCATGGCAGCACCGCCGGCCTATGAACACGGAGACGACACGAAGCTGCTTCACAGTATAGCATCGGCCAATGGTATGAACACCACATTCACCTCCCGTCTGCAAAGAAGTCCCATACAATAGCTAGGTCTAAGCCTTAGACATCTAGAGTGTGTCTGTCCATTGATGCCACCATCGATGCCAGAGGCTAACCTGCTTCCACTTTGATCCAAATCCACAGCTTCCGGTACGGTTGATGTTGTGTTTAAGACATCATCACCGGAAAGATTGGAGTCGCTGCTCCCGGGGCCGCCGCCGATCCGCACATCTTCCCTGCCGGGGACTCCGCCGCCCGGCTTTGTGTGTCCGGGTCTGAATGTCGTTATCCAAGTGGTTGGGAGTCGAGGTCAGTACTTGTCTGTTTGTTTTGAGAGGCGGATTTTTCACCGCCCCTCATTGACATCACAATTATGTTTTCGCTACTAAAACCTCCCTCACCACCTAGGCGACGTCCAACCTTTTGTGGCGCTGGGAGTTGCGCTACGCAATGCCGGCCACAATGTGCGTCTGGCTACCCACAATGTCTTCGAATCTTTTGTTCGTGATGCCGGACTTGGATTCTTTCCTGTCGGAGGCGATCCGGAAGATCTCATGTCGGTATGTACTGGAGTTGCGGCCAATTTTCCTGTCAGGCTGTGTGAACAGGTTGGGCCGTTTGCAGCGATATTGGGCGAGACCACCCCGGAACCCTAAACCCCACCACCAAACCCTAGCCACTAACACCAACCCTAACGCATAGTACATGGTGCGCAATCCTGGCCTGATGCCGTCGTTCGCCTCGATCAAAGCCGGCGATATTTCACGCAAGCGCGCAATGGTGCAGGAGATGCTGGTTGGCTTTTGGCGCTCATGCATTGAGCCTGAACCGTTTCACCCCGCCGGCGCCGATACTACTTCGGAAAGCGATTCCAATGGAACCCTGTCGGGGTCCTCGTCGACGTCGACCGGGACGTCGCGCGCGCGGTCGCTGCCGTTTGTGGCCGATGCTATCATTGCCAATCCGCCGAGCTTTGCCCACGCCCATATTGGTGAGGCATTGGGCATTCCCGTGCACATGATGTTTACCATGCCGTGGACGGCGACACGAGACTTTCCGCATCCGCTGGCGAATGTGCAGTCTGACCAGGTCAGCGCGACCACGGCAAACTGGCTGAGTTATGGAATCATAGATCTCCTGACGTGGCAGGGGTAAGCATACGCTCCTGTTCCTCTCTCGATCCTACGCTGTTGATGTCTGTTGCTTTACTAACACCACACAAAGTCTCGGTGATGTCATCAACGATTGGCGCGTAAACGTCCTGTGTCTGACTACGCTCCCCTCTGGCGTCGGCGCTGATATCATTGGACACCTCAACCTGCCCTACACATACTGCTGGTCTCCGGCTTTGGTCCCGAAACCCAGAGACTGGGCTTCGAATATCGGTGAGTGACGAGTCTTCCACTCTAAGCCGCCTTTTGCTTCCGATGCCTGCTAACGCGGACCTGTCATGTATCCAGAAATTTGCGGCTTCTTCCTCCGTCAAGAGCCCAGCTACACGCCCCCTGATGATCTAGTTGCCTTTCTCAACGCCGGCCCCATGCCTATCTATGTTGGACTCGGCAGCATTGTGCTCGAAGATCCTGCCAAATTGACCGAGTACATCCTCGAGGCTTGTCGGCGAGCCGGTGTCCGAGTGATTATCTCGCGGGGATGGAGCAAACTTGGTGGAGACAGTCCGAATACCAACGAGGTGTACTATATTGGAGATTGTCCTCATGGTAAGTCTGAGGGGTAACCCCCAAGTAGACTGGGATTGTGCAGTGCTAATATTGCGTGTCCTATAGAATGGCTCTTCAAACGCGTTGCCGCCGTTGTGCACCACGGTGGAGCTGGCACAACCGCCTGCGGCCTGTACAATGCCCGCCCGACCGTGATTGTCCCGTTCTTCGGCGAGTGAGTACTCTTTGCCTCACCCATCTTCCTGTAGAGCCAAGGTCTTGCATCACTAACCTAACCCACTGTCTTCAAATAGCCAACCATTCTGGGGCTACGTTGTCGCAGCCAACCGTGCCGGCTCGCTTCCAATCCCACAAGCTACACTGAACCCCGATAACCTTAGCAAAGCTATTGAATACTGTCTGACCAGCACCGCCCAAGAAGCTGCCGCGAATGTGGCTGCGCAGATGCACCGCGAAGACGGCGTGGCCACTGCTGTGCACTCTTTCCATAAGCACCTTCGCGCTGATGAGTTGGCCTGCCATATTATCCCGGGCTGCTCGGCACAGTGGGCCTATCGCCGACGCGGATGGCAGACTATTCACCTGTCGCACGCGGCGCTGAAGATTTTGATCTCGGCAGGCCAGGCCAAGCTGTCTGATGTTGAAGTGTGAGTTTCATCCCCCTTTGGCAGTACCTAGCTGTAACTCACCGAGTCTTGCTAACATTTCTTTAGCATCCGATTCCGCGAGTATGACGTCTCGCCCCACCCCAGCGAACCACTGTCCTCCAGCGCCGCCGCCGCTCTCGGCACGTTCGCCGACTTCACCCTTGCGCTGGGCAACACCTTTGTCGACCCGTTCAAGAAGTACCGCCACGAACGCTCGCTGCAGCAACAGCACCCGGGCGAGTCCGGGTCTAACCCGAGCTTGGCTGCCGCCGGGGCCATTGGAAAGGGGTTCGCGTCCATGACGGGTAGTCTAGCCAAGGGCACTTTGGTCAGTGCGCCTTTGACTGTGGCCGAGGGGTTCCGGCGGGCACCGGGCCTGTATGGTGATAATGTTAGTGACCACAGAACTGTGACTGACTGGAAGAGTGGCGGCTCGGTTGCTGCAAAGGTAAGATACAGAACTCAACCGCTCTTTCTTCGGGGTCTTGGATATGCATACTAATCTGTTTTATATAGAATCTGGCGAGCGGCTTCTACCACGGAATCACCGATATCATCACCAAGCCTGCAGAGGGAGCCCGGAAAGAGGGAACAAAGGGTGCGCTGAAGGGAGTTGGAACCGGAATTGCCAACATGGTGGTGAAGCCCGCAAGTGGTAAGCATTCTCCTCTCCGCTTGTCCAATATCCGGACATCTTTAGAGAGCACAGCTTATACTAACACCCGTGGAACTTTCTAGCAACTTTCGGCCTGCTCGCATACCCCGCTCTCGGCGTGTACAAGTCGGCAAAGAAGTTCGACCGGAGAGGCATCGAAGAGGCTGTGTGCCGTGCGAAGATTGAGAGCTGCATGATGTTCAACGAGAAGGACGCCGGCGTCTCGGAGGATCAAGTTGTGGCCCGGTTCATTGAACTGAGCAAGACTCGGCCGCTGGGGAAGTGAGCTGGAAGGCCAGCACTGAGTATTTGTCTTAAGAAAATGCAGCTATGTATGTCCAATACTTTTATCCCTTTTGATTTGAAGAAGTAGTCTGTGCTTTGTCGTTTCATTTGCTCAACTGGTATTGTCCTGGATGTGGTTGTTGTTGACATCCCAGCCCTAACAGACCCGAGTGGAGAACCCTAACCCTGGTAAATCAAGACTAGCATAGAAACTGACGACCATAATTTTTCTAGCCCTCAGAAGGCCAACTTCATGAACATCATCTCACATCCCATATCATTACACTATCCCGACAGCCCTGAGCCAAGCACTCCTCTTTGCCGTTCTTTGTATTTTCATGATCTTTGTACATCCTAGGGGCCCCGAATCATCATCGGTTACTATCGCGACCACCGAAGCAACTGTATTTCTAGCTGCCACTCAGAATCCGCACGTGGTGCTGGATCCTGATCTATCGCGAGACGATGGGAAAAGGTCAGTCCAGGCGCCCACTCACAACATACCAAGCATCCATATTCTAACCTGGTGTATCTTACTATGTAGGAACCGATAAGCTCTATGTACGTACCCCCGCGCCGACCGCGCCGTCCCCCAAACTCACGCCCACCCCCGCGACGACCCTCGACCACTAACCCACCGTTTGCCCACAGATCACCCACAGCGAGTGGTCCTCCTCCGATGCCTTCTCCGCCAGTGGCGGCAACGCGGTTGCCGCGCGGTCACGTCCCGACGCCTCCTTCCGACGGCTGCCCTTCAACTTCTGCGCCGCGAGTCTCCAGCCGTTCAAGAACGCGGTGTGCACGGCCGACGGCACGATCTTCGACGTCGAGGTGATCGGCGCGTGGCTCGAGCGCCACGCCACGAACCCGGTGACGGGCGACGCGCTCAAAGCGAAGGACCTGATCAAACTCAACTTCACGCGCAACGATGCCGCCGCCGGGAGCGGCGCGCCCGCCGACCTGGTCGACCCGGTCACCTTCAAGGTGTTCACCGACAACACGCACATCGTGGCCGTGCGCCACGGAACGTACGCGAACGTGTTCGCCTGGGACACCGTCGAGCGCATGAACATCAAGGCGAAGATGTGGCGGGATCTGCTGGACGACGCCGAGTTCTCGCGCGCCGACATCATCACCCTGCAGGACCCGCACCACACCGCCGGGCGCGATCTGAGCAAGTTCAAGTACCTGCAGGACGGCCAGGAGGCGCTGCTGACGCCCGAGCAGGAGCGCGAGCGGCTGGAGGGCAACGTCAATATTGATGCGCTGGGCCGCATCGGCGATAAGGTGCTGCGGGCGAAGGCGGCGGTCGAGCGGGCGCGGCGCGAGCGCGAAGCCGGCGCCGACATCAACAAGCTCAGCACGTCGACAGCCCTGGCGAAGACCGGCGCCTCCAAATCCACTGCGCTGTCCCGCACCTCCGCGGCCACCGCCGCTGCCGTGGCGGGAACGAAACGGAAGCCCGCGCCGGCCAACGCGGCCGTCTACACCACGGGCAAAGCCGCCGCCAGCTTCACCAGCACGGGGCTGACGCCGTCGACCAGCGGCGAGCGCGCGCTGCTCACCGACGAAGAGTTCATGCTGCAGCCGAAGCGCGTGAAGATCAAGGGCTACGCGCGCCTGGAAACCAACCTGGGCGACCTCACGCTGGAGCTGCACACCGAGACGGCCCCGCGCGCGGTGTGGAACTTCACGCGGCTCGCGCAGCGCGGCTACTACCGCGGCGTGGCCTTCCACCGCAACATCCCCAACTTCATGATCCAGGGCGGCGACCCCGCGGGCACCGGCCGCGGCGGCGAGAGCGTGTGGGGCAAGCCGTTCGCCGACGAGCTGGACGGCCCGCACACGCACGCGGCGCGCGGCGTGCTCAGCATGGCCAACAAGGGCCGCAACTCCAACTCGTCGCAGTTCTTCCTGACCTACCGCGCCGTCGCCCACCTCGACCGCAAGCACACCGTCTTCGGCCGCGTCGTCGCCGGCGCCGACGTGCTCGACCGCATGGAGGCCGTGCCGACCGACGGCTCCGACCGCCCCCTCAACAAAATCGTCATCAAGGACGTCGTGGTCTTCGTCGACCCGTTTGCCGAGTTCATGAAGGAGCACAACACCCAGCTCGCGGCCGATGCCGAGCAGGAGGAGATCCGCAGGCTCGGCGGCACTGAGGATGATCGGACTACCTGGACTGGCCGCCGCATTGCCGGCCCGGGCGGGGCGGGTGCGGCAGCCGGCGCGGCGGGCTCAGTAGGGAAGTTCTTGAAAGCGGCCATGGCGTCGTCCAAAGCGGATGCATCGGAGCCACCGGACGCTGAGCCGGAGGCGGATGCGTGGGTTGAGCCAGTCAAGAAGAAGATGAAAGGCAGCGGGGGGTTTGGCAACTTTGATAACTGGTAAATGTCTAGATACGAATTTATACCCCTAATGGCTTTACGCGCCACATCACCCAAGTTCCGTGACCTTCTATGCTATGCAACCGTCCGTAAGCCTGGGATATGGGGCTTGGATCGCGATTTAGTCCCACTGTTTCCCCTCAGGACTGACCATACACGCACATTCACGCGGAACACGAGCACACCCAACACCACTGAAAGAGAAATATTGTGAGAAAATTCTAGTATAAAGGAATATAAACGAAAATCAAGGGGCACGCTGGCAAATAGGAAACGAAATGAAAAGCAAATGAAAATGCAAACCCAAAAAGGAGGTTGTTTGGTATCAAAACAGGTATATAATCCTCGGTGAGAGTTAGGGGGCGTTAATCCATCATAGAGTAAAGTTCATCAAAGTATGAAGCTCTGCAGCTCATACACCGCAAAAGTAGATGCGGGAAAGCGGCATAGGAAAGTTTTAAGAGAACAAGGGAAAATCCAAAAAGAAAAACCAGAAGATACAATTAGAAACGCATGAAGAGCAAGTCCTCGTTCATCGACTCGGGGACATCCAGCTCCCCGAGTTGAGCCCATGGAGATGTAACATCTTTTTGGGCGAGCATCCGCGAAATAGCCAGTGCTTGTGGCACCGAGTTTTCGCTGAAGATGGCGTTGAGACGGCCCAGCACGTACTGCTTAATTTCCTCGGTACAGGAAGAGGAAACGCCAAGCAGATACAGTGGCCACATAATGGTGCTCCGAGCAGAAGCTAGAGTCATAAAGCGACTCGATCCCTCATCCTCGGATGTAAGCTTCTCTTCACCATCGGACTGCAGCTCAGCGGGGCTTCCGGGTGTATGCGGAAACAAAGAAGCGAATATGGACGAGGCTGTGGACGACGACGACGAAGAAGAAGCAGCAGGGGACGGATATCTGGACATAGACGACGACACCACCTGGTAAGGAGGATTTTTCGCGATGACCAATGCAATTGGCGGCTCGCGAGAGTCGGGCTTGAAATCGGATCGGCAAGGCCGCCACGAAACAGCACCGAAATGTTGCGGGATACTGGACAAAATAGCGTCTCTCATATAGTCCAGGCGGGTCTTTGCACGGACGAAGTGAGCGCGATGGTCGAAGGGGATGTCCAGGAAGAAGCGTTCCTGGAAGCTCTTGAAGAGCTCACCAAGGATAGTCTCCTGAACAAGCATACGGGCTGATCGTAGACTGTTCCAGGCAGTCGCATAGGCCAGGCCCTGGTAGGCATGGCACTTGTCTCCGTAGACCGAGGCATTTGTCGGCGGGCTGATGTAGACAGTGCGGTAGTCCCAATCCGGGGGGAGGTCGGCAACCAGAGTGGAAAAATCATCCTCAATAGAGTGGAGAGTGGCGACAATGTCGTCGACTTCGCGGATGACTCCGCATCGGATATCGTATCGGACCTGGAGAATCTTGTACACCAACGATGAGATGCGCCAAGAGGGATCGTTCTGGCCCAGAAGCATGCCGAGATGGCTTCGGAGTTCGATGAGACTTTGTGGCATGGACATATCGTGCTGGATACAGCTGAGCATAATGGTTTCACACAACATAAGGAACATACGCACGCCAGCACGAGTCTGGAACTGTTCGCGACCGCGGAGTTTGGCAAGAGTGGCCGCACCGTTCATGTGTTCTTGCCATGCGCGCATGGTTTGGTGGGTGCGACCAGTCAACATTTCATAGGTACCCAGGATGAGAACAGCCAGCAAAGTGGTGTCTTTGACAGCTTCAGTGGGACTCTTGAGCGCCTCGTTGGTGAGCCGGAGGGCGGTTCCGTAGCTACGTCGCGCCCAGTCCATCATCTCAGTGCTCTTGGTAAGACTGGAAAGACCGGCAAGACCAACAGCAGTCATGCTAGCAAGAACAGCATCGATCTGGCGGTCGGGAACGCCGTTGAGAGGCTTCCAGATCTCGTATACGTAGTCGTAGCTTTGATGGCAAGCATTGCCGCCTCCACTAACATATCGGGCGAAGAAGAAAGCTGTGCCCTGCTCCTGGAATGAAGGCGAAATCCGGTAGTAGAGAGTGCTTGAGGGGGTCGATGGCCATGTGCCGTCTTCCGACGAGGGTAAGAGGTTATCCTCTTGTTTTACGGGAGACTTCTGGAAGGACGGTGGCTCCGGCGTGACAATGACGCTGGGAGTAGTCGGTAGGGGTGAAAATGCGCTAGCGGAGAGAATCGGCGTGCTAGAAGATGAGGATAGAGAGAAAGTGCTGAACAGAGCACCGTCAGGTTGGAAGGAGGAGAAGGTGGTTGTTGGAACCGAGAGGGTGGAGCCAAAGCTGGCGGAGGTGGAAATCGGCGTCTCGAAGCTGTCGAGAAACGACAGAGAGACAGCAGATCTTGGAGACGGAACCAGAGGAGAAATGCCGCGTTTACGGGCGGGCTTGCGGGCGCGGGACTTGGTCGCTTTGTAAATGACGTGAGAACTCTCATCGCGGAACATGAGATCCACGAGATTACGATAACCAGGGCATTTCTGGTTTCGCTTGTCACACTGGCCACAGGCCGGCTCCTTTTGATCGCACTGTTTTCATTGTTAGACATGATCGCCAAGGTGATTCGGTAGTAGTATGCCCTCTTACCTTGATCTTTCGCTCGCGGCAGCCAGAGCACCCCTTAGAAGGCTTGCCACAGTAAACCATGATTGCTGATGGGATCACGGGTTACAGGAGGATGGTCGAGTATATAGATATGATGGATGGATGAGTGAGACAACGTTTGACGATACAGTAGGAAAGGAAAAGAGGAAAAGCCGAAGTTAGAGAGTCGGGAGCATGATTCTTCGACAATAAGTGAGATGTATGTGGAGAGGAATATAAAAAAAAACGAGCTGGTTTAGCTGATTGAGGCTTCGGGGTATGTCAAAGTTGAAACAGGTTTTCGGGTATTATCCTCAGTGGCATTTATATCAGTAGAAGTCTGGTCGGTTCAGGGGTCTTGGGTGGAAGGCGGCACGACGAAGACGATTGGAACTATGCTTATTTGACGTCTGACAGGTTTACTAGAAAGGCGGGCGCGGCAATTTACTCGCAAACAGTGGCAATATATGGCATGCATTCGGAGGAAGCTGACACAGAGCACAGTTGAGCAAAAGACAGGTAGCGAGCGACGATTATATAGAGCAGCGAGTGAAGTAGAGGAGACGATATGAAGCGACAGTAAGTTGGGAGATGGGGAAGAAAAGAAAGAGGCGCGTGTATTGCCGAAGAAACAAAAGGAGAACAGAGAGTCAGCGAGTGAAGAGAAGAAGAAGGAGACGGACGAGAAGATAGTGATGTTTGGGGTTAGACCCTGTTATATTCAGGATGGGGTGATATATGGAAAGCGACAATGACGAAGAGGAACAGAGGAGGGGTGGAAGTGGTTGTTATAGAATCTCCGACTGTGTGTGTAGGAGGAAAGAGAAAGGAAGATGAAGATCGCGGAACTCGCAGCCAGAAAACTGGGAGAGCTGGCCCGAGACCCCTGAGGAAAGAAGAACCCCCCCAAAAAATAGCGTGGGTCAGAGCTGAATATTTGAAATATGCGAAAGACAAATGATGAGAATGGAAAATGTTTTTCAGCAGAGGGATGAAGGGAAGTTATATATTAACGAAGGAAAAGAGAGAGAGAAGGAGGGAGAGGGAGAGGAACAGTTCAAGATGCACGATGACTGGTAAATAAGGCGCAGAGAGGAAAAAGAGTCACCCGGGATGAAGAGTGACAGAGAAATGGAAGAGAAGAGAAAACGGAAGAAGATTACTGAAGGTCGAGGGCAGGAGCGACCGAAAGAAAAGGCGAGGAAGGAGAAGCTCGAAAACGGGAAGGAGAGATCAAGGATCTTGTATCAGATTAAGACGAATGAATGAAAGAGGAAGTGACGATCATAAAACGAGAAAGTGCGACCGTCGGCGACTCTCTGCTGAGACTAGGCAGTTGCCAAAGAAATAAGTTCGTGTAAGAGGAGATGAAGGCAGGCAGTATTCAAATAAAAATAACAGAACTGAAAACTGACAGGAGGAACGCGAGTAGAGAAAGATAAATGACCCCGTTCAGCAGCAAGCGGACTAGCCTGGGAGTGAGTTGTGGTGGTGGTGGTGGTGGTGGTGGTGGTGGTGGTGGAGGAGTGTGCTGTAGGTAATTGAAAAGGGGGGGAAAGAGGTGTGTGTGTTGTGTGTGGGAGAAGGGAAAGCACGACCCATGTGTAAAGGTTCCTTCCTAGACCGAGAAGGGGAAAGCAGCAGCGCAGAACGAGGAACGGCGAGGGGGAAGCGTCGACCATAAATATTGGCAAGAACCTGAAAGTAGTTCAGCTTCTACGATCGCATGTTGCAGGAAATGGTCCAGCCCAGGCAGGGTCCGGGAAGGGGCGACCGGCACACGGTCTAACAGCTGCGCTCCGCTCCTTCTTTGCTTTTTCCAGCCAATATTGAGTGCATTTAGTAGCGAAGGCAAGTGCTCATTCTCTCGCCTAAGATTCTCTTCCACTGATACCAGCGTGTTTGGGCAGGAAGGAGACAACGCTTCTGGGCCCTCCTCTCCATCTATCTCTGTCTCTTCCATTCTTCTCTGTTCTTCTCCGGAGTTCTCTATACATATGTCTCTCAGTCTCAATATACCTTCATCAACAAGAATACACCCTCTTCCTTTTTCTCTCTGAATTCTTCACATCTGCTGTTATATACCAAGTATCAATGCCGGATCCTTTTTCACACTCATTTAGCACTCCCACCGAAGACAACCCCCATCGAAAGAAAAGACGAGGGGGGGCGTGTCTGTAAAGATCTCTTTGCATACTCCCTCATACAGCCCAGTCTCTGGCTGCGCCCCGGCTACATCAGAGACAACATCAACCCAAGCCAAGGGCCCTAAGATGCTGGGACGAGATGCGATTGGCTCGTTTCTCCCCCCTCATCCCCCTTCCCCCCCGTCTGTGATGAACGAAAAATAACTGCAAAAAATATCGGCAGGGCAGAACTTGGACGCCGGAGAGATCAGATGGAGGGGAAAAACGGAAGAGCCAGAGACGCGCGCTGAAACGTCTGCGATGGCTTCACCAGTAGGTTGGCCTTCGGTAGGAGGAATACGGGATTCGTCTCCATCATCACCCTCTGGACTGACTAAACTGAGCGTATACGTACGTATATCCTCAGACTCGATCTCGGGGTCCTATGCCAGGGCTCTCATCCACTGTGCTCCGTTGTGCCACACCGCGCAGGTCCTTATCATTGAGTTAAGCGAGACTCTTACTCGCATGCTCCGCCATAGCATTTGGAGGGGGTTGTAGTTCAGCCTCTTATAAGTTCCATGCAACTGTTCGCTCGCTAACAGCTTGTTGCTCACGTTACAGTGAGCTTTTTTTTTTGTCAAGTATCTCCGACACTTCTCATCTTCGGGCATTTCCAGAGCATCCCCTTGCAATCCTCGACCCTACTGTCCCTTCAGCATGTTTTGGGCTAGCTTCTGCCCCGAGCGTAGCAGTGCAGACAACACGAAAGTGATGGACGAGACGATGCAGTCGAGTTCTACTCTTGGCCTGGAACCGAACAGATGGTGAACGGACACACTTCAGCTCCGATGCACAGAGATGTTGATATACGAATCAATGCGACACTGAACAGACAGTTTTTTACTGTTGAGTGCAGACAGCCATATTTGTTGGCTAGATTCTGAGTTAGTTGAAGCAAAAGAGAGCATAATGCGTGCCTGGAGACAGACAGAAAAAAACATCTCCATTGCACCGACGTGTCTGTGCCCTTGCGCGGCTCAATACCCATACACCCCCATACTCCATCAGCCCGCGCACCACGTTACTTACCGCTGCACGAAATAACAGACCCGGGCAGACGAGAATATCGAGCAGCAGTGGGAACTGGCAGAGGAAAAGGGCGTGTGAGACAGAGGCGAGACCGTTCGTTCTTACCCTCTTGGTGGACAGCCAGGATGTTCTTCTGTTGAATCTCAACTTCTTCAGCCGCTGGCCCCGCCCTCGCCGGTATTGAGAAGTTCAGGATGCTCTGGCCCATGCAAGAATCAAAATTGTGCACTAACAGGGCTTTAATGCTAATAATCAGACACGCAGCAAGCCAGATTCGAGTCTGGTCTTTTCATTGTGGTAAGTAAAGGCCAACTTGTTGGTTAAGCTGTAGAAGCCAGCCATCAAATCACCTCTACAATCAAATTCACAACAAGTTTTTGGTTCGTGATTCCGCGGGTGGCAGACAGCCAGACACCGAAAGACATCAATCACACAGGGGTTTGATTAATATTCCCAGATAGCGATTCGAACCTTTTCCAGCCCTCAGCGTTTACGGTGTCGCGAAAGCGAACGAATCGTCCTTCACGGAAATGGGACGCCAACTCCAGCCAATCCCAGAAAGTCGGTCAACGTTACCCCCCATCAATACCTCCATCATGACATGATCGGACTATAAGGGTGACAATATTTACATACTTACACACTTATACACACCAATGCAGATCATCCAATGGTTCACCTGGGCTAGTTCAAAGCTGCCAGCGTGGTGGGTGGTGGGTGGAGTCGATGAAGTCAACCCTGTGCTTATGGAGAGACACGTAAAGGCCAGAAACAAGAATACGTGCGGCTGTTCGTTGCTGACTTGGAGTCTACCAATAATCACACAGGTCTCGCTTCTTATGGCGGTTGTCAGTTCGCGATCTTTGGATGTTCGACTCCTCCTCATTTAATCGCCGTTACAAGGCATAAAAAGCTGTCGGGTATCGAGCCAAAGCAAACGACTGGTCCATGTGCTCCTATTCCGCGCCACAGGCACAGATTGCAATCGCGACAGCTTCACACGGTCCAACGCATAATCAAATGCTAAACCCCCTCCACCATTGCATTCCTAAACTCATTATATTGACCAACCTCTGGCCAACAAGCCTAACCCGAATACTCAGTCTTGAAAGAGACTATCCCGAGCACAGCCGCTGATTTGTTTAGACCAGCAGATATTGAAAGCGACAGATTTGTCTGGTAACACCCGCCGCCTCTGCGCTGTTTTGACCTTCTGAAAGCTCTTGTGGTGGAAAAGGGGAAGCAGACGTTGGGCACACAAAAACTGTTGCCGAATCCCTGGGTCCGGACCAATTTTGTGTGTGGGCAAAGAGCAAAGAACCTAAATCCGCCCCCGGTTTTCCAGCAGGGATTTTCCCCTTCCAATTACCTACCACTGGCACAATTGGCAGATCCTTGGAAGCGGAATCACCTCCGCTCTTGCAGGCATTTGCCGCCAGGTAAATTAAAGTCTCCTTGAAAGGCATTCCCTGATCCTTCAAGCGCCGAAAATTCTCATCACCTTGTCGGAGGGTCTCTGAGTCCCAGCAAGCAAACGTCTTCCACTTGATATGGGATCCTGCGATGGGCCATTTGCCCCTACCTTCGTCTCCAATGTCGAGCCAAGCCCGAAATCGCCAACGACGCTTGCCTAACCTATCAACCTGGCACAAAAACACGAAGTGGCTTTTCTCAGCCTTGAATATATGGAGCCTAGATCAGTGGGAACACCGCAGCCCGAGATGAGTTTTATTTCCCGATTAGGACATAAAAAAAAAGATTCATAGGGCTAAGTGAACTAAACGAACAAACAGCTCATCCATCTTGTGCTTTCCAGTTAACAACGTCTCTCTGCACTCTCGTTTTCCTTTTTCTTCTCCGCTCTCTTTTCTTAGTCGACGGTACTAGCGAGAAAGCGAGGCTGCACATTTGACTCACTGTGGTGAGACCAGCCGAGAGTGCCAGGCTTCAACCAATGGAAGCCCAATTGGAACGGATTCCTGGGAGGTGTCGAGTGTTCGACTGGCCTGTGCGAGCGGCACACACACGCACACCACATGCGCCGCCAGCCACGGAATGTGTCTAAAAGCTCGTGAAGAGGTCGATGGCCAATGGCTGTACCGGCCACCGATAGAGCGGTAAGTGCCAGCACAAAAAGAAAAACAAAAAGAAAAACCCTCTCTCGGGATGGTGTCTTTCAATTTCCGTGGCCAGTTTGCCCCAAGATCTCCACAACTCAGTCTTATGGTCGGGGTTTTGTCTTCTCCCTTCGGGCTCAGGGCGTCAATCTGCTGAGACACCAAAAGATGTCATCCCCTCCTCACCACCGTCACATACAGGTCGAAGCCATCAACTGGAGACAGGTGGCTTGGACTCCACCGTCCCTGCGATAAAGTGAACAAAAATCCCCAAAATTACTGTCATCGAAAGGAAGGCAAAGCTTTGATGTTCGGGAACGGCAAATCTTCCGGGTGAGATGGCGCGAGAGAGGAAAGTTTCATCCCAAGAAAGAAACACAGACACACCCAGCCAAAGAAAACCTGGTGTGTGGATCAGAAGACTCACTTGCAGCTCCACAGCGTCCGAAAGAATGCCTTGCCTGGAGTACCCAAGGGACCGGCGTTGGGCTGTTTTTGGGGGTAATTGTTTGACAGCTTCCGACTGGACGGTGGATCGACGCGCATAGGGTTTGGTTCTTTGGGGGGTCAAAGAAAAAAAAAGAAAAAAAAAACCAGAAGAAGAAGAAGAAAAAGAAAGCCGTCCAGAACCAAATCCATCATTCCAGACAGACCCGTTGGCGGCGTCTTGCCACGACACCGCTCTTTATCCATGCTGGCAGCACAGCCCTGTCCTGTCTCTGCGTTTTCCGGGGACACAACCTTTTTTTTTTTTTGCAGGGCCGAAAAAAACAACTGCAATATGCTGGCATCCGTGTGTCCCGTGAGCCGTCAAACAACGCGGAATTAAGATGGTGAGCACACAGAAACAGATGAAAGAGCAGCATCTTTGTTTGGGTGGGTGTGGTCGTCCAGCTGCCTCCGGGTGGCTGAAGCGTTCTTACTGCGATTTAATGAAGAGGGCTGTGGAGGTTTTTTTTGGGGGGAGGTGGCAGGCACCCGCGGGGCAGTGCTGCGTGTACAGGTCCCTTCTTTGCCTATGGAATATGAGATGGTCTGTCCACCGTGTCGACAGTTCCATCTCTCTCGTGTGCGCTTGGAGCCAGACATTTGGTGGGTCTGGTGCGGTCAAGGGTTGGTCACGGAGGATCCAGTCCGTTCTGGCTTCGTGCTTTCTCATCGCCCCAACTGACCCCGACTTCTCTAGGAGTGGAACGGACGAGGAGGAGGAGGAGGAATTACGAGAAGCCTGGAGATGGAGAGGTGCTGTACTGGCTCAGCCTTAGCTTCAACTCTCCCCATCTCACGAGGTTATTCTTTGTGCGTGCATCGCCAGGCTGCCAGCAGAACAGAAGATGGTGTCTGTCTGAGACACACAGAGCATACGATGTGCCGTGATTGATCTATTTTGGCAGGAAACCACCACCCCTCTCTGTCCATTGTCCACAGGCCGGACCTACACTGCCCATTTCCCGCCCTCCATCAGGTGCCATAGAGAGGCCGAGCCGCCATGGTGGAGCTGAGAGTGAAACAGAGTCGTGAGGGAGAACAGGTGGGAGAAGGGTGGGTTGGATGGGGAGCTGCAGGGCTACCGGAGATACAGGAAGTGCGGAATGAAGAATGCAGTGAGAGAGCGGCCTGTGGTGGTATATCGCACCAATACTTTTGTTGTTTTCAGAAATACTGCACTGCACATGGGTCTGAGAGTGTGTGTATGGAAATATCAAGTGGTACGGTGCTGGCGAGCGGATAAGGATGGAGAGAGAAGAGAAGGGGAAAGAGGATGGCCCAGGGTTCAGTTGTCTGGTCTGTGCTGGGGTCCGTGTTGAGGGTGGGTGGGTTTTGGTGTCTGTCTATCCGTCGGTATCTTTCGCTCGTTTCTTTCCGGTGAGTAAGTAAGAAATCAAGGAATCGGGGCGCGGAACAACCTTGTGGCCAGAAACAACGACCTTCTGTGTGTGTGTGTGTGTGTTTTCTTGTTCACGCCAGATCTATCGTTGGCCGAACCGGCGCGATTTTCGCGACTGGGTTAAACTAGCTGTGGTGTAGGTCTTCGGCCAGGACGCAACACCACCCACACAAACACACACGATACGTTGTTTCCTTGCTCTCGCATTGCAGCGCAGGTGTAGCTCTCCGGGGCCAGAGCTATGCTCTATCTCTTACCGTTAAACAAGAAAGAGGGCGCCCCGACAGATCTGGGCCGGGGGAGAGACCCTCGCGGTGGCCGAACGGCAGACCGACCGACCGATGACATGCATCCAGAAGGCCAAGGGATGCCGGCAAAAGGGCCAACGAGGGAGGGGGGGGAACGAACGGATGGAGGTGCACACGAGCATTTCTGGAGTTGCGTGTGTTTCGGCGACGCCGGGTGGCCGACCAGGGTGGAGGAGGAGGAAACCCTAAGCAGCCTGGCGGGTACATACAGCACAACATTACCACTTTATATAGTACATGCAATCGAGAATCCAACATAAGCAATCAAAAGGCGGGATGGGCCCTCACTGAGTCTGTGGGACAGACACACACCCATACACATACCACTATATGATACACTCTACTGTACAGTACATGGCCCATGGCTTGGGCGGTGGATGTGATGTAGCAGTCAAACCCAGCACTACCAGGGTAGTGGTGGTGGTGGGTGGTGTAACGGCAAACCCACTGGCGACGAAACCCCCGGCTTGGCTACAGGTTGACGGGAGGATGTCGCAGGGAACGCCGATGGCACAGAAGGCTCCTACGACAAAGGACTTCACTGCACATGCATACAGTCAATGTCATGGGCGTATGCCGGTGATGATGGATGCAAAGGCGGAGAGAATGGCCGACCGGGGGCCGACGAAAAGCCGGAGCAGGCGATGCGGGGAGATATCACAAGCAGGACAACCATCATGTTCCGGTAGCAAAAACACAGACCGCGATTTCACATGGTCACCTGGAAATTGAATCTTGAAAACCTTCTCTGGGAAACCTCCCTCGTCCGTGGTCTCTGATTTTGCTATCCCCTATTCTAGCACGCGATGTCCACAGCCCAAAAATTTGAAGTGAGTAAGTGCATGCACGTATTTCGCCGCGGCTCAGACCACACAGTCCAATCGAGAAGAGCCACAGCCGCCGCCCGTTAAACGTGAGAATCTCCCAGTTCTCCGGGCTCCGGTGCTTGGTATTTTGTCTCTCTTTTTTCACATGGCTGGTGGGTTTTAGGGGGGCCAAGCCCTGCATCAATGTACAATTCGCGTTGAGAAGGGAAGAGTGATTGATGGTGTGGTGGTGGTGTGTGTGTGTATGTGTGTGTCTTGCCCTGCACATAGCACGGACGGATAAAAGAGACACCGCACACCCCACCCCGATCGTGATTGGTGTTTCCTGTTTGCTGGTTGTTTTTCAGCCGTCGGGCCCCAAAAACCTTCACAGACACCAGAATCTCAGCCAGGGGTTGGTTGGCAGGAAGAAAGAGACAGAAGCAGCATCGCAGCAGAAGAAACCCCAAGAGAACACCCACGGTAGCACGTGCCGGTTGAGCACGTTATGCGTCAAAGTCAAAGACCCGTCAGTTGCCTTTGTCTCTGAGAGGCCCTGATTGCAAAGCTTCCAGATCGCGCCGGCTGCTTCTCCGCCCCTCGTTTTGCGTTCCTCCCAATCTCAACCTTTTCGAGATGATAACTGACATCAGCTGCAAACGCATCGTGAGTTCCTGGTTTTTCCCCTCCCCTCTCTCGAGGTGACTGGAGGGGACGATAGATCAGACGCGAGACGTCTTTGTCTTCTTTTCTGTTCTTCGTGTCCTTGACGGCTTGTCTCCTGCTGATACGAGGTCGTACCGTTTCTATCGTGCCCCGATAACGCCGTGGCAGTGCGGGAGCAGTGCTTGGCTGGACGTTCGTTGCAAACCGACCCTAACCCTAACGCACCTCAAAACCCTAGTATAAAGTATGCACGTCGTCTCGTAGAGGTCAGGTCGACATCAAAGACTATTTCGGGAAAATGCTCCTGATTCCGCCTGCACTACACACCGTATCCGGATAGTGCGATGCATACTATCTTCATTTCACCTGCAGCGGAGCCTTGCTCTGTTTCCGCGCTTAACGCTTGGGACGGCTATTTTCTCGCCCAGTTCCTTGATGCTGGCTGCTGATGCTGGCTGCTGCGCCCTCGATCCCGTCCAGATCGCATTCAGCTGGCCCAACGAGGCTTGGATGAGGGGAAGACGAAGGACAGACGCAACCGGGCCACGGGTATGCAACGGGTCCCCGGGGGGTGTGTTTCGGGCTTGCTCTCGCTTTTCGGTGGGTTGTGCCTTGCTGGCACGAGCGTGTGCATGTATCTGGAACATTTACGCTGGCCTGGGATCTTGATGAAGTGTGTGTGTGTGTGTGTGTGTGTGTGTGTGTGTGTGTGTGGGAGGAGAGGAGTGTACTTGGGCGGTGTAACATACACACACACACATACACACACACACACACACTTCGCTCTATCATGCTCATCCCACGAGGGTTATAGCACGTGAGAGCGGTTCTGGCCAGAGCCCCGAGACTGTCCCGCCCCGCCAGACCGGGTCCGCTGTTCCTGTCTCCCGGAAATGGAAGGGGGGCAGGTGCTGGCCGTGGGATCATGCAAGTGTGCATGTGTGAGTGTATGAGTGTGTGTGTGCGTGATGTTCCCACCAGACTGTGCATATACAGCAAGAGTCCGCCTTGCCAGCGCTTACATTACATGTGTCCATGGCTGCTGAAAAGCAACACACATCGTCCAGCACACCGCGCATATACACCGGAAACCTCGTTTCGTCCAGAGTCCCACACATATAGACGCTGCAGCGAATGACGTGCCGATGCCCGTTTCCACCTGGGGTGTGTGAAGATACGTATGTGCATCCTCTCTGTGAGAGAGTGATCCAGACATGCACATAGGCGCAGCCTTATCTCCTTGGGCATCCCCCCACCGCACCAAAAGGTTACTGCAGTGCAGACTGAGTGTCTCTCTCCGATGGACCCAAGCTTTCTTTCCGGTCTTCTTTCACTCTCTTTCTCGTTCTTTCTTTCTTTCTCTCGCGCTTCCCTTTTTGGCCATTGCATTATCCACAGTCTCTTTCTCGGCGCGTTTCTCATCCGTCTTCACGGATACGTGAGTGTGAGTGTGAGTGTGTGTGTGTGTGTGTATCAGTGTGGAAGTATTTCCGCAGTTTGGGGGCTACTGCTTCGGCCAAGAGAAAAGAAAGAAAGAAAACTGGGAACCCAAGGTGAGACGGAAGCAAAAACGCTCGATCCCCTCTGCTGTCTGTCTGGCGTTCCGAGCTAAACGTCGCCGATCGGGGTTCTCACAAAACACATCTGAACGGCGGAAAATATCTGGCGATCCCTGGTTGGTTTTGCCACGCCCAGGTTCCCGATATCATGACCCCTCTCCTCGCGATTCCACTGCCATGCACGATGGAGAGCCAGATGCATGGAATACACAAGTCACAATAGCCCCCCGGGTCGTTGGGCAGAAGGGCCACTTGTGTGTCTCATCTCCCGTTCGAGAAACCGGGGAAACTGGAAAATCTCTCCATCGGCATATTTTGGAAAAGCTGAAGAACCCGAAATGACTGACGATTTATACCGCCCACGGTGCATTCTCTAGTTCGATGAAGGGCCCTCGAGTCACCTGCAGTTTCGGCCGGACTGCATCGGACTGCATCCGAGAGCGAGAGCGAGAGAGCTTGCGCGCGCGCGCGCGAAGAACAACGGAAGGACACACACAGAGAGAGGTGAGATACCCAGGCGGCGGCGAGCCCGCGCGACCACATAAGCGCGGCACAGGGCGGAAGTTGTGGGCAAGCATTCGCCGGTTCCGCCTTGTTGAGGGCGCGTTCTCTCCCCCTTTTGTGGCCATGTTTGATGTATGAGGCGAGACTGGCAGACGCGCGATATCCAGATCGGCGCAATATTCTTTCTCTCTGTCTCACGGCGATCGTCGGTGCGCTTTCGCCTTGCTGCGCTATGCACCCACCGTCACACATACGCGTGTTCTTATCGCCGACGGCGAGTAGGACCCCGGAAGCCGCCGTCTGGAGACATCTGCACTGGCTGTCCTTCAAGGGTATGCAGAAGAAAGGGACTTGTTTGTTTTCCCTTGAAGAAGGAAGCTATCATTCCCTGACACTGGGCGTGTATGAAGAACTATCACCATGTGCGTCGGCGTTGGGATGCCGATTCCGCCGGCCAGACCGGGGGGACGGTGCCGAGCACCCTCCATCGACACGCTTGAGGCCAGGTCGGCAGAGCGGTGTGTCCATCCCTTTCTTCATCTAGAGGTTTATCAGTGACATTGGACAACTTAAGGGTCTTCCAGCCCAATAATTGTGGCCCTGGGTCAAATGTTCACACTCCCACATTCGAGAGGCGGACAGGCGTCGCTATTAGGCTTAGGGTTGGACCGCCAAAACCCGTGCCCCACGGCCCTATCCTCCACCACCACGACTCTAACGAGCTGTGCCCCTCACACGGCACAGGGATGAGCCGGGACCGCCAACGTCAAGCGGAAGCTCAGGCCGGGTCCGTGCAGCAGAAGCGATTTTGGCGTTGGCTTTTCTGATTCTTCTTCCCTGGGGTAGGTGGGCCGTTGTAGATGGCCGCCGAGTGTGAGAGGACGAGAGCGAGTATCGTTTGCACAGGACCGAGGTGTAGAAGAAGAGGAGAAGAACCTGCAATAGCACGGGACGTGATATGGTGTGAGAGCATAACACAAGCGGACTATAGTTCTGGAGCGGTTCTGCCGTCGGGGCTACCAGAGAGAGAGAGAGAGACGACTGGTTCACTCCTCACCCGGGAGACTGTGTTTGTACAACACCCAGAGACCTGGTGTTCCCCCGTTCTTATCGATGGCGTTCGGGGTCGATCTGGTGGCTATACCCACCGACTAGGCTGTATCCGGCGCTCACCAGGTGAAAACAACACCCATAACGAGAGTGTCGAGAAACAGACCCGGACGAGCGATAAAGCTGCTGATTGTACGAATCAAGCCATCAATGGGGAGGAGTCCGCCCACACTGCATGCAGGGTGGTGGGAAATCTTCAGCCTCTCCGTTCACCGGGGGTGGAGAGAGGTGCAAAAAGACCGAAAGAAGAAAGCTAGCACAGAAGCAAACAACCAGGCCGCCAGCCTCCCGCTTTTCGGAGGGTGATACGAGTGCATCTGCATCACCATTGCCATTTTTGCATGGTCTGTCTGCGTACATTGAGGTACACCAACAAACAAGTCTCGACCTCTCTCTCTTTGAGAACTTTTCGTTTTCTTCTTCCGACTTCTATCGCTATCGGACTTGTCCGTCCCACGCGGCCAGCTAAAAGAGGTCGTCTTCTTCGTCCGTCTCTCCCCACCGCATTCCAGAGAAAAAAGCACCTTCATCCGGACCCTAAGAGCCTTAGACCCAGAGACCGGGCGGCTACTAACACACAGTTAGTGCGTGCACTGCACCCAGGCACAGGCTTTTTCCGCCCTGGGTTTCCACAAGTGCCGTGGGAATAGAGGCAAAAGTAAAAAAAGGGAAAAAAAAAAAAAAAACCAGAAAAGAACAAAGACAAGAAGCTGGACTAAGACTGGGTGGCGAGAAACGGGCGCAGGAACGGTCCAGGTCCGAGGAACAGGAAGCACGACGGGGTTAAAAAAGAAGGGAAAAAAAAAAGAAAAAAAAAAGAAACCGCGGCTTGTGCCTGTGTTCCTGGATTTATGTATGTGCTGTCTCTCGCTGGGTTCTCAGGTCGTACTGTACGTAGCTTAAGACACATCTGGGGGTTCACTTATACGTAAGTGCTGAGTGTGTGTGCGTGCGTGTGTGGTTCGCTGGTGTGTCTCTACCGGATCGGAGGTCTCTTGTTTCGATGAGGTGAGTGGCATACACTTGCTGACACCTTGTCACCCCCGACACACACACACACACACACACACAACGCTCTCTCTCTCTCTCTCTCTCTCTCTCTCTTTCTCTCTCTGTTCGTTCAGCTGGCCGCGGAATGCGGGTGAAGCTGACGAAACCCACCCATTGTTTGGGGTTTCTTGATATTGTTCCTTCTGGGCGCGCAACTCTTCAGGTGAGCAGAGCCGGAAAGTTTATAAAAAGAAACAAACGCTCTTCACATAACGTAACCCTACTCTGGAGAACCAACAATGGCTCGGCACGGGGGGGAGGGAGCCTGGACCACGGGTTTGCCCCGTTTGCTCGTTTCTACCAACATTCCAGTGGTTTTTCAGCTTCCACTTCTCCTCCTCACGGGTATGTCTGGTCGATCTCTCCCCTGGGTGGTTTTTCCCCGTGACTAGAACCCTCACTCCAAAAAGAAAAGAAGGAGGAGAAGAAGCAGCCCGGCCCTCAAAGCCTGGGCCCGGCGTGTTTCGCCTCTAGCCCGAGGAAGGGAAGAAGGCGCGCAACGCCATGTTCCCGGTTGGAAGTCTCTTCAAAGTGCAGCTGGAGGTAAAAGTCCTGTCAGACGACAACCGGCGTGTGGTACATCGGGTTGCGCCATCGGGGGCTGGTTCGTCCCTGTGTGAGCGGTCTTTTCAATGCTAGACATGTGGCGTTCGTTGAGTCGCCCCCAGCGAAACCAAAAAAAAAAAAAAGGTCTCGCACTAGAAAACATAGAGAGAGAGAGGGAAAAATACAACGTTGATGGACACTGTGTGCAGGTCTAGTCATCGACCCGTGTATGGGCACGATAACCGTAGCGGTACATTAGACATTGTGCTATATGTGATGCAACGCCGGCGGTACCATGGGAAAGGCATCTCGTGTGTGCATGTGTGTGCTGCTTGTCCCGTTCTGGCCTACCGGGCGGGCGTCACTCAACATGCTTGCCTGCTTGCTTGCTTGCTGCTTTGGATTTTTGTATTGTGCGACCAGAGAGAGCTGAGAGAGATGCAACAACGGGAGATGATGAACGAGAGCTGCAAGCTCTTGCATTGTTACCTGCCCGTTCGTGGTCTGTCTGTCTGTCCATTGCATATCCCCCCCTCTCTCTCTGTGTGACTCTCTCTGTCTCTGTCCTCCCGGTCTTCTGCCACAAGTCTAGACGAACAGACCTCTTTTTACCATTCTTCTGTTCTAGCCTCCGGCCGGGCCCCAAACCAAAAATAAAGATTCGATGATGCCAGAGGCGGATTTGCGACTTATACTGCGCATGGAAGAATAATCATATACTACTGTACTTACTCCTGGTACCTCGACATCTTCCTCACTCTCACTCTCACTCTTCCTCTTCCTCTTTTCTTTCTTTTCTCTATTTTTTTTTCTTCTTCTTCTTCTTCTTCCTTTCTCGTGGCGTTTCTCTTCTCCCCCACTTCAACATCTGTGCTGCCACTTGATCTCGTGCTGGCCGCCCTTTTTCGTGTGGCTCTGATATATCCATGTGTGATATCCTCGTCGTCTGAACGCCCTTGCGTCCACCACTTCCCTGATATATCTATCTCTCTCTCTCTCTCTTTCGTTTTCTCCTTTTTCATCTTCTTCTGCCCTCGATGTCTTTCCATTCCTAACTGCCTCCTTTTGTGTTTGCCCCTCGGTCTTCCGTTGCCATTGTGTGCATTGACGCTCACATCCACTTCTTGTCTTTCCCTGGTCCTGACATATACCCCGCCGATTCCTGACTATTATATCTCTTGCCTCACTTTTCTGCTATTACTCCTCGGTCTCCGCTGCTTCGTCTTGCTCTACGAGCATTTCTCTTCCTTTCTCTCTGCTAGACCACTCCTCTCCCCTTCACTTCTTCATATTTCACGCCCTTTCTCCATCTATCCGTGCCTGTGCACTCTCGTCTCCGAGTCTCGTCTCTCTCCCGCCGGCCACGTCGGCTTCGTGCGTCCTTGTTCGTTCCCGTCCGGCCTCGTAACGTCTGACCCCTTCTCGCCCTCGACTCTCCGGCACCGCTTATTCGCTGCGTTTTGCCTTGCTCTCTGCCCGCCTCGACGCCGGTGCTACTGGCTGGCTGCTTTTTGTCTCTCTTGTGCAAATCCGCTGCGCACTTTTTCCCTTTCTTTCTTTCTTTCGTCTGTTCAGCTCCAGCCCGAGTCTTACCTGGCTTGACGCCTGAGTTTAGAGGACCTCTGAGCTTCACCGTTCCGTTCATTTTCTCACTTCTCTTCCTTTTCTTTCCTCTCTTTTTTATTTTCTTGCTTATTCTCTGTCTCTCCGGATTACCCTCTCTCCCTAATTCTCCGCCTCCGATTTCTATCTTACAGACAGGGCCTCGATATCATCATCCCACCCCTAGAACCCAGAGGAATCCCGGCGGAACCGACCCTTGCATTGATTTGGCGAAAAAGCTGGAACCCTGCGTTTGCTTTAAGCATCATTGTTCTCGCCTCCCTCATCTTTATTTTGGAACTCGTTGTTTCGATTTATTCCCATCAAACAGCGTCCCCCTACGTCATTCTCGTCGCCAACCATGGATTCTCCCCAGCCGCCTCAATTCACGACTATCAAACGCTGGGATGGCGCAGCGAAGTTGGCCAGAGACTGGGATAGTTTGCGCAGGGTAAGTGCTTGACAATTTGCAGGATTTTTTTTTTGGGGCTTTTGCATCTGGTCGGGGTGTTGGGTTCCAGGCCGTTTGGCTTTCCGGCCTAAACGACTAACTACACCCTTACCCTAACCCAACCGAACCCCTAACCCTAAAATTCCCTTTGTATTCCCGACCACACACTGACACCTATGTACAGGACCCCGAACTCTGGCACCGTGATGGAAATTGCCGAGTCAATCTCTACGCTTCCGGCCTGTCCAAGCGCGGCCCCTCCTTCAACGTTCCGCTCTCCGAGCTCCTCGTCGCCCAGTGCCACCCGCTCGTGCGGCGCTTCGCCACCGGCCACATCTCCGACTCGCTCCGGGCCGCTCTGAACAGCGCCGACTCGATCCCCGAAGAAGAGACCCCATCTCTCGCCGACGAACATGCTGCTGCCCCGCAACAGTACCGCGCCGAGTCGCACGAAGATGCGGCGGTGTACGCGGCCCTCGACGCCTGGAGCCGCACCCACCCGACCGAGTCGCTCGACCTGTACATCCCGCCGCCGCCGGGCGCGTCCAAGCACCAGGCCTTCCGCTACCACCTGGCCACGCGCAACCTGTTTGCCTGGGTGTGCCGGCGCGCGCTGGTCGGCGAGACGCTCGGTGCCGCGCTCGTGAGCCTGCTGCACAGCATGCACGAGTTCCGGCGCGTCGGCGCGGATAACACCGGCGACCTCCTCGCCTACATGGACGAGGAGGGCTACCTGGACTTCCAGAACCAGAGCACCCACGCGCTGGCGGCCCTGCACGTGGCCGAGGCCTTCCGCATGCGCGAGCTGTATGTCGACGCCTTCGCCCACTGCGTCGGCATGAGCGGCCAGCTGTTCACCAGCCCGGAGTTCGCGGCCACGTCGCCCGCGTCTAAGAAGCTGATCCGCCACGCGCGCGCCGAGCTGGACGCCCGCGTCATTGAGGCCGGCAACAAGCTGCGCACATTTCTGGCCGAGGACCTGTCCGATGCGCACCTCGGCCTGCCACCGCCGGCCCGCACCCACCTTGCGCGGTTCCGGAACTTCCTGGTGGCGTACTACTCCGCCAACATGGACCGGTTGCTTGGGCCCAGCGGGGCTACGATGCCACGCACCACCACCACGCACACTGCAACATACCCGCCGCTCAACTTCTCCAAGCCGGCGCTGGACGTGATGTTCGACGACTTCGAGAGCCTGTACACCTTCCTGGTCGACTCGTCGTTCACGTCGGCCCAGACCAGCCCGTTCATCGCCCAGGACAGCATCAACACCGTGCAGAACGTTCACTCGCTCGACCTGCGCTTCCGCTTCAAGTCGCTCAAGCACCCGCTGCCGCTGCTGCCCGAGCCCCTCGGCGAGGCCGCGGCGCTACTGGCGCTGGCGAATGTCAGCTCAGCTGTCGGCAGCATGTCGGCCGGGTCGCATTCGCGGCGCCGCAGCAGCAGCGTGCATTTCGGCAATGCGGCGGCGGTGGCATCGGCTACGAAGCCGTCGTGGATGCCCTCGCGCTCGGGCAAACTGCGCCCCGAACAGGTGTTGCAGCGTCAAGCCGCCCTAATCCGCGCATCCAACACCTCGGCCACCGCCGTGGTGCGCAACGGCCTCGTGCAGGCGTACCGCCGCTTCGAGGAAGAGTCCGCGGGCAAAGCGTCGTCGTCTGACGCGGCCAAGAAGGGCAAGACCCGCGGCAGCACCGGCAGCCTCTCCTCGATCGCGGGGCTGCGCGCGCGGCTCGAACGCAAGTCTAGTAGCGACCTGGACAACACGTCATCTGCCCAGGCGTTTGTGCCCGGCCTGAGCCTGGTTGACGGGCGCAAAGTGCGCTGGATCCTCATCTACGCCACCTACCAGATCTTGCGCAGCCTGACCGAGGCGCCCAGCGAGGTGCGCGAGGCCGCCCAGGCGCGGTACCTCGTGTCGGTGGCGACGACCGACCTGCCGCCGTGGAAGGACGAGCCTGAGCGCCGGCCCGAGTCGCTGGCCTGCCGCCAGACGCAGATGGCGTTTGGCCCGAATATGGCGGTGCTGATGAGCGAGGTGGACTACCCCGATGCGGTATCGGATTCGTCGTCGGTGTACGATGACGACGTTGAAGATACTCCCGACGCCGACCACGTGCAGCGCCGGCCTCGCTCGCGCAGCATCCCACCCCAGTCGCGCTTCTCCCGCACCCCGTCGCCGCCACCCACCCGGGAAGGCCCCACCTGGCCCCTGCGACCGCAGACCGCCAACCGGAGCGGTGGCACCAGCTCGCGGCGCCGGTCCCTGCTGCTTTCGCCGTCCGCGGCTTTCGCGGCCGCAAACCAAAGCAGCGCAGTCGAGCGCACCCGCAGCCTCACGCGCAGCATTGCTCACGCCGACGTGTTCCGCCGCTCGGCCAGCCTGTTCCGCCCGAACCGGGCCGCGTCGCCCGCAATTGCCGAGTCGCTGCGTGGAGCTTCGCCCCGGCCGGACTCACCGGCGCTGTCGGACGTGTCGATGCCGGCACGCCCCCCGGCGGCGTTCATGCCGACCGCTACTCCTCCGCGCCGCCCACCGCCACCCCCGTCCTCGCTGCGGCTCAATTTCAGCGAGATTACGACCTCGGGCTATGCCAACAGCCCTGGGTCCGCGTCGTCGGCCGGTGGCTCGCGCCGCATGATGCCAGCCTCGCCAACCACGCTCAACTCAGCCCAGGGCTCAGAGTCTGTTGCCGCGGGTGCGCCGTCCATGAGCTGGTCGGCGTCGTCCGGCGCCAGCTCGATTCACTCGCGCGAGAGCAGCGCCAGCAGCCACGGCGGCATCATGACCCCGACCAGCCCCACAGCCGTGCTCGCTCCGGCACCGGCTCTGGTGCCCCGCCACCCGAACCGCCTGACCGGCATCAACGCCGCGGGTCTCCAATCGGTGCGCATCCCGGGCGCCCGGACGCTGGCGCCGGAGGCGGACACGTCGTCAAACCGCCGACACAGCGCGCTAGTGTACGGCTCGCCGGATATGCTCGGCGATTGTGAGATGCGAGTGCAGCCGTTACACCTGCGGCGGGAGCAGGCCGGCGGCAAGGAGGTTGTTGGCCCCGAGCGCGTTCGTATCGGAGGGGAGGATGATTGGACCAATCGCTTCTAAAAAAAATGACCTCGTGTTTCTCTTTTTTGTTCTTTTTCTTCCATGATTCCCTATATGTGTTCTTCACGCCACTGCTCTCGGATCTGGGCATATGCTTTTCTTTTCCTTGATATCTCGGGGTTTCGAATTCGGAACTTGCTGCTCAATTATATAGATCATGTCCTATTATTATGACTGATATATCAGATGCCACCAATCGATGTGCTTTTGATTATATGTTAGAGTCAACCAAAACTGTATGCATCAGTCGCCGGCGACCGATTGATGCTGTTAGTCCTTCTTGACTCTAGTCGAGACAGCAAGAGTATCAACAATTTCATTCCACATGATATACGTCATGTATGCGGGAAGCGCGATCCACAATCCACTGCGTTGTAATTATTGTTTTTTTGTCAGCTTATAGGGAAGAGAGCTGTACTGGTGGTCCATGTGTTTTGCACTTACGTAGGAATAATCCATAAAAACACCAGACTGAAAGCATCATTGTGGCCAATGCTATGGAAGTTGGAGAAGTATTCGCTCAACCCTAACCCAGTAAGAGTGTGTGGTTAGCGATGGATCGAAGGGCGAGAATGTCACCCAAACCAGAGCCTTTATGATACCCCCAAAGAAAGAGAGCCAGACTTACAATATAGAACCGTCTTGCTGAGGGTCATCACAGCACCTGTGAACCCAGACAACAGCGCAATGGCACCATCACGGCCGGCAATCTGACCGGCCTCGTTCGCCTTCGTGTACCACAGATAGCCGTAGATGCAGTAAAAAAAGGTCTCGGCCACACTGAGACTGGACTGAGCAGCAGTGAAGCCGTTATGGGCGTGCCAACTCTCCCAGCCGTAGACATGGTCAACCTCGCCGTACAGCTTGTAGGGAACCCACAAGGGCCAGTACAGCCAGCCACCCTCCATGGTGTGCGGACGGCCAAGCACATAGGCGGTGTCCCAAGCCACGAGCGGGATGGATATTGCGAGCCATGCCAGAGTGGTGGATGTGGGTGTGTGGTAGAAGGTTGTCGACGATGCTGCCGACTTGGGCGCGGAGGGTTTTGTAACAGCCATCTTTCCGTGGAGAAGCCTGTATGCGAGGTTTGAAAGTGAGGGCGGGCTGAGAGATAAAATGGACGTGGGGGTTTGTTGTAGGAGTATTCCGGCGACGAAAGAAAGAGGAAAGGCCGCACAACAGAAGTTTGCGAATCAAGAAAGTGAACAGGATCGGAGATCGTTCTCACAAGGAGAGGCGAGAGTATAAATATAGCCCCCAACTCTGCATATGCGCCGTATCGATCAGGGTGGTGGAGGGGAAGATAGATGTCTTGGGTCTTGGGGCGGCCCCAGAGCCATAACCAATTCTTAGAGACTAAGTGGAATGTTGCACAATAGTGGATTCGGGGTTCTATCGTTGCCACTCGATCAGACCAATCCAACCCTAGATAGATTCCCAATGCCTATCTTCAAGATCTCCGAGAGTCTCATATCCGCGTGTTAGAAAGCTTTATGATGTTATCACCATTCATGACTCTTATCACCACCGTATACACGTACCTGGGGTTTTGGGTGCCAGCTGTGGAACGGAAAACTGAAGAGTTCAACATATAGCGGCGGGATGTTCGAGATGAGAAACAACTTCACAGAAGCCCGAATAGAAAAATGAGTTTGTCTAAGCTATTTGTGCGATATCTATTAGGGCATTGCTTTAGGGTTACTCCTTCCTGTTCTGTTGCAGCCGTGCCTCCTTCCGTTCATCATGTTCCATAGACCAGTTGATCTCCACGGCGCGAGATCGAGGGTATGCCCCGCTAGTTGCCAATGGTGCTTAAGTGCATAGGGTTTGTTTCCAGTGTCAGACGTTAAATTTATCCTGTACTGTAATATTTCCAGTTCTTTTTATAAGAGGAGTGAGTGAGTATTAGAGGCCTTTTCGACTGGTGTTGGCTGTTGAAATACAGACTACCAAGATCATATAAAATCCACTCCACCCCTCCGATACCAAGATCAAATCACCACACCCGCCACTTCATCTCGCGTACTCGTGTTCGGACCCGACACACAGGTTTCCCCCTCGTTCCACTCACATTGTCTTCGGATTTGACAGTCCTAGGGTACCATTGGAGTCTTGGGCGAGTCTTGGAGTTAATGGGGGTGGTGGGGAATCAGGTTAACCGATAGCAGAAAATTGGCTGTCCATCCAATACCGGCAAACCCGCCAATGACCAGGCTCCGTCAATTACAGTCCTCTATACAAGCAATATTCATTTATGCGTACTTGCCATTTGGAGATATCATTGCTGTCTCTTCCTTCCTTACAACATCTACTGTTAGACAGGCCATTCTTTTGTATCGTCAAGTACTCCTTCCACCACGTGTCCTCGCGTATGCAAATATCCAGTATAGGGTTTCGCCTTCTGTCATACCCACACAAAATCGAATTTGCCATTATATGCAGCCGTTTTGATTTCTATCTTTTCCCTTAACAATGGATTCCAATCTTCCATCTTCCATCTTCTGGCCTTTCGTCACCAGTGTGATGAACCCCACCATCGTTATCCACGATAACCTCCCACGCTCCAGCTCTTTGATTCTGCATCTATTCTATATTCGCCGGGCTTCCCTACAGATTATCAGCCTCGGATATCGGACTCATTTACAGAAACATCATGCCACTCTATCTCCAAATGCGCCGGTAAACTACCGAGCTGGTGGTCATTTCGCAGGCACAGAATAACGGGGCATATCGGACATTATTGAAAAAAATATATATAGAAGTGGTCAGCACCTCGCGCGCACAAAAATCAATCTGATCGTCATATCCCTCCTCTGTATCATTCTGGGAGTCCCATACCAACTCATCGTCCCCTTTCATTGGTTCGGCTTCCATGGCTTGTTGAAAAAAGAATGAAGAGAAGGTTTTCCATCTCCAGGCTGTTGATAGCCAATTCCAAGAGCAAGGCAACAAGTACCAGTAAGTAAGTCAGTCATCAGAAACGGAAAAGTTTCGTTACTGTCGTCAGAAAAAGGACACCAGGGACCTTAAAAATCCATGATTCCTTGACAAAAAGAGAGTCATATAAAAGAGAGAAAAAAAAAACCAATGTCGTTTGCTAACAAGATACAGCAAAAAGCCCCATTCATAAACGAAAGTATGGATTGCTGGCCATAGAAAAAGCACAAGGAAAAGAGAACCCCCC